>JAVGWX010000021.1:15246662-15801662 GCA_036924085.1 Ariolimax columbianus
TTCAAAAACATATATCCAGACTGACTAACAAAGAACACTTGTGTGACATGATCAGAAGACTTCAAAAACATATATCCAGACTGACTAACAAAGAATACTTGTGTGACATGATCAGAAGACTTCAAAAAACATATATCCAGACTGACTAACAAAGAACACTTGTGTGACATGATCAGAAGACTTCAAAAACATATATCCAGACTGACTAACAAAGAATACTTGTGTGACATGATCAGAAGACTTCAAAAAACATATATCCAGACTGACTAACAAAGAACACTTGTGTGACATGATCAGAAGACTTCAAAAACATATATCCAGACTGACTAACAAAGAATACTTGTGTGACATGATCAGAAGACTTCAAAAACATATATCCAGACTGACTAACAAAGAACACTTGTGTGACATGATCAGAAGACTTCAAAAACATATATCCAGACTGACTAACAAAGAATACTTGTGTGACATGATCAGAAGACTTCAAAAACATATATCCAGACTGACTAACAAAGAACACTTGTGTGACATGATCAGAAGACTTCAAAAACATATATCCAGGACTGACTAACAAAGAATACTTGTGTGACATGATCAGAAGACTTCAAAAACATATATCCAGACTGACTAACAAAGAACACTTGTGTGACATGATCAGAAGACTTCAAAAACATATATCCAGACTGACTAACAAAGAATACTTGTGTGACATGATCAGAAGACTTCAAAAACATATATCCAGACTGACTAACAAAGAATACTTGTGTGACATGATCAGAAGACTTCAAAAAACATATATCCAGACTGACTAACAAAGAACACTTGTGTGACATGATCAGAAGACTTCAAAAAGATATATCCAGACTGACTAACAAAGAATACTTGTGTGACATGATCAGAAGACTTCAAAAACATATATCCAGACTGACTAACAAAGAATACTTGTGTGACATGATCAGAAGACTTCAAAAACATATATCCAGACTGACTAACAAAGAACACTTGTGTGACATGATCAGAAGACTTCAAAAACATATATCCAGACTGACTAACAAAGAATACTTGTGTGACATGACCAGAAGACTTCAAAAACATATATCCAGACTGACTAACAAAGAATACTTGTGTGACATGATCAGAAGACTTCAAAAACATATATCCAGACTGACTAACAAAGAACACTTGTGTGACATGATCAGAAGACTTCAAAAAGATATATCCAGACTGACTAACAAAGAATACTTGTGTGACATGATCAGAAGACTTCAAAAACATATATCCAGACTGACTAACAAAGAACACTTGTGTGACATGATCAGAAGACTTCAAAAACATATATCCAGACTGACTAACTAAGAATACTTGTGTGACATGATCAGAAGACTTCAAAAACATATATCCAGACTGACTAACAAAGAACACTTGTGTGACTATGATCAGAAGACTTCAAAAACATATATCCAGACTGACTAACAAAGAATACTTGTGTGACATGATCAGAAGACTTCAAAAACATATATCCAGACTGACTAACAAAGAACACTTGTGTGACAGGATCAGAAGACTTCAAAAACATATATCCAGACTGACTAACAAAGAATACTTGTGTGACATGATCAGAAGACTTCAAAAACATATATCCAGACTGACTAACAAAGAACACTTGTGTGACATGATCAGAAGACTTCAAAAACATATATCCAGACTGACTAACAAAGAATACTTGTGTGACATGATCAGAAGACTTCAAAAACATATATCCAGACTGACTAACAAAGAACGCTTGTGTGACATGATCAGAAGACTTCAAAAACATATATCCAGACTGACTAACAAAGAATACTTGTGTGACATGATCAGAAGACTTCAAAAACATATATCCAGACTGACTAACAAAGAACACTTGTGTGACATGATCAGAAGACTTCAAAAACATATATCCAGACTGACTAACAAAGAATACTTGTGTGACATGATCAGAAGACTTCAAAAACATATATCCAGACTGACTAACAAAGAACACTTGTGTGACATGATCAGAAGACTTCAAAAACATATATCCAGACTGACTAACAAAGAATACTTGTGTGACATGATCAGAAGACTTCAAAAACATATATCCAGACTGACTAACAAAGAACACTTGTGTGACATGATCAGAAGACTTCAAAAACATATATCCAGACTGACTAACAAAGAATACTTGTGTGACATGATCAGAAGACTTCAAAAACATATATCCAGACTGACTAACAAAGAATACTTGTGTGACATGATCAGAAGACTTCAAAAACATATATCCAGACTGACTAACAAAGAAGACTTGTGTGACATGATCAGAAGACTTCAAAAACATATATCCAGACTGACTAACAAAGAATACTTGTGTGACATGATCAGAAGACTTCAAAAACATATATCCAGACTGACTAACAAAGAACACTTGTGTGACATGATCAGAAGACTTCAAAAACATATATCCAGACTGACTAACAAAGAATACTTGTGTGACATGATCAGAAGACTTCAAAAACATATATCCAGACTGACTAACAAAGAATACTTGTGTGACATGATCAGAAGACTTCAAAAACATATATCCAGACTGACTAACAAAGAACACTTGTGTGACATGATGAGAAGACTTCAAAAACATATATCCAGACTGACTAACAAAGAATACTTGTGTGACATGACCAGAAGACTTCAAAAACATATATCCAGACTGACTAACAAAGAATACTTGTGTGACATGATCAGAAGACTTCAAAAACATATATCCAGACTGACTAACAAAGAACACTTGTGTGACATGATCAGAAGACTTCAAAAAGATATATCCAGACTGACTAACAAAGAATACTTGTGTGACATGATCAGAAGACTTCAAAAACATATATCCAGACTGACTAACAAAGAACACTTGTGTGACATGATCAGAAGACTTCAAAAACATATATCCAGACTGACTAACAAAGAATACTTGTGTGACATGATCAGAAGACTTCAAAAACATATATCCAGACTGACTAACAAAGAACACTTGTGTGATATGATCAGAAGACTTCAAAAACATATATCCAGACTGACTAACAAAGAATACTTGTGTGACATGATCAGAAGACTTCAAAAACATATATCCAGACTGACTAACAAAGAACACTTGTGTGACATGATCAGAAGACTTCAAAAAGATATATCCAGACTGCCTAACAAAGAATACTTGTGTGACATGATCAGAAGACTTCAAAAACATATATCCAGACTGACTAACAAAGAACACTTGTGTGACATGATCAGAAGACTTCAAAAACATATATCCAGACTGACTATCAAAGAACACTTGTGTGACATGATCAGAAGACTTCAAAAACATATATCCAGACTGACTAACAAAGAATACTTGTGTGACATGATCAGAAGACTTCAAAAACATATATCCAGACTGACTAACAAAGAATACTTGTGTGACATGATCAGAAGACTTCAAAAACATATATCCAGACTGACTAACAAAGAATACTTGTGTGACATGATCAGAAGACTTCAAAAACATATATCCAGACTGACTAACAAAGAATACTTGTGTGACATGATCAGAAGACTTCAAAAACATATATCCAGACTGACTAACAAAGAATACTTGTGTGACATGGTCAGAAGACTTCAAAAACATATATCCAGACTGACTAACAAAGAATACTTGTGTGACATGATCAGAAGACTTCAAAAACATATATCCAGACTGACTAACAAAGAATACTTGTGTGACATGATCAGAAGACTTCAAAAACATATATCCAGACTGACTAACAAAGAATACTTGTGTGACATGATCAGAAGACTTCAAAAACATATATCCAGACTGACTAGCAAAGAATACTTGTGTGACATGATCAGAAGACTTCAAAAACATATATCCAGACTGACTAACAAAGAATACTTGTGTGACATGATCAGAAGACTTCAAAAACATATATCCAGACTGACTAACAAAGAACACTTGTGTGACATGATCAGAAGACTTCAAAAACATATATCCAGACTGACTAACAAAGAATACTTGTGTGACATGATCAGACGACTTCAAAAACATATATCCAGACTGACTAACAAAGAATACTTGTGTGACATGATCAGAAGACTTCAAAAACATATATCCAGACTGACTAACAAAGAACACTTGTGTGACATGATCAGAAGACTTCAAAAACATATATCCAGACTGACTAACAAAGAATACTTGTGTGACATGATCAGAAGACTTCAAAAACATATATCCAGACTGACTAACAAAGAATACTTGTGTGACATGATCAGAAGACTTCAAAAACATATATCCAGACTGACTAACAAAGAACACTTGTGTGACATGATCAGAAGACTTCAAAAACATATATCCAGACTGACTAACAAAGAACACTTGTGTGACATGATCAAAAGACTTCAAAAACATATATCCAGACTGACTAACAAAGAACACTTGTGTGACATGATCAGAAGACTTCAAAAACATATATCCAGACTGACTAACAAAGAACACTTGTGTGACATGATCAGAAGACTTCAAAAACATATATCCAGACTGACTAACAAAGAACACTTGTGTGACATGATCAGAAGACTTCAAAAACATATATCCAGACTGACTAACAAAGAACACTTGTGTGACATGATCAGAAGACTTCAAAAACATATATTCAGACTGACTAACAAAGAATACTTGTGTGACATGATCAGAAGACTTCAAAAACATATATCCAGACTGACTAACAAAGAATACTTGTGTGACATGATCAGAAGACTTCAAAAACATATATCCAGACTGACTAACAAAGAATACTTGTGTGACATGATCAGAAGACTTCAAAAACATATATCCAGACTGACTAACAAAGAATACTTGTGTGACATGATCAGAAGACTTCAAAAACATATATCCAGACTGACTAACAAAGAACACTTGTGTGACATGATCAGAAGACTTCAAAAACATATATCCAGACTGACTAACAAAGAATACTTGTGTGACATGATCAGAAGACTTCAAAAACATATATCCAGACTGACTAACAAAGAACACTTGTGTGACATGATCAGAAGACTTCAAAAACATATATCCAGACTGACTAACAAAGAATACTTGTGTGACATGATCAGAAGACTTCAAAAACATATATCCAGACTGACTAACAAAGAACAGTGGTGATGCATCTTAGTATTAGTTTAACTGTGAATGTCGAACATTTTTCTCGACATGACCACTTCTTCACGAAAGAACTGGTAAACCTACCGTACTGTAAAACTGGCATAGTGGAACACACATCACAAACACACGCTTCCATTTACTGGCCGATACAACCTGATATAACTTAACTTAACTTAACGTCTTTATACTGGTTTAGAAGATTCTGCAGACCTCTGTTAACCTAAAAGCCTAATGTTTGGGGTTGAAAGGGCCATACCTTTGCCATGAGAATACGAGACAAACTTTTAAGAAACAAGTATTAGCTTTAGGAGTGTCTAGTGGCAACTTCTACTAGTCAACGTCTGGTCGGTGGCATAACTTTGCCATGTGAGGTCCAAGGTTCAGTTCAGTGTCTGCGTGCCCTGCGATACATACTTGTATGCTTGGGATCAAAGCTGGTTTGTCCTCAAATATTGGGTAAGGTTTGTTCCATAGTAGTTACATTACTGTTGTAAGATTATGCAATATACAAGGAAACAGCTTGTTTGAGATTCGGTCGGCAGTTTCTTTCCTCGCTTTGTTTTACTTCCCTAATCGAATGCCAGAAACCCATTTACAGCTGGGTCGACTGAAGTGTGGCGGTCCTTTCTTTGCCGCGAAAAGGGAGTGCTCTACCACTCGGTTAACCAGACAATCATAACAGGGCAGACAAAAGCGAGCTTGAGGAGTTTGGTTGGACGGAAAATGAAAACCTTATGTTATCAGTACACATATACACAATTGTACGTCCAGGTGGTTCTTACGCAGGGTCATAGTTCACACGTTGTAAGTATATCGCCTGCGTTAGAGGGGAGACGCCCAATTTGACATCCTCACGCAACATCTTTGCGAGGAGATAACTATTTTTTTCAATCTTTATCAATTTATTTGGTTGTGTCATATACTTTTTTTGAAAACCTTTTCCAGCTCAAATATTAGCCGGAATTGGAATATCCAAAAGAAGGTATTCATTTCCATCTAACCCCAGTTTACGTGGATTATGTAATATACACATCTGCTGCAGATCCAGCTTTTCAATTTTTCTTAATCTGTATTCTACTAGGAAATAATGGATTCTTCTTCGCCCTTCGTTCCCAATGTCCCGTTACCAAGCCATAACAATGACTCAGCAAGTAGTAGGATGTTGTCCGGAGAATGGAATGCGTTGTGTCGTAGTTTACAGCTTGACTACGATATTTGCACCTTTCGGTCCAACACATTCGACTTCAGCAGGCATTTGTTGGTGTTGGGTTAGCCTTCCTTCTTCGATCCCTTCTCCTAAGCCAGTCTGCCCTGCTGCAGCCTGTTATCAAGGATCACCGTGTGGAGGTGTAGAAAGGGTCTTGTCAGCTCTGGTTCGTTGGCACTGAGGCTAACAATCAGCATTAAGTCATTGACCGCTGCAGCTCATTCACTGCTCAGCATCTTGATCCCTAATGGATTCGATTCAAACTTTCAGGTATCATAGCGGAGTAATTGTTCAATTAGATAGTACTATTCCACAATTTTGTTTTCATAGTGCTATAGTTAGGTACTTGGAAACAAAGCAATCAATGAAACGCAGTATAAGACCACAGAATTTCGGATGTAACTTGTTAGCTCGATTGCTTCTCGCATTGGCTCTCTTCCCGGCACCGATATCTTCCAGTCAACCCAGATGTAAACGAGAACCTGATTTTCTGTTAGGGAAGGCATGTCAGACGGACAACAGCTGGTTATCCCAAAAGCTGCTGCATGACGTCTCCATTAATTCAATTGGCTGGTATAATTAACCTCTTTGTGATATGTACAAGATACCAGCGAGGAAGGGAACTGACCACTAGGACCTCACAACAACTGAGACCTCTTACAGCGAAGCTTCCTCCTCCTCTTCCTCTTGTTCTTCTTGTTCTTCTTTTTCCGTGTTCAGGCTTTTTGGTCATGCCCGTTCTGTGTTCCCGTCGCCAGGACGAAGTCCGCAGTCCTCTCCAGATCCGGGTGGCAGCTCCACAGCTTCTGCGTCACCTCGGGTCCACCAGGGAAGGGATGCTATCGTAGGTCTCTGTTGGCAGTCATGTAGGATGTGTTCTGAGAGCTGGACCTGGCTTCACGAGGGCAGTCACCTGGGTATGATATCTTAAGCCGGTGTAGGTGACAATAGTCTGCAGTGGCTGGTGGATTGTTGGTGCCTGTGGAGCTGGTGGATTGTTGGTGTCTATGAAGCGGGTGATGTCTGTGGAGCTGGTGGATTGTTGGTGTCTGTGGAGCTGATGGATTGTTGGTGTCTGTGGAGCTGGTGGATTGTTAGTGTCTGTGGAGCTGGTAGATTGTTGGTGTCTGTGGAGCTGGTGGATTGGGTCAGGTCTAATGTTCGCTTCCATGTCATCTTTCCATTTTGAGTTTTACTAGTTGGGGATGATACTTTTGGTAAAGTTTCTAACACTGCATCTCAGACTACGGTTTGTGTTATGTAAGTACCTAAGTTTAAATTTAAAAATTTGATTTATACACAGATATAAACAACAAGACAATGTTTTTATTATTCAATTTTTTTCCGTGAAATAATTAATAATATAATAAATAGTAGTAAATAAGTAGTAATATAATAAACATGGATCGAATCAGAAGATATTAGGAGACATGTAGACACAACACCAGAGCTAGACTTCATCAAGAGACAGCAAACCAAATGGTTCTGCAAACTGACTCGACAAACATAAAAAAATATCACTAAAAAAGCAATGCTGTACAGATACAATAGCTGTTGCTGTGTTGTTCGGCAATCTTAATCGACGAGGACCACTTTGTCAACATTCACTGTTCGCATGAGTTCGAAAATGGCTAAATAAGCCAATTGGAGTCTTTAATTGTCTGTCTCACTTAACCGAAAGTAAATTTGTTTTTTTTTTGTGGTATATTTTTTAAGCTTAGCCTCTTTTTTACTGGTTTAGATTACACTGCAGAGTCTGTATACAACCAGTTTCATTTACATTTACTTGATTTAAAAACAATGCGCATCCATCCAATCTATTTTCAATGTATTAATTGACCCTGCCTCCATGATCTCCTGTGGCAAATCATTCCAAACATTCACCACTCTATGATTAAAAATTATTTCTCAATTTCTAATCTGGACCTTCTTTAGTTAATTTGTAACTCTGCCCTCTGGTTCTTGTATGTGGTTGTATTTTGAAAAAAAAACAACTTATAGTTTAATTTCTACTTTCCGTTGATTATCTTATGAACATATGTTATGTCACCTCAAATTCTTCTCTCATCTAGACACTGTACGCTGGTTTTTATGAGTCTTTCCTCATAACTATAATTCTGGAATCCCAGTATCAGTTTAGTACACTGAAATAGGAAACCCCCTACCCCCAGGATTGAAGATAGGTTAATGTGAGGAGGCTTGCGGAGGGATCGTCTCTGTATAGCCTCATTTATTCTTGACGTCTCAATGTCTTTGAACACTCTCAGCAATAATGCAGCGCACATCTATGCAATTGGTGACAATGTTTCCTAAGTCATTACTGGATCAGTGATCTCTTAAGCGTGTCATTTTACCGTTTTCGCTGACCCCCTCTTGGTCTCCTACCATTTTGCAGTTCAACATAGGTACAATGGATAAGGGCCGCCTACGCACTCACACAAAAGATGGATAGCAGAAATATCAGACGAAGTTAATCTCCAAACGAACGAAGCATATACTAAAGTTTGGGCTCGGTCAAGAAACCACCTTATAACCTGCGCTGAAAGGCACAAGCGGCAGAAAAGCGGAAAGTAGAATCAAGGGTTGTTTGTTGGGTAGGTAGTCGTTTCGTTTGGCAGTTTGTCAGGTCGTGTTGTTGTTCGTGAGCTTGACTCTTCTGTGTTTTTATGTTGTCTCTTAACTAGAAGGTGACGGTGAACGTTAGAATGTTATAGATGACCCCAATATCATGTGTGTTTCTCACATTAGTTGGTAGTCTGGACTGAATGCTGAGAGCATAGGTGAACAATACAACTAAAGGTAAGAACGATGGAAGAAAATGGGAGGGATAGATAGATAGATATGTAAGTAGATATTTAGGTCGGTATGTAGCTAGATAGATAGATATATAGATAGGTAGATAGATATATATAGATAGATATATAAATACAGGCGGGTGGGCAGGCTGGCATATATGTAGATAGATAGGTAGGTAGGTAGCTAGGTAGGTAGGTAGCTTGGTAGGTAGGTAGGTAGATAGGTAGGTACATATCTATGTAGGTAGGTAGCTATGTAGCTAGGTAGGTATGTAGCTAGGTAGGTATGTAGCTAGGTAGGTAGATAGATAGGCAGGTAGCTAGATAGGTAGGTAGGTAGATATGGTGGTAGATATATAGGTAGTTAGGCAGATAGGTAGGTAGATAGATAGGTAGGTAGGTAGGTAAATAGGTAGATTTATATATATATATATATGTAGGTAGGTAGGTAGCGAGAGAGAAAGATGTGCACTATTTAGGCCGACCGTGGTAAGGAAGACTAACGTCTGATCAGACAAAATATTCTGATCAGACATATTAGTTAGGTTTAGGCAAAACCTACTGGACAAAACCCTCACCTTGGCTTCCTCGTAAGCCTTCCTGGTAAATGACTGTTTTCATGGCATCCTGATTAAAGGTGTGGGATCGACGTGATCCCTGTAGTAATGAACGACAAGCAAATGAAACAAGCGTAGCACAACCGCCTGGAGGACTCCGATCCATCTTCATCAGCATGCTCGGATTGTGAGGAAAGCTACTACAACCCACCACTTGACGTGCTTTTCAGGGCTCGCACAAAAGAGTAAACCTACTTATTGTGGGCATTGAAAACAACAACAACAATGACCGACCGTGAGCACAGAGATTACAGAAGATATAAGGTAAATAATTATAGCGAGGAAAGTTAAAGATAATCCCATTAAGGCCAGTACCATCGGGGATGAAGTGGTAGTGACATATCTGCACTCGGCCTTCCCATTTGTTGAGGTTGGATGGCAATTTCCCTTGCTCGACTCATTTCATTCTCTGACAGCGCGACAGGAAATGCCAATTTGCAAGTAGCTTAACTTCTTTTTACTGGTTTAGAATAATCCGCAGAGTCTGTTTACAACCAGTTTCTTTCATTAAAATGTATCTAAAAATAACTTTGTGCATCTAATCTATTTTTGAATGCATTAACTGACTCTACCCTCACTATTTCCGGGGGCAATGCATTCCAAGGATTCACCACTCTCTGACTAAACAAATATTTTCTGATATCTAATGTGGACCTTCTTTTAATAAATGTGTAACTATGTCCTCTTGTTCTTGTAGCTAGGTGTACTTTGAAGAATATGTTATAGTCTAATTTATCCTCTCCTTTGATTATCTTATAAACCTGTATCGTCACCTCGAATTCGTTACTTTTCTAGACACTGTTGGCCTGTTTTTCTGAATCTTTCCTCATAACTGTACAGTAATTCAAGAAACCCACTATCAGTTGTGTCCCTCTTTCTTTTCAACAAGGGGATCACTCCTGCATCTTTCCAATTTTCTGGAACAGTCCCTCCCCTTCGCAAGTGTTTGAGAATATTATATAGCTAATAGTTTTACCAACAGGTTTCTAATTTCAATCATTAATTTTGGATGAATACCGTCTTTCCCAGACATTTATCCAATTTCATCTCCTCCAATTGTTCAAAAACGAATTCCTCCGTAATGCAGTCTGGCCTTAATACATCTGTATCCATATCCTTTTAGAAAATATTAATGTGCTATGGGATCTAGGAGCAGTCTTCTCTTGTGTAGAATGTGCAAAAAATACAGATTGAGTAGCGGTTCGATTCTGATTCCTGTGCCGAGAAAAGTGAGTGCATTATAACTCTCCCACGGGGACGTTCAAAGTCGAGAAAGAATAATAAACATTTAAGTTTTGAAGAGCGTAGAGAACCAATGACAATAAAGTACAGAGAGATACATAGTGTGCTTGTTTGCTGGAGGGTAAAGAGAAACAACATAGATGCAAGTGAAGAATGTACGAGGAAATGAACAGTATTCATGTGGGCCCCTCGGTGTAGAATAATTTATGCGTGACTTAGACGAGAATAATATCACTACTACTCCGTGTCTACGACTAACAGTTCGGCCTGACCATTCTAGAACAGAAGAATGTCTCTGTGTGATATGGACGAGAAAAATATCACTGACACGCTGTGTCTACAACTAACAGTTCGGTCTCACCATTCTTGAACAGAAGAATGTCTCTGTGTGATATGGACGAGAAAAATATCACTGACACACTGTATCTACAACTAACAGTTCGGTCTAACCATTCTTGAACAGAAGAATGTCTCTGTGTGATATGGACGAGAAAAATATCACTGACACACTGTGTCTACGACTAACAGTTCGGTCTAACCATACGGTCTAACCATTCTAGAACAGAAGAATGTCTCTGTGTCACATGGACGAGAATAGTATCACTGCCACACTATCCATGACTAACAGTTCGGGGTCTAACCATTCTTGAACAGAAGAATGTCTCTGTGTGATATGGACGGTACTCAAAAATGCTTGCTGATGTCGGATGTGTTGGACCGAAAGGTGCAAATATCGGAGTCAAGCTGTAAACTACGACACAACGCATTCCGTTCTCTGGACTACATTCTGCTACTTAGGCCCACGTCAGGGTTTGGTAGCGGGAGATTGAGAACGAACGAAGCCAAGACATATGGACGAGAAGAAGGAACAGAAGAATGTCTTGTGTGACATGGGCGACAAACACACTGTGTCTACGAACAAATGTGTGACAAGGACGAGAATAATGTCACTGACACACTGTGTCTACGACTAACATCGTGATTTAACCCCTATAGGATATAGGAACAAATGTGGGACAAGGACGAGAACATGGTCACCGCCACACTGAGAGCGACTAACAGAACGATCTGACGAATACTGACTAGAGAGTGACGGGTTGAGATGACGGCACATATAACATACCCTAAGGATTAAGCGACAGGAGGGTGTTGCGATAGCTGGGTGTTGCGACAGGTGGGTGTTCCGACAGGAGGGTGTTGCGACAGGTGGGTGTGGCGACAGTGGGTGCTGTGAGAGGTGGGTGCTGCGACAGGTGGGTGCTGCGACAGGTGGGTGTGGCGACAGTGGGTGCTGTGAGAGGTGGGTGCTGCGACAGGTGAGTGCTGCGATAGGTCGATGCTGCGACAGGTGGGTGTTCCGACAGGTGGGTGCTGCGACAGGTGGGTGTTCCGACAGGTGGGTGCTGCGACAGGAGGATGTTGCTCCAGTTGGGTGCTGCGCCAGAAGCACACCTATCATATCCAATATGGAGATCCTTAAGTAGACCTCGTTCTGGGGTCACCCAACGCAGCGACAATCCTGGTGAGATAGGGATACAGCGACAATCCTGGTGAGATGGGGATACAGCGACAATCCTGGTGAGATGGGGATACAGCGACAATCCTGGTGAGATGGGGATACAGCGACAATCCTGGTGAGATGGGGATACAGCGACAATCCTGGTGAGATGGGGACACAGCGACAATCCTGGTGAGATGGGGATACAGCGACAATCCTAGTGAGATGGGGATACAGCAACAATCCTGGTGAGATGGGGATACAGCGACAATCCTGGTGAGATGGGGATACAGCAACAATTCTGGTGAGATGGGGATACAGCGACAATCCTGGTGAGATGGGGATACAGCGACAATCCTGGTGAGATGGGGATACAGCGACAATCCTGGTGAGATGGGGATATAGCGACAATCCTGGTGAGATGGGGATACAGCGACAATCCTGGTGAGATGGGGATACAGCGACAATCCTGGTGAGATGGGGATACAGCGACAATCCTGGTGAGATGGGGATACAGCGACAATCCTGGTGAGATGGGGATACAGCGACAATCCTAGTGAGATGGGGATACAGCGACAATCCTGGTGAGATGGGGATACAGCGACAATCCTGGTGAGATGGGGATACAGCGACAATCCTGGTGAGATGGGGATACAGCGACAATCCTGGTGAGATGGGGATACAGCGACAATCCTGGTGAGATGGGGATACAGCGACAATCCTGGTGAGATGGGGAAACAGCGACAATCCTGGTAAGATGGGGATACAGCGAAAATCCTGGTGAGATGGGGATACAGCGACAATGGGGCCTGTGAATGCGACGATGGTGCCTATGAATGTGACAATGGTGCCTGTGAATGCGACGATAGTGCCTGTGAATACGACGATGTCCTGGACTTGGAACACCTCATGGCCTGCTGAAACCTACTACACATGTACGGTAGATGAACTGCTATAGGGGAACGACACGGCAGTCAGTGTGATGGAACACTGGACCTTTGCCGTATAACATGCTGCTTAGTCTTGTGAGTTTAGTTTAATTTAATCATATTATTAACGTCATTGCACACGGTTTAATCCATAACTGATCTAGTTTTCTCCATATTCTTTGAGAATTTCAGAACAATGCACGAACTCCGTAGAACTGGCGAGGATTCCGTAACACTTCTTATAAACATGCATTATTCACCTCCAATTCTTCTCTTTTCTAGACAATGAAAGCCGGTCTTTCTGAGTCTTGCCTCATAATTATAATTTCGGAATTCCACTATCAGTTTTGTCACTCTTGTTTGGTATTATTTCGTGGCCAGCATCTTTATATGACCTTCTCGATGAGGACTCTACAAATGAACAAATAAAATCCAATCTAGGACTGTATACTGTTTGACAATCGCTTTCTTGCTCCTATGTTTAATATTTCGTTTAGATAGTTGAAGAATCAACAGCGTTGCACACTGTTTTACACGTGTGCTCTGTTCTTCTTCATTTTTTGATAATCTCAGCTCAATGCACGAACTGCGTAGCAGCAGATAATCTCATCACAATGCACGAACTCCGTAACAGCAGATAATCTCATCACAATGCACGAACTCCGTAGCAGCAGATAATCTCAGCACAATGCACGAACTCCGTAGCAGCAGATAATCTCAGCACAATGCACGAACTCCGTAGTAATAGATTGGCTAGATTTTTAAAGAAATTTAGTTAAGTCTACTCTTTTTTATTTCTAACTGCCGAGGGATTTTCAATGTGCTCAACACTAAACACGCACGTCTGACCTCTATTAACCAAAAATTCGGGGAAATACCAGAAAGTTCAAGTGAAACAATCCAGATCTCTACCATGATTTGAACTCGCGACCTCCAGCATCCAAGGCCGACGTCTTACCTCGAGACCACTCAGTATTATGGACACGGAAAAGACAACGAGTAGCGTCGTAATTCATGAATACACTGCAGTTGTCTAGGGACTCGCGATTCTAGGAGCTCGCGATTCTAGGGCCTCGCGATTCTAGGAGCTCTTGATGCTAGGGGCTCACGATTCTAGGAGCTCGCGGTTCTAGGGGCTCGCGATTCTAGGAGCTCGCGGTTCTAGGGGCTCGCGATTCTAAGGGCTCGCGATTCTAGGAGCTCGTGATTCTAGGGGCTCGCGATTCTAGGAGCTCGCGATTCTAAGAGCTCACGGTTCTAGGGGCTCGCGATTCTAGGGGCTCGCGATTCTATGGGCTCGCGATTCTAGAGAACTGCGATTCTAGGAGCCCTGAAGTGAATTTATCCCTTTCAGATTATTGTAGATGAAGCAAAATTTACTCAATATTGAAATCCTCTGAATGTTCATGTCCTTGACAGTAACCAGCTGACCAAGGTAACGGACATTTTCAAAAATGAAACCTATGATTGGTTGGTTGGTTATTGATCCAGCGGCTTGTGGGTTCCTGGCCTTTGTCCTAGTACCATATATTGTTTTGCTGAAATCCTGTGGCTGGTATGTCTGTGGATTTTCCACCCACCCAGGTCTGAAGCCAGAATGGAACTGTCGCGTCAGTGTGGGACATAAGTTAGCGACTTTCCTCTACTCTGATATTCACTGTGCGCATTCCCCACCACCAATTGCCTGCTGGTTATGACAAACTTCTCTGAAGTTTTAAGTGTGTCACTAAAAGTTCAACGGAAAGGGATTATCATGTCCTGAGCCATTGTGCCTTCGTCATGGGTTTCCTGACAATATTATTAGACAATTTCCAATAATGATATTATTGATAATATCACTGTCCAATTACTCTGGATGCATAGAGCGACGTGAATTGTGCGAACGCACAACTTATTACTCAATACGATAAAGCAATATCCGCTGTTCCAAATGAGTTTTACTAGTAAGGTATTATCAACGAAAATATAGATAACTTTATGCTCAATATTTTTGGGAGAAACCATGTAATAATAGAGGCTAATGTTTGCAATGAAACCATGTTAACAAACACACACGCACCCCCACACGCACGCATGCCCTACCCGCCCTCCCCATACACACACACACACACATACATATACACACATATACACACACACACACATATATATATATATATATATATATATATATATATACACACACACACACACACACTAGGCGTTTTCAAATGAAAATGGACCAAACTGCAACAAGTGAACATAGGTACGATGCACACGATGACGTCACTTCTGGTGTAAACAGGACATACCAACCGTCAAGTTTGCAAAACTGCATTATCCGTTGACTCATAGTTTCCTAAACAAACCGTTGAAAACATGACGGATGTGATACAGGATCGGTCCAGAGTTGATCAGCGAGCGATGATTCGATTTCTAACAGCTGAAGTATGTCGACCAGTTGACATTCATCACAGAATGTAGGCAATGTATGGGTGACAAAAGTGTGTCGAAGACAACAGTGAAGAACTGGACAACGATGTTTAAAGAAGAACGCGAGTTTAACGCAACAATATGCGCCTGACCTGGCCTCGGAAGATCTTTCGTTAACTCACGTCCTTCCTTAAACATCGTTGTCCAGTTCTTCACTGTTGTCTTCGACATATTTTTGCCACTATACACTGCCTGCATTCTACTATAAATGTCAACTGGTCGACATCCTTCAGCTGTTAGGATTCAATATCACACCCGCCATGTTTTCAACTGTCTGCTGAGGAAATTACAAGTCTAAGTATAATGCAATTTTGCAAGCTTGACCGCTGGTATGTGCTGTTTACACCAGCAGTGACGACATCATATGATCGTACGTATGTTCACTTCTCACAGTTAGGTCCGGTTTCATTTGAACACTCATATATATATATGTACATGTACACACATACATACATTAGACACAGAGACACATACACACATATAAACAAGGGCAATTTAAAAAAAAGTATCCAATCTTAGGCTAGGATAAAAAATTAACTCCTCACATATTTAGTTCAAAACCTAATCCTCTTTGAAATAGATCCTGTCTGAGTGGATGCACTGCTCCCAGCTCCCAGTGCAGGAACAATTTCTAGGAGACATTGTGTCTCTCGCCATCAGATGCTTTGTCGCATTTTCGTTTGTTCTTTAATGTTCTGAAATCTGATCCCTTTGAGGGATATCTTGAATATTGGAAACAGACAAAAGTCAAAGGGAGCCATATTTAGAGAGAATGGGACTGAGCCTGTCCGATGTCGTGTACAGCAAAACAGTATGAATGAGGCTGGATTCGTAGGCCAAACCATTGTTAAGGTTGATCTTCCGGCCACACACTCCATCTCACCAATGATTTTTTCTAATGAAACACTGGATTGTACTGGTTCGGCTGACCCAATTTCTCTCTAACTAACTTAACTTAACGTCCTTATACTGGTTTAGAAGACCATGCAGTCTGTATACAACCAGTTACATTTACATCACCTTGCTCTAAAAGCTATGCGCATCCAGTTTATTTTTAAATAAATCTAGACATGACTTCATGTGACTTCTGGCGCCTTCCAAGACTCAACGGTGCCACTTAGAGGAATACGATTTAAGGAAATTGAAGAAATCAAGACACGTGAGAGAAAGCGTTGATGAATATCGTCGAAAATGACTTCCACAAATGTTTCCAACAAAGGATACACATCTGAGAGAAGTGTGTCAATTTATAAAGGTCCTCTTTCAAAAAGGATTAAGTTTTCAACTAAATACAAGTAGATAATTTAGTTGTTCAACCCTACTCACCCCTCCCTCCCACCTAAGGTCAGATAATTTTGTTTATCAACCCTTACAACATGTGTTTTCACCCCCAGTGTGCTGGGGGGGGGGGGGGGCGGGAAGAAAAACCTGGGACCTCAGCATTATTAACTTGAATCCCCGTATATACATGTCAATGCGTTCCACCAGAGACTCCCAACAGAGGTCCAGTGGTTTCACCAAACAGCCAAAGAGATCCCATATACTTCACAAAGGTGGTAAACGACGTACAGCAGAGACCTCACCTGGCCGAAAAAGGGGTCCATATTTCAAAAAAATGCCAAAGAGGTCCATTCACTTGGCTAAACTGACGAACACCTTCAAACTACCAAAGTGGTACGGTTCACCTGGACCTCAATAAGGTACAGGACGCACTAACACATACAAAAACAGGATGAACAGCAAGACCAATTTCAATTTCAATTTTGTTTTCGACTTAACAAAAAATAAAAGCAATCAAGTTAGGAACCAAAACCAAACCAAATTAACAGTCTAAAATACCAAGGCGGCTTAGCCAAGAAAATAGAATGTCAGGTTCAGGACGCGAGTGTAATGAGTTTCACGAAAGTCAGGGTCAGAGTGTGATGAGTTTCACTCATATTTAGGACTTTGTGCTGGCAGGTTACGTGAGAAATGTTGAAGAGGAGAAAGAAGTTGAAGAGAAGGGGTAGAAAAGAGTTGCGAGCCGTGTCTTGTTTGTGTCAGGCTAGTTACAGATGTGTAGTTGTACATGTGTAGTTTTACATGTGTTAATTCGAGGTTAATGTGTCCTTGTTGGTCATATATTTTGTGTGTGTGTGGGTGTATTGTGTTTGTGTATGTTTATTGTGTTTGTATTTGTGTAGTGTTTTTGTGTTTGTGCATTGTGTAAGGTATTTGTATATGTTTATTGTGTTTGTGTAGTGTGTTTGTGCAGGTATAATGTGTTTGTGCAATGTGTCTGTGAATATTTAATGTGTTTGTGTAATGTGCTTGTGCAGGTGTAATGTGTTTTTGTAATGTGTTTATGTAACTGTAATGTGTTTGTGAAAAGTGTTTGTCTAGATGTAATGTGTCTGTGTAATGTGTTTGTGAATGTTCATTATGTTTGTGTAGATTCAATGTATTTGTGTAATTTAATTTAGCTTTGTAAATGCAAATTGGTCATTTAGATTTAATATGCATTTTTAGTTGTGTCTATGAACAATGTGCAGTCGTGTAAATATCACAGTGCCTTTGGAATGTAAATATTATTCTAATAATTAATTGACCTATCAATCTGATTTTTTGCGGATACTCATACATTCATTAGAATGTTAACCTGTTATGCAGAAATATTGTGTAGACTTCATGGATTTATCAAAACGTACTTGTTCTTTGTTATTTTCACAAGCTCTCTAGTTATCGTTTTGTATACAGAATATATTTTACAGTACTCTAACAAAGATAACGATGACAAGAAATAGTATTTGTCTCGGCTGGGTATCTGAACCATTACCAATTCATTTTTTTGTCTTTACAGATCGTTCAGGCCTGCAGAAAGGCTGTTTGACAATGGATGGACAAGAAACGTTACGTTCTGGGTGTCGCACATCTAGTTAGTTGTGCACCGCAATCGATGATGGAGATATAATCAGACGATTTTTTCTTGAAGATGTAACTTGCGCTGTATTTTGATTATAGTGAGTAAGACGTTGCGCTGGTTATCAACTTCACTCTCTGGTTCCGAGCTACCGTGGACCAGTGGCAAGACATACGTCAAGGCAACTGAATATAATTCAGGATGCAGGCACTCTGGTCCCATTCCTTTGAGACCGGGAATCACTTGAAACCTGCGTAGAGTTCAATTGTCAACCCACAGTTAGACAGGAATGATAGATGCGATGCAGCCAATACCCTTATTCAAAATGGTGGTTCGGATCAATGAACTGAACAAAATTAAGCAGATTTTTGCTACCTAGCGTGATACAAAATCTCAGACCATTAAAACGTGTTCAGCGCCTCGTGGAGCATAGTGCTCAACAGTTACACGTCAATCCATCAAATGTTGACCTATTGAAGTTTTCGTGGATTAAAGTACCTCTTCAAAAACGACTTATAGAACCGACTCCATTGCAACTGGGCATCTATGCGTTCTCTCTTTCATTACTGAAAGTGCGACGAGCGAGAACGAATTCTATAGATACTGGAACGGCTCCGAAAAATTCATCTGACTTTGTCAGGTACCAATTTTCAGCTAGGTCAACTGGAAGAAGCTGTTATGCCATTAAAAAACTTATGACAGGACTGATCTGTAAAACCGAGCGCGATGAGATAAATAAGCTAGCTCTATGTATAACCATCCTTATCCGTCTTATATTTGCGTTGCTGGCTATCTGCTATCAACTCGGTCCCCGACAACAAACGAGTGGAAAGTATACTGCAACATCAAATAGAGTTGAAAATATATGATGTAAGAATAGACATGGATAACACACAACCAAATGAAAAACACAATATAGTTACATCATCTGAACTAGAACCCACCTGAACAGAATAAAACAAGTGTCAAGGCCAAAGAACAACTGTAGAAGAGGAAGCCAAGGTAGATGAATCTCTTTGAGTATTCTTAATAGTCAAATCGAGAACTGTGTGGATCATAACGCGTAAAAAGTAAGGTTAGATACCGCGATAAGACGGTAACAAACGAAATTTACGTTACGGCCAAAAGGTTTTCTTCAGAGACAAGAAACAACAAACATATGAGCTAACGAATAATAGCGGAAGAGATGAATGCATTAAATAGATAAATGAATAAGAAATGGTACTGGGCCGGATAGCACACCTCACAGATGGCCTTGCTTGTGGACAGGTCAGGGACAAGATGACAAAAACAAGAATCAAGCGAGCGGAAATGACATAGCCAGGAGGGAGTGAGATGTGGGAGAGGTTTAAATTGTTACATATTTTCATATGTTCACGTATTTCGGGGCCGGAAAGCAGAGGATGGGGTTGGGGGCCCAAAACTCTATCCTGTAGACATTTTAAACTGTGAGAAAGAGACTAGTCTTTTTACACCTCAGGGTATATAGAAGCAGCGGCAAGGTCTAAACAGATTTGCATATATTGATAAATGTCAACTTGTGTTCATTTACTACATTATGATAATGACAGTTTAGAATTCTAGTCACAAAATGGACATTTGATGGAATAATTCAAGGAGAAAATAAGAGAATGATTTGGATCTCTAAACATTGTTTGGGAAATAGTTGAGAATAAAGTGATTTCAAGATGCAGTGGGTCTGGGGAGTGAATGCAAAAAACGTCTGATTAGCAAAATGGTAGTGTAGTCGTTTTTGTCAACAAGCCCACAGTGTTCAATCTTTTTTACCGGCACGCTCCAGTCACCCCATATGTAAATGAGAACTGGACTTATTATTAGGGAAAAAAGGGCACCGAGGAAGGGAACTGGTCCTCATAACTCAAACTAGATGTGGACTCATACAATGACGTCTCTTACAATTCATGCGCTTAAGCGGTGTTTGCTGTGGGACTTCCCATTATACGACAGACCAGTCCTTTATATTGATGAAGCATGGACGATTCTTTGAACACGTGAGTAATAATTATTATCATAATTATTATTAACCTCATCTTTCTTTATTTTATTGCCTTAACATATCATAAGCGAAAGCTGCACTTGATCCTATTGTGAGAGGCCTGATCACAGTTTTTTGACCGGGCCTTAGTATGTGATTCATACACGGAGAGCTTTACTGCTACTGTTATTTATGTTATCCATCTTTTACATGGCCGGCTCTTGGCTTTGTATCCATTGTGTCTATATAACATTGCTTTCTGGGGGTTACTTTCTAGGGTTTAACGTGTCACTTGGTCGAACCATTCGGTTTGCTGTCTTTTGATGAGGTCTAGCACTGGTGTTGTACCTACTTGTCTCCTAATATCTTCATTTATGATTCTATCCATTCTTGTTACTTCAAGTATTCTGCGCAGGCATTTCATTTCTGTTGTTACAATGTTTATTTTATCTTTGTTTGTCAATGTCCAATTCTGGCACTGATAGTACAATGTGGTAAGAGATATTGTGTTGTCTAGTTTTCTTTTTGTAAACATTGTCACGTGCTTACATAGAAATAGTAAGAATATTTGCCCAATCATTTGGCTTGGCTTTGTTCATTCTCAATCTCCAGCTACCAAACCCTGAAAGGGCTTAAGTAGCAGAATGCAGTCCAGAGAACGGAATGCGTTGTGTCGAAGTTTACAGCTTGACTGTGATATTTGCACCTTTCGGTCCACCACATCCGACTTCAGCAACCATTTAAAAAAAAAACTATGTTATCATTCCCTCTTCGATCTCTTCTCCTTAGCCAGTCTGCATTGCTGCAGCCTGTTATCCAGGATCACCGCGTGGAGGTGTAGAAGGGTCTTGGCAGTTCTGGTTCGCTGGCCCTGATGCTAACAGTCAGCTATGAGTCGCTGACCACTGCAGCTTATGTGCTGCTCAGCTTCCTGATTCCTGCCCAATAATTTGACTTGCTTTATTACACCTTTTTTGGATTTAACCTTTGCCGTCTGCTGAGATTAATGTTACCGATGTACGTGACATTTTTCACCTTGTTGGTTTTGTATGAATATTATTGGTTCTATTTCTCTTTTTGCGATCGCCATGACTTTAATTTTCCCGATTTTCCAAACCGTAATCTGTACAGACATCATACAGATTGTTGATATGTTCCGGTAGTGGTTTTTTGAGGTTGCTATTAGTGCTTGGTTATCAGCAAAGAGAAGTTCATTTAAGTGACCACAGTGGTTGTTTCCCTCACTATTAATTACTTTTGGCGTGTGCATATTGAGTCTAAGGCAAAGGCCGCCGTCCATCGTAGACGAAGGTTGCATAATTTATTTTGCTAGTTAGGATTAACTGCGCTACTTTTTATCCTCACTATCTCGTCTCATGCCGCCCGACCCCAGTGGCAAGTCAAGGACAACACGACTAGGGGGCGACTACGAGATGCAGGACACTCCGCATCAAGCACCCGTGAAAAAGACGGCGGTATTCCGGAGTCAAACCCACACCACCTGATCACGAGACCGACGGCTTAACCACTTCGCAACAGATTCCACGGAATAGTTAGTCTATTTATGTGAAAAACAGTAAAGGAGATAGTACAAAGCTTTCCCGTACACCGGATCAAATATGAACATTTTCGGAATAACCTGCGTTTGTTCTTATATTACTTTGACTATTAACATAAAGCCTTTTAATATAAGTTGGTCAAATGTTTATTTATATAACAAAGTTCAACTCTCTATAATCAAGAATCGTCATAGCTGTGTGGTAAGGCGTTCGCCTCTCAAAGAAAAGAGAAACAAAATCACGAAGCGGTTGGGTGTTCCTGTCCCGCATGTTTCAAAAGTTAGCTGGTCTCAGTGGGTCGTTAGACCAAGTTCCTAGTCCTATCGGAGATAGGCAACACAACTCGGAGGTCCCATACACCCGTTCTGCACGTCAAAGAATCTTCGGCAGGTGGAAATCGAAAAAAAGCAGGCTGTTAGCTGATATCCGGGCAAGAGTCCCCTTGTCTTTATGGGATGTTAGACCTAGCTCCCAGTCCTATCGGAGACGGAAAATAACACCCTGTGACACCGTGTACTCGTTGTTCACATTAAAGTACCCGTATCAGTTCGAAATCGAAATGTCAGACTATTAGTCAATATCCTGACAAAATTCTAAATTCGAAAAATAATGACATTTCAATCCAATACCTTGCCTACCCAGGCCTAGTAAGTTCGGGAATAGCCAGAGAAAAATAGATCTACTTCCCGTGTCACCCCCAGTCGTCTCGACTACAGCGTATTCAGGTAGTTCAGGACGAGAGAGTGTGGATAAAATATAACAAGTGATCCTCACTTAAATCTGATTAAAAAACAAGTCACACTGCCAGACACGAGCTGTCACACTGCCAGACACGAGCTGCCACACTGTCAGACATGGACTGTCACACTGTCAGACATGGACTGTCACACTGTCAGACATGGACTGTCACACTGTCAGACATGAACTATCATACTGTCAGACCAAAGCTGTCACACTATCAGACCAGAGCTGTCACACTGTCAGATCAGAGTTGTCATATTGATAACTTACTTGCAAAATCCGAGAAAAGTGGCTACTTTTAAAATACTTTAGCATAATATATTTGTGTTTGATAACTGGTATCCTTTTTGGCATCTTTATATAACAGCTGGCATCTTATTTAGGAACTATAAGAAAGGGAACTGTTATCTTTCATGGCAATTGTTATATGCAACTGTCATATTGGTCCTCTTTTAATAACAGCTGACATCTTATTTTGGAACTTTAGAAAAAGGAACTTATCTTTTATGACAGTTTTTATAAGCAGCTGTCTTTTTTGGCATCTTTTAGAAACATCTGGCATTCTTTTGACAAATTTTAAAAACAACATAACTTTTGAATTACTTTTTAAAAGAGGAAACATTTTCAAATTTTAATACCTTGTACTTGTGCTTTCTGTCAGGAAAAATGTCACGCACGGGTTGCTTTGAAGGAAGCCTTCATCCGAGCCTTTGCTAAAGATGTTTAAAATGGCAAAGGTTGTAACATACTGAGGTTGCCAGTTTCATACAGAACCCTGTTCAGTCGCTTTTTATGTTGTGCTTAGAAGGTGACAGTGACTCTGTTGTTTTCATCCCGGGACCCATTGGTGTCTATACCAATGCAATGCATTAACAATTTTTTATTTTTATTTTACATGTTTGCCTCACTAGTTTCTATTGGCGGAGGCGCTCCTAATCCACCCTAGGCCGTAGTCAATTTGGGCGATATTAAGACGCATAAATCAGTGCTTGGATGTATGTGTGCATCTGTGTGTACGTATGGTAGGTTTGTGAGCTCTCAGAAGCCAGCCCAACCAAAGTGCAATAGAAGGGTCACACCCTGAGGGCGCATATAAAAGTTGTGCAAGAGTGTAACTGTAGGACAGAGTCAAATGAAACAGAGTGAGGTGAGAAGAGAGAGATGGGGACAAAATACATGTTTCCTGACATGTTCTCTTATATACATTCAAAGTGGCCCCTTTTTATGCCGTTGATATATTCTTTTTCTTATTCCTCTTCTTCTTCCTAATGCAGTCTACCTTCTGTTTCTTTCTTCTGCCTCCACCTCTTCTTCCTCTATTTTTTCCCACTCTTATTCTTTGTATTATTCTACTCGGCGTTTGTCCAGAAAAGGACGGTGTGTCGTAGCTTACAGCGAGGCTCCGGTATCTGCACCTTTCGGCCAGATACATCGGGTTTCTGCTGGCTCTGTGTACTGGGTTTGCCTTCCCACTGTGATCTCTATTCGTTTAGCCAGACTACATAAGTGCAACCTGTTTCCCGGACCACCACTTGGATACAGAATAAGGTCTTAGTCAGGTGTTGTTTGGTGACCCTGATGCAAGAAGCCACCTTAAATTCCCTGGCTACTATCAGCTCATTCACTGTGTATCATCTATGGTCCCCTCCCGTTGATAGGCATGGACTGCCATAGTGCTGGATAAATATTAAAATATAATTTGTAATTCATTGACAATATCGAGGCACCGTGCTGGCACTTAGCCTGGAGGTGTGTAGAGGTCACTCGTTACCACAGAGGTGACAAGACGTCTTGTCTACCTCGGAGTCATTGTCAGTGAGATACCCAAACAAAAGTACGGAAAGAAAAGGGACAAGAGAGGTGGTAAAAGAAAAAGTAGGAAGCCTAGAATAGGGATAGCTTTTTTAGATTGTCCCTGCCCTGCTCAAGCCCAGCCAGCTAGGCAGGACATTCGTCATCAGGCTACCACCACAGCAAATGTGCTGAGCGATGTGGACCTCACAGAACACCGCAAGGCACTTGAGCAGCCGTGGTCATCCACTGCATCCGAGTTCATATCCAGTCGTCCTGACTTGCCTTGCCACTGGTTAAAGTTGGATGGTGGGGAGAGAGTGAGGTCGACGAGCTGCGCAACTCTTCCTCACTGAAATCAAATTCATCGCGCAAGTCATTCTCTTTTCATTTATCCAGTACTAACACAGTCGAGTCCTGTGACGACTGGCGAGCGGCGAAGCGGAGAGCGAAAGTCCGCTGACAAGCTAAACTACAATAAAAAAGCTGCGTCAGTTGCGAGACTCCTGGCTGAGCAATAAAGCGGATGAGATACATGGATTTGCTGACAATCATGATCACCGTCTCGCGAAGCGAACTTTCCATGCTTTCACTGCCTGCGGGTATGCAGATTCAAAATCTGACTTTTCAACCATCTCCGCACCCACCCACAACTCGGAATTACAGAATACTCGACTGGAAGAACTGGCTAAGTGAAAAAAGAAAAGGTCTTCATCAGTCGTGATGATCGAACAACACAACACACGTTCTAAAGATCATTATTTCGCATACAGTCCTCGTATTCCTTAACGTACCATTGGTACGTCATTGACAATGGTTTAATATTTGGTTCTTTGGATACTTACATTTAAATGTCCCAAGGGGCCCAGTGATACGAGGTACGGTGCTCACCTTGGGGGCTGGAGGTCGCCGGTTCAAATCACGATGAAGTCAGTGATTTTTCACTTGGATCATGCAGTACAAATCTCACCTGATATTTAAGTAGCGAGATCAGACACACGTGAATAGTTGCGCGCACGTTGGAAATCAAAAAGGGTAGGCTTAACGGTCGGTGCTGCTCGGGCAAAATTTCAAGTTAAAAATATACTGAAATTATTTTATGGATTCTCGCCTTACAGAGAATATGTCGCAAAAAGAAGACTGTGTGGCTATAACATAAAACCTTGGTTATGTGGTTAGCGGAGCGGCATAGATGGCGCCTAACAGACGGCAGATCTACTTTGCTTTAATTTACGCTCCCACTACCACCAGTCCCACACATAGGCGATAGTATATTCCAGGGGCTACCAACCTAACAAGTTACAACCTAATTTTTGCCTGTCACAAAAATATGAAGGATAGAAAGTCACACCTCCCCACAACGTCTAACTGAAGATATGTAGATCTACATGTCTTTCCTTCTCTCTCTGTGTATTTATGTCTCTCTGCGTGTGTATTATTCGTTAACACATATGTTTGTTTGTCCTAGCCTGGTATCTAATCGTATTTAAACATGTTTTTGGGACTTGTTAAGCACAAATTCTCGATTTGACTAGTAAGAACACTAAAACAGATCCATCAGCCTTTACTTCATCTTCCAATGCTGTTCTTTGGCATTACCACTTGTTTTATTCTGCTTCTAGACACAATTTGTGGACGTGGGTCTTGAGTATGCAATGTCCCGTTCTGAGTATGCAATGTCTCGTTCTGAGTATGCAATGTCCCGTTCTGAGTATGCAATGTCTCGTTCTGAGTATGCAATGTCCCGTTCTGAGTATGCAATGTCTCGTTCTGAGTATGCAATGTCCCGTTCTGAGTATGATATGTCCCGTTCTGAGTCGGCAATGTCCCGTTCTGAGTATGCAATGTCTCGTTCTGAGTATGCAATGTCCCGTTCTGAGTATGCAATGTCTCGTTCTGAGTATGCAATGTCCCGTTCTGAGTATGCAATGTCTCGTTCTGAGTATGCAATGTCCCGTTCTGAGTATGATATGTCCCGTTCTGAGTCGGCAATGTCCCGTTCTGAGTATGCAATGTCTCGTTCTGAGTCTACAATGTCTCGTTCTGAGTCTACAATGTCCCGTTCTGAGTCTGCAATGTCCCGTTCTGAGTCTGCAATGTCCCGTTCTGAGTATGCAATGTCCCGTTCTGAGTATGCAATGTCCCGTTCTGAGTCGGCAATGTCCCGTTCTGAGTATGCAATGTCTCGTTCTGAGTCTACAATGTCCCGTTCTGAGTCTACAATGTCCCGTTCTGAGTCTACAATGTCCCGTTCTGAGTCTACAATGTCTCGTTCTGAGTATGCAATGTCTTGTTCTGAGTATGCAATGTCCCGTTCTGAGTATGCAATGTCCCGTTTTGAGTCTACAATGTCCCGTTCTGAATCTAACGATCTTTGTCTTCTCATCTGTACTAATATAACAGTTCTATACAATACTTTTTATATCCTAAGTCACGGTATCATTTTATATATTATGTAACAGGGTTAACGTATTCTCTATCCTATCTTCCTTACCACTATCACTCCTTAACTCTCTCAATTAAATAACAACAATTCTTTGAACACAGGTAAAACAAAGCATGCATTTTTCACACAGGTAAAACAATATGCACATCAAATCATTTTCACTAGGCTCATTGATCACATTATACTGTTCATCAATTTTTAATGAATTCTAATGTCTCTCAAAATGTTGGTTATTATCACTTCTCTAACTGACTAAGATTACTTCTAAAGGTTCGTGCAAGCAGCAGAGGTCTTACTCTAGTACTAAATTTACCCAGGGTTCTCATCACGTGGTCGGAATCTAGCAATTGTTCTATTCACTGTCTATCTCTGTGCGCTGATATAAAGGATGTCTATCTACAATTTCTCAGTTCTCATCTATCTGTCCTCTCAGCTTACACAAAAATGGATGTCTACTGGACCTCTTGTCTCGTCTCACGTAAGGCAGATGTCTACGGGACCTCTTGTCTCGTCTCACGTAAGGCAGATGTCTACTGGACCTCTTGTTTCGTCTCACGTAAGGCAGCTGTCTACTGGACCTCTTGTATCGTCTCACTTAACGTCTTTATACTGGTTTAGAAGACCCTGCAGAGTCTGTATACAACCAGTTACATTTACATCACCTTGCTCTAAAAGCTATGCGCATCCAGTTTATTCTTAAATGCATTAACTTTCCCTGCCTCCACTACCTCCCCTGCCAATGCATTCCAAGCAGACACCACTCTCTGACTAAAAATATATTTCCTAATATCTAACCTGGACCTCTCTTTAGTCAGCTTGTAGCTATGCCCTCGTGTTATTGTAGGTGGCTGTATTTTAAAAAACTTGTTATAGTCTAATTTATCGATTCCTCTGATCATCTTATAAACCTGTATTAAGTCACCACGAATTCTTCTTTCTTCGAGACACTGTAGGCCGGTTTTTCTGAATCGTTCCTCATAACTGTAATTCTGGAATCCCACTATCATCTTTGTCGCTCTTTTTTGTATTCTTTGTAGCATGTTTATGTCCCCTCTATGATAAGGACTCCACACCTGTACACAGTACTCCAATCTAGGTCTAACTAATAAAGCTTTATACAGTTTGACGATCACTTCCTTGCTCCTATGTTTAATATTTCTTTTTATCATACCTAACATTGCATTTGCCTTTTTCACTGCTACCTTAACTTGCTCACTCACCTTTCCTGTATGATCTATTATAATCCCTAGGTCCCTTTCCTTATCTATCTTTCTAATATTGTCTACTGGAGCTCTTGCCTCGTCTCTACATCGGACAGTCGATGACTGCATCTGTACTCTGTCTGCAGCTGTGCTCGTGTCTATGACAGACGACAGTAGTTGTGTTACTGTGGTTGTTAGGACGCGGAAAACCCACAAATCACAACGGTCGTCTTAGGACGACAACTTCGTGTTGCAGCAACACGTCTCCGTCTGACGAGAATGAAGTCAGGTCACTCGAGCAAGATATTAGTGACGACGACTTGAACAGAACATCACACACAGACATGTAAATGTGTGTGGTCTCTCGTTGCCTTTCCGTGTTGGTCTGCTTCGGTGGCTTCTAACTCTATGACTCTACTATTGTCACTCACTGGCTAAGTCTCTGTAGCTTTTAACTATCTACTTGTTCTAGACTAAGTACTACTCACTATACTGTCTGGTAGGACACCCTTAGTCTCTGCTTCTTCTGATCTGTCCTCCATTCTGTCTCACTCCAGCTTATATGCTAAGCTTCCCCCGCTTTAGACAATGACTTCTCCTTTCTTGGGTTCATTTCCCACCAACTTTATTTGAACTCACGTGTCCCAAAGAAAGGCTGCCTTATTTTCCAAACACTGACTGACCGCTTGTTGACGGGGATTTCCAGTTCAAACCGTGAGAACTCGAACTATTTTGGTCGGCCAGCCCAAACTTGCATTGTTTGAGAGTTGAGAACCATGCCCCGTTCAATGAACTGAACCTCTCGGGCCGGGTTCTCAGGTTATGTTTTGGTACCACGAACGGTATTTTCAAGGCTTCCCTGGCTTTGGCTCGTTGTACCCCTGTAAATCTGTTATACTAAGTTTGTCTATGCTGTCATTTTCTGGCTTGTTTTCTTTATGCTAGACTCTCCATTCCGTCCTCATATTTTGTTTGATGGGTGTCTTTGGTTCTCCTTATCTCTGTGTGCCGCCGCAATCGGCGTTTGCGAGCTCGTCTGCCTTATAGTTTCCAAGGATCCTACAGTGGGCCGGAATTAACTGTAGGGCTAAATCTGTTCTTTAGGAAAACAACCTCTTATTATATTTTATTTCCTATAATAGTCCATCTTGTTTGGGGCTTGAGATGGCTTGGAGTTCGCTGCTAGATTAGAATTACTGTTATCCTTGTAGTTATGTTTTGGTTAAATCTGAGTTTCTGCAATTTGTCTCTCAACCAAAGCATGGAATCAGCCATATTTTTCAAATAAAAACATTTGAAACTCTTTCAATATATAAACTATTAAACTTCACATCACGAATCTCGTGATATTTTAATAATTACATTTTGCATTCGCAAAATACCTAGGAAGCATCATCAACAAGGAAGGAGGACAGTCGAGGATTTAAAAACAGAATACAAAAAGGAAGAGATGCTTTCGGAATGTTGGAACCCATTTGGAACTCCAAGGAAATAAGAAGGACGACAAAAATAAGGATTTTCAATTCAAATGTGAAGCCAGTCCTGCTGTATGGTGTGGAAACATGGAGGATGACCAAAGGCAATGACAGGAGACAACAGGGTTTTGTTAGCCTGAAAAAGATTCTTGATATAAAATGTTTTGACAAAGTTACAAACGATAGACTGTGGGAGAGTGGGACAAGGTAAATTGGAACAGGAAATCTTATGAAGAAAGTGGACAGGGATGGGTCATACATTAAGAAAGCCTCAGACCAGTATCACAAGGCAATCCCTGTCATGGAACCCCCAGGGAAATTAACAATGCGCGAAATGGAAGAGGCTATGAGAACTTTAAAGAAAAGGAAATCTCCCGGAAAAGACGGGATAACAAACGAAATGCTGATGAGGCTGGGCCAAACAGCGAAGAGCAAACTGCTATCGGTCCTGAACCAAAGCTGGAAAAGGGGAATAGTACCCCAGGCATGGAAAGACGCAATACTGGTACCAGTACCAAAAACAGGAAAGGACAAAACAGATCCAAATGGATACAGGCCCATAAACCTACTGAGCTGTGTCGGCAAGTTGATGGAACGGATGATAAACACCAGACTGATGTGGCATCTGGAAGAAAAACGAATACTAATTCCACAGCAAGCCGGCTTTAGACAGCACAGATCCACTGAGGACCAGGTCATCCTCATAGCCCAGGAGATAGAAGATGCCTACCAGGCACAGAAACACACAGTAGCTGTTTGGGTGGATCTGGAAAAGGCATTTCACAAAGTCTGGAAAGACGGACTTAGAGTCAAGCTAAGAAGAAGTGATGTTTGTTGGAAAATGTACAAGTGGATCAACCACTACCTCAAACAAAGAACGGCCAGAGTCCAAGTACAAGGGCAGATGAGCAAAAAGGTGACACTCGAGCAGGGAGTACCCCAAGGGGGAGTACTGTCACCCACACTCTTCCTGGTATATATAAACGATATTACAGAGAATATACCAAGAAGAGTCCATAGCTCAATGTTTGCAGACGATCTGGCTATGTGGACCTCTGAAAAGAATCTCACCATAGCAAGAAATCGGATGCAGACGGCCCTAACATCGCTGGAAGAGTGGGCGAACTCATGGCTGGTCAAAATAAACGAGGAGAAAACCACATGCACAATATTCTCGCTCTCATTAAAACCCCAAAATACCAAATTAAGTCTAAATGGCAAATTCCTGCAGCCAAACGACAACCCAACCTATCTGGGAGTCACATTTCATCGGCGCATGACATGGAAAAGTCAGATTGAGAGAAACCGAATGAGAGCCAGGGAAAGAATGGCAATCATGAGTAAACTTTCTGGCACAAGCTGGGGAGCAGACGAAGGCATACTAAAGAAACTGTACACTGGAAGAGTGAGACCAGTTCTCGAGTATGGCATTGCGGCATGGACAACAGCAGCAAAGGCGAACTTCGATAAAGTTAGCAAACTTCAAAACCAAGCTATGAGAGTTATAACAGGAGGCATGAAGTCAACGCCAATTGTAGAACTTGAAAAGATTACAAAACTGCAATACATGACCGATAGAAGAGACTGCAGAGCCCAGCTGCAGTCAGAGAAACTCCGAAGACTGACTGACCATCCAATGCACCAGAGACTAAACAATTTGGGAAATGGGAAACTAAAACGGAGAAACTTTGCAGAAATAGCCAAAGCAAAGATGCACGAAGATCCCATAAACGCACTAACAACACCAAAACCCATCACTACTGTACGAAAACCTACCTGGAGGCAGGATATATTTCCAGAGATGGTAGAAAATATACCAGGTATTGGAAACAAAAACTGCCAGACTGAAAAAGAAAGGAGAGATACTACCCTAAGCTTCATAACGAAACGCTACCCAAGCATGGACTGGACCCATGCATACACTGACGGTTCTGTAACAAACGCTACACAGAACGGAGGGGCAGGAGCATTCCTGAACCTACCAAATGGCAGAAAAATAACAGTCATTCGCTACTGGTAAGTACACAAGCAATTTCAGAGCGGAGGCAGAAGCACTGAGGGCGGCAGTGGAAGAAATGGTGACACACAGCGAAAATCAAAGCCATATAGTCCTGCTTACAGATGCTCTCGCCGTAGTCACAGCGCTAAAAAGCCAAAAAAATACTGAGCTTAATGACTTAAGAGCAGCACTCTGCAAACTGTGCCAGCAGTCCGCACCAAAAAGGGTTGTGGTACAGTGGGTCTCATCACACTGCAACATCCAAGGCAACGAGGAGGCAGACAGACTGGCAAAAGAAGGTGCAAGACTACCACAAACAGATACTAGTATGACGTACGAAGAGTCAAAACGGCTTATCAAGGCCAGATACATGATCAAATGGGAAACCGAACATACTGGTTACACCAAAAACGATGCCTATTACCAGTTGAACCGAAGAGAGCAGGTCGTTGTCTTCCGACTTCGCACTGGCCACAATAGACTGAGGTACCACCTATTCAACAAATTGAAGATAGGGTGTACCGACGAATGCCCGTGCGGTACTGGTAAAATGACCGCTGAACATCTGCTGCAGAACTGCCCGACATACGAGGATCAGAGAGAGCAGATGTGGCCATCACCAGTGGAACTGCAAGACAAGCTCTATGGCAGTGGCGACAGCCTCAGGATGACCGCCGCTTTTTCGAAAAAATAATGGTTACTGTCTGACTGCGTACGAAGAAGAGGAAGAAGAAGAAGACCCCCCAGCGGAGGAGATGCATAGGCAGACCAAGGAATACATGGAGATGAGATCTGGAGGCGGAAGTATAGAAAACAGAAACAAGCTGGAAGAAATTGGAAAAAGATTACACAGGACAGAGCTGCTTGGCGAGGGTTGGTGGATGTCCTATGCACCCCTAGGTGATAGATGGCGAAAGAAATTAACTATCATCGCCAAACTAGTCGCTACATTTGCAAACAATAGAACAGTGAATTTAAATCTTAGATGACGTATCTCTGTCCTCTTTAAAAACCTTTCATTATCCATACATTTAACATCGGTCTCTGCTGCAATGGAGAAATCTGTTCTGGTCCGGCAAGCTGAAACTGTTTGAGAATTACTGATGTGTATTTCATTTTCATAGTATTTATTTTAATTACTGGACAATGATATGTACTCGCTGATCATAAATGTTTTGGTATCAAGAGGATTAACAGCACATGTGATGCAACCCTCAGCGATACAAAGCTTACAGCTAGCATCAGGGCCAGCGAACTAGAGCTGTAAATACCCTTGTACACCTCCACCCGGTGATCCTGCATAACTGTAGGCAACAGAGCAGACTGACTAAGGAGAAGGGATCGAAGAGGGAAGACTAGACTAACCCAGTACTCAAAAATGCCTGCTGAAGTCAGATGTGTCGGACCGAAATGTGCAAATATCGCAGTCAAGCTGTAAACTACAACTCAACGCATTCCGTTCTCCGGACTACTTGCTGTTACTTTCAAAGTCTTTTTCAGTCAAAGAACGATTGACCACGAAAAGAAGTAGAAGACATATTTCTTTCTAGGCTCTTCATTTACATGTGCATTTGCTATGTTCTTGCAGTGTTGTTTTCTGCAGATATTTATTTTATACGAGAAATGTAGAGGTGGTTATTTGAGTCATCTTTTTTAATCAGCGCAGCCATTGTGACGGACCGACAATCCTTGCTTCGGGAGGTACAGACGAAATGGATTCAACATGACGAGATAGTGAACATTAATAACGTTAGAGCCTCGTTCTGGGATTTGTGTGTCCCTACTGTCCTGTTATATTCGGTGTTCATGTCAATGAGAGTACTGGAATCGCTCATGGAGGCATTATAAATCAGCGATGGAGCGCATATTGAAATCAATCAACGATCACGCATTAACGAAGGACATTACAGCTGAAGAATCATCAAACCATAAACTGGAGAAGTTTGAAGTTACCATTTATGACAGGATTGCTAAATTCATTGGAGATTTGTTATATTTGTAGGAGATTTGTCAAATTTATAGGAGATTTTCGAAATTTATAGAAGATTTGCTTCATTTAAACAAAAATGTGTTGCATTTATTGGACAATTGTTACATTTGTAGAAGATTTGCTAAAATTATTGGAGATTTGCTACATTTGGTACACCTAGATTGTACTACTGTGTACAGATGGGGAGTCCTTACTTATCATAGAGGGGATATAAACATGCTGGAAAGGATACAAAAAAGAGCGGCAAAGCTGATAGTGGGATTCTAGAATTACAGTTGTGAGGAAATACTTAGAAAAACCGGCCTACAGTGTTTAGAAATGAGAAGAATTTGAGGTGACTTAACACAAGTTTATAAGATAATCAGAGGAATGGATAAATTAGAATTTAACCATTTTTTTCTCCAAAATACAACCTCCTACAAGAACAAGAGGGCATAGCTGCAAATTAACTAAAGAAAGGTCCAGATTAGATATTAAGAAATATTTTGTCAGTGAGAGATTGGTGAATGTTTGAAATGCATTACCACAGGAAATAATGAATGCCAGGGCAATTGTTGCATTTAAGAATAGATTGGATGCGCATAGCTTTTAGAGTATAGAAATGCAAATGAAATTGGTTGTATTCAGATTCTGCAGAGTCTTCTAAACCAGTATAAGGAAGTTAAGATTCGTTACGTAATAATACGAGATTTGCTCACGGTATGGTGGGGATAGAACATTATTGAACGACAGCAGTCAGCGAACCATAGCTGGCTATTTGCGTCAGGGTCAGCAACACATAGGTGGCTGATTGCGTCAGGATGAGCGACATATTGCTGGCTGTTTTCGTCAATGTCAGTGACACATAGCTCGCTTTTTGCGTCAGGATCAGCAAATCACAGCTGGCTGTTTGCGCCAGGGTCATCGACTCATAGCTGGTTGTTTGAGTCAGGGTAAGTGACTAATAGCTGGCTGTTTGCGTCAGGGTCAATGACTAATAGCTGGCTGTTTGCGTCAGGGTCAGTGACTCATAGCTGGCTGTTTGCTTCATGGTCAGTGAAAAATGTGCGTGCTGAAACTGGATGTTTGTTGGTTAGTTTTCTTTCCATTTCTGCCTTTGAGCGTCGTGGGGAGCTGAAGTGGTCTGTCTTGCGCCAAGTGCGTTGCGTCGGTCAATGTGAGTGCGTGTCGCTGCACAATCATTCTAATATCTATCCACCTGCTTCGCGGCCGCCCCTTCTGCCCTGTAGCAAGATCGACCAGCGTTGTAAGCCATCAGTGGAAGTTGATGAGGGTGCATTCTCGTGAGATGACCAAACCAATTTATTTTCTGCCAGAAAATGTATTCTACACAAGACGTAGTGCCGACCAAACTTCGAATGTCGTTGTTCCGCATTCTGGCTCTCCTGGTAACACCGATGACCTTCCTAAAATACTTAATTTCACACGTCCAAATTCTGATTTCACGTGCTCTAGACATAGGCCCTATTTGTCACTGATAGCACAGAGTCGGCATAAATATAATGGATGTGTCGGACCGAAAGACGTAGATGTCGCAGCCTTGCTGTAAATTACAGTAAAACGTAACAAACTGTTCTTTTTAGAACGTCGAAGTGGAAGACATCATACATCTTACCGAGCTCAATGCCACTTTTCCCGTGTAGTCCCCCGGGGTCTTTGTGTATGCCAAGACAAGAATAGCACCACTGCCCCACATAGAGAATGTCGTAAGAGGCGACATACTGTGGGATATCCCATAACACCATACCCGGTTAGGTGGTTTTTTAAGAACAGCATAGATGGCGCCTAATAGCCTGCGGGTCTAATTTGCTCTAGTGTTTAAGTCTATTAAGATGGACTCGGACATCGGTTAATCACTCACCAATAAATTGGTTGTATACATACTCTTCTAAACCAGTATACATACGTTAAGTTCAGTCGCCTTCTACACCAACTATAGGCGCTCAGTTGTCCTCTTCTTTCGTTCCCACGAACGTCCACATTAATTCACACGCTGAAACCTCCATTTTATTTCTCATCTTTGCCATACAACTCCAGTCTAATACCTGCTGCTTAAAGCAATAACGGGAAGGCAACAAAAAATACTATTTTCTCTATGCATCGGTTGGGCTTATACCGACCTGGGAGCAAATACTGGAAACTAAATCTGAAAGGAGAATGTAATGACTTCTGATTTCAGCACGTGAATAATAGACCCTCACCGATCTTCCAGACACTAACCTACTATCACTGAAACAGCTACGCGGGCGTTGACTTATTCCATGAGCGGAGAACTCCTCGACGTGCTGGCGCATGGGGAAACGAGGCGAATCATTCGTGGCTGGCAGTAACCGCAGCTCAGAGGCCGCTCCCTAACTTAAGTCTATGTTTTGATACTGGCGAGCCACACAACCAGGAATAACTTAGCCCTGGTGTGGAATTCAAAGAGCACATAGACTGTTCAGGACTGCATATTATGCGAATACGGGTTGTTACTAGAGTTTTGCATACATCTATTGTGTATGTCGCTTTTATTTATTAATGGTGTTATTTAATTTGATCGAGTCACGGAACTTTGAACTCCAGACAGGGAGTACATGGCAGTAGTATGGCATGAGCAGTATACGCGATCGATTTTAAATCACTTTGTTATTAGATTAATATTAGTCTGATTACGCCAGAAGTTTTTAACTGCAGTCAAAGGAATTTATGACCGTGTAAACATTGTTTTGTGTTCATTGGTTGGATTACGTTCCTGATGGAGCAGGTATTGCAGTTTGTAAACGCTTAGGTAAGTTGACACCTTCTATTTTGATTATTACTTTGTGGATTTATCTATTTTTTTCCATTCAAATTTAAAATAACCTGGTAGCCCACTAGCAGACACTGCTGTCGAAGAGAAAGTGTAGCGTAAAAGACATCATTGTAATATGGTTCAGCTTTTTATGATTTGGGATGGACAGTTTCCCTCCACTATACATTTCTTTCGTTAACGGTCAACATGAGCCAATTTACACATGGTCAACTGGGGCGTATTGTTAATGACAAGCGAGCGCTCTTCCAATTTGCTATTTGGACAATCTGTATAAAGAGGAATAGAACAGTTTATAACGTACTCTTCTGGAGATAGGAGAGAATAGCTTCTAATACACAGAACAAAAGTGTACGTGGAAATCTATGATAACAGAAATTAACTATAGTATTAATGGGAGAATCAGTAGCAAAGTTGCAAAGGTAGCTTGAAAAAAATAACATCAGATCCAAAGAGTTTGGCATGAAAATAAACACGTTGAAGAAAAATACTTTGAAAATAGCCAAGTAACATATGCAAATAAATACAATCATCAAAGGAGAAATAATCGAACAAGTACAGACGTTTCATATATTTAGAGCTATCACAGGAGATGCCCCAATGAGACGGAAATTAAATCAAGGATTGCATTGCCAAGAAAGTTCTTAAGAGGAGAATAGCTAACCTCAAAGAAAATCAGAATAGAACTGAGGAAAAGAAACAAATCACTACTCTTATGATGTCACATGTGATGAAGACCGCTCTCTTTGTTCAGTCGTATGGGCTGTCTTTTCTCTTGCTGTGTCCACTGATATGTATGACTTGCTCTGGGATTTGAATTTAAGGTGAGGAAGAAACTGAGCATTTTGTAAACATATCGCTCTCGTCCTGAGCTACATATGACCAGGGGCAAGACAATAGCGAGACGACTGGAGATAGCACAAGATGCAGATTTTTTCTCAGGGCTTACTCTCCAAGTATTTTCCATAAACATGTGTCCCACAATGTAGAGGGGGTTGACATCTATCATTGTGTGTCTTGCCATTTCCATAATCGCCAGAGGTCGTAGAGACATCACGCAGCGTGTGAGTGATGTGTTGGACATCTCTCCAGGGCGACGTGTTCTAGTTCATTATAGTCACGTGTTTGTATTGCACAGTCACACCAAAACCGACGCTGTCTGCAGCAAATCGAAGAGCGCCAATCATCTGTGTGCACGAGACCGTGAAAAAACCACACAGGTATAACTGTAGTACTAAATAATATAGCCGATGTGCATTCCAGGATAATCGAAGGGAAGACAACACAACAAATGAACGAATTAACTAGTCCAATTGGAAAACAATAAGACGTTTCCATGAACAGAAGTGTAAGTCGTCGACGATTTCAGGAAAATCGGTGGCCTGGTGGCGTCCATAATCAACTAAAACACCAGAGAAAATGTTAGACCCGTAGCCGGCACGGCACACACCCGTAGCCGGCACGGCGCCATGTTTGCTGCTTTTTACTACTTATATATGGCCAATTACACTATATGGGGCTGAAACATGGACTCTCGCAAAGAAGGATGAAAACAGTTTGGTAGCGTTTGAAATGGCTTAGAACTGATCAACCAAATGATGATGATTTATAAAAATGCATCGTTATATAAGAGAAGTAACATTCGACCATTAAAGGTCTTTATCTGGTACATGGCAAGCAAACACAGGCACTGAAAATAACAATTAACGTTAATACAAATTAATAGCATAGGACAGTAACATTCACTAGAACGGCCCGTTCTTACACTCTGCAACTTAGCGGCTACAAGCATTAATATATATCTGCAAACGCTCGTCTTGAATCGATTGAGAACAAAGGCTTACTCTCACAGTTTTGATTGGCAAGATAAATTATATTTTATTAATTTAATACATTAACTGCCTTGTTTAAAATTTATACAAACGCTTATTTGATCGAACGTGATCAGTGTTTGTCTGATTGCACTTGGTTCTCCAATTTTATTGAGCTTCCACACATCCTAGTAAGTTAAAATTGGGTACTCACAGCCTCTAATAGTCTGATCTGTTAATATATCAAATTTTTCGGATCTTAGACAGGTCATTCAAACGTTGTTACATAAACATTATTCCAATAAATTTCTTTTGTTCAGTCACAACCGTAAAGTAACTACGGTGGATTTTGGCCCACTTAGAAACGAGAAAGCAGATGAGTTCGCAAAAGCCGTAAGTGATGGCATGCAGACTACCCATCCATAGAACTATAAAGAAGCAAATGCACTCATCAAACGATCCATGAGAACAGAATGGATAGAGCAGCTCAAAGAATAGAAGTCAGAAAATGACAGCATAGACAAACTTTGCAAAGATGGGCAGACAAAGATCTTTAGACTCAGAACGGGGCATTGTAGACTCAAAGCCCACCTCAACAGAATGGGTCTCAGAGACACAGTCCCTTGCGATTGTAGAGCACCTAAGCAAACACTAGAATTTATTCTGCAGGGCTCTCCTACCTATGCAAAACAAAGAGAGGCAGTCTGGACTGGAGGTGCGACCATGCTCGAAACGCTGTGAGGGATCGGCGAAGACCTGAAACAGTCTCATTCGTGAACCTCACAAGACTAGAAGCATAGCATCAGTTGATCGATGAAGAAAAACAAATTAAGTAACCATATTTCGATTAAATCGCGAGTAAATTCTCGGTTATTTGCATCTTGGCTTGCTAATGGATCCTTAGTCGTATCGTAGGAGACGATTGTCAAAGTGCAGACACGAGGTCGTGTTCTAATAGAGTAAGAAATGCGATATTTATAATTACGCTTTGTAGACAAATTAATCAGTCAATTGGTTCATTTCGTGACAAACGGATCTCATCTTCAGTAAAATTCTGAAAGTCAAAATGTAAAAGAAATGATTAGTTCATTAACAGTGTAATAACCAAATTTTCTTACTGGTTACATAAAAAAACACCAACAAAAAAACCGATCTCAAAATAATATATTAAAAAAAAACTAAATTAAGCAGGTAAATTAAATAGCAGTAGTGTAATGTGCATGTGCAAATCATTTGTAGCATTTAGAATGACGAAACTCTAAACCAACTCCCAGCATGAGAGACAACTGTCAAAGTCTCGGCAAAACCAACAAACAAAATAAATAAAAAATAAAAAACATGTTTTTGTATCGAAAACCTTAGTTTTTGTTTGTAAATTTCCTTTTCAAGGGGGCGTATCAATCAATATGTTTGTTCTCTTTCCCCCATTTTATAATGTTCAAGAACATGTTTGCGAGGGCATGTTTTTTTTACTGATCTGATTAAATTGTTGGATGTTGATGTCTCTGCAATTCTCGTTTTTCTAATTTTGATTGCGGTCTGTGTCATATTACAAAGTTTAAATGCCATGACTCGACTTCAACGCCACGGGTTTTCCCCGTTTGGCTCTGTCTCTCTCAGCAGAAAGGTATCCTGCCTGCCTAGAGCATCGCACTAAGCACAAACTCCGTAGCTCCAGCGATGAACCCAGGGATCTCCGTAACGTATTATGTTACACCACCATGTAGCATGTCACTTACAGAACGTCGCTCCAATCACAGCCCATCTGAAACAAACTCGATCTCTTGCTAAATCTCCAGTCTGTCTCGAGAGTCATGCCCCATCATTCCTTGACATCTTGGTGCCATCGCCTTCTTGGTCCGCCTCTGCCTCTCTTGCTCGGCACAATACCTCCGATTACCGTTCTCTCAGACCGTTCTGCCTTTCGATGTGGCCAAAAAATTTAATTTTCTGTTGATGGAATTTATGAACCAGTTTTCTATGCCCTACTTTTGTCAAATATCTGCATTCTTTTTCTTTTTTCAGTCCACGAGGACCTTTCCATAATATTTCATCTCGAAGGAGTCGATTCTCTTCTATGATGTTTGTGCATCTGTCTTTGTTTCGCAGCAGTACCACAGGAAAAACTAGGTTCTCAACTTTTTCACTTCCGTTGTTTTCCTAGTTTTTTTTCCATAGTTTCCTCAGGTTGTAGGGCATCTGCATTAACATTGTCAATACCCTTCTGATTTTCTTTCAGCAATCGACATTTTATGGAGCTCAGATACCAATTGTTATGTCGGCGGTCATTATTTTTGTTCTTTTGTAGGTTTACTAAGATATTCTGATCTTCGCTGCTTTTGCTTTAGGGCTCCATGTATCTGCTCTGATCCTTCTTCACTGTTTGATACGAACACTGCATTATGTTCAGTCAATATTAGTATTATTGATGTTGTTATTGCTGATGTTAATAATGTTGTTGCTATTATTGTTGTTATTTAGTTTTATATTATTGCTATTGTTATTTTTTGTTGTGATTATTGCTGGTATTGTTGTTGCTTTAATTATTGTTGGAGTTTTTTTTGTTTTTCTTATTGTTGATGTTATTTTTGTTATTATTGCTGATATTGTAGCTATTATTATTTTTGATATTATTGCTGATATTGTTGTTGTTATTATTGTTGATGTTGTTTTTGTTAATTTTGTAGATGTTGTTGATGATGCTATTAAGGTTGTTATTATTGTTATTTTTGTAGCTTTTAACATTATTATTGTTGTTATTATTTGTGCTGCTATTTTTGTTATTATTTTTGTTAATATTATTCTTGATATTATTGTTGATGTTATTTTTGTTTAATCCTGAGATTCGGTGACCTAGTGATTGTGATCTCGGTTTGCATCACTACCGTACCATTTTTGAATCACTGTCGCTCTCAGTTTGATAGGCCGAGCAAACTGTGCGTTTTTTCATGTTACTACCGCTTCTTCCAGTCTGTAGATGGACTCCCCGTGGGAGCTACTGAGTTCGTGCTCTGTCTTCGTCACTTTCAGCAATAAAAGGGCTGGTCACGTGTGGGGACGCGCATGTGCAATGAGGTTGGTTCCAACAGCCACTTGGGGACGCGTATGCGCAATGAAGTTCGTTCCAAAAGCCACTTGGGGGCGCGCATGTGGAATGAGATCGGTTCAAAGAGCCATTAGGGGGCGCGCATGTGCAATGAAGTTGGTTCTGTCCCATAGATCTTCATTATGTCACGCAAACGAGCACCAGTACTCTCAACGCGCAAGCACTAAATTATGAAAGCCTTTATGTTTTTTATTTTTGTTGGTATCTATTTGAAAGAGCCGTTGAATTGGACTGACTTGACATTAGAGATAAATATTTAAGAAATTATTTTATTCTTAACTTACCGTTTTTATATTGGTTTACAAGGCTATGCAGAGTCAGTCAACAGCCAGTTTCATTTACATTTCCTTGCTCTAAAAGCTATGTGAATCAAACCTATTCTTAAATTCATTAATTGTCCCTGCCGCCACTACTTTCAGTGGCAATTGCATTCCAAGCGTTCACCACTCTCTGACTTATAAAATATTTCCCAATAGCTAATATGGAATTTTCTTTAGTTAACTTGTAGCTAGAGCTATGCTTTCTTGCTCTTGTAGGTGTTTTGCATTTTAAAAAAAACTTGGTATAGTCTAATTTATCCATTCCTTTGACTATCTTATAAGCCTGTATTAAGTCACCTCGAATATTAAGAGCAGCCAAACAATAAGACAGACGTTGGAGATGTATAATTTTGTTTGGGGCTTTTGGATTGCCTTTTAATTTCATAAGTTTCCCACCTTTTAAATTCGTATTGAATATCTTTATTTGTTTTTACCACATTAATACCAAATAGTAGAAATGATTCCACATTTTGTAAGGAAATATCTCTCTACGATTTGGACAATTTAAACTGACAACTCGCTTTTACAACATAACAACCTCAATGGTTAAGTGATTTGTTTGGAGCAGCATAGGAGACGGATAAGTGGATGTGGGGTCTACTTCACTCTAGTCTATTAAGTTAGACGCTCACATCAGTTAAACCACCCTTTTCGGCACTTGTCCCAACGCAGCAGAGAAATGAGCTGCTCGAGCCTAGCCCGCTAAGCAGGAAATTATTTTCCTGGCTACATCCAGCTCACGTAAAATCTCAAACCTGCACAAGATTATCCGCCACTGTAGATGTACAAGTCAACTTTTACCATTAGAATAAAGGAGCAGTGGACATATTCTTTCTTCCCGTAAAGGGATCCACGACCCATTTCAGGATCCATAGTACAATGATGTGATTGTAACTCGTCATAAAGCTGTGGGGTCAACTCGTTATTTTCCAATCCTCTAGTTCTTTGATTCCATCCAACATCTTCTACAGTAACTCTGAATGCTATATGTCACGAAAGGTTATATAAACAATTACACCATAGTTTAAGATAAACATCACCTGGGCTTTGTAGCTTCCAATGTAGTCCCATATTTTGAGCTCTACAAATGAAAGGCCAACATTCACACTTTTTGAAAACAGACAAACAATTAATATTGTGGTTTGGATAACGCTGTACTGACCCAGTAGTCGTGGGTTCAGAACCTCGGTTAGAGTCTAGGTTGTTTCCGTATCAGTGGTAAAATGAAAAGAAAGATTTTACACTGCGTGACGACACCATAAACTTGCGGCAGTTTTTCCTCTCGGCAGATCCAAGCAACGAGGATATTCCCAGCAACGAGTTATTCCCCTTCAGAGCAATATACATATATAAATTCATATATGAATGAAAATATAATTAATAATTAGAATATTTAAATAAATATTATATAAACATGTTAATAAATAAATAAATAAATATTTAAATAAATGTATATAAATAAATAAATGAAGAAATATACAAATACACATGTAAATAAATAGATAAATGAATATAAAATAAATAAATATGGATATCAATAAAAATATACATACATTAATATATAAATAAATAAATATATATATATATATATATAAATAAATATACAAATAAACATGTAAATAAATAGATATATGAATATACAATTTAGTATAAAAATAAAAGAAATAAAGATATCAATAAACATATAAATACATTAAAATATATATAAATAAATATATAAATTAATGTAAATGAATAACATTTAATACATAATTTATAAATAAATATAAATAAAGAACATTAAATATATAAATAAATACATAAAGGGGATCAAGATGCTGAGCAACGCATGAGCTGCAGTGGTCAGCGACCCATAGCTGACTGCTAGCGTCAGAGCCAGCGAACCATAGCTGCCAAGACCCTTCTACACCTCCACGCTGTGATTCCCAATAACAGGCTGCAGCAGGGCAGACCAGTTAAGGAGAAGGGATCGAAGAGGGAATGCTAACCTGGTACTCAAAAAATGCTTGCTGAAGTCGGATGTGTTGGACCGAAAGGTGCAAATATCGCAGTCAAGCTGTAAACTGCGACACAACGCATTCCGTTCTCTGGACTACATTCTGCTACTTAAGCCCTTTCGGAGTTTGGTAGCGGGAGATTGAGAACGAACGAAGCCAAGCCAAGCCAAATGCATAAAGAAATCAATGAATAAATAAATATATAAAAAGTAAGACTAAATACATTTACAAATGAATAAATAAATACTTCATCATCACCATCACAAGTTATTCAGTTCTAGGACACGTTTGCAAGAACACTATTCGGTTTTTCCATTTACGCCTGTCATCAGTGGCCGTTTCCAGTTTAGTATAAGTCAGCACCACCATTTCTCTGCATGCTTGTGTCACAAAGGTGTTGTCGGTCTGCCCTTTTCTCTATTTCATAGTGTTCTTTCTTCATTGGATCCTCAGGGCGAAGGTTGTGGCCCGGCTAGGTCAGTCTCTGTTTTTTTGTATCTTTTTTAGCAGCTTGCTTTATTCTCTCAGTTCTGGCAACATCTTTTCAGTTGCATATCATCGGTCGTAAGCACGGGTCGTTGCATAATAATTCTGGAATCTATCCATCTGCCTCGTAGTCGGCATCAGTCCCTCTCAGCAAATGACGAATATTGTAGATACTGATTTTTCATGTAGCTCTCAGATTGTACACATTTCTCTTAGACGACTCTCTCTGCTGGGTTCGCTTGTTATTTCACAATATGTGCTTTGCTGGTTCGTCGACTGCATTGTCTTCATCCAAAATGTTGTTGTTGATCAACTTCAAAACGTCACCTTTTCCCATTACCAATGTCCGCCCTGGGAATTCCCATGAGGCCAGAATGTCATCGCTTTCATTCTCGAAAACCTCAACATTTCCAAATGTAATCCGACAAGAGATGTCAGAGATAAACCGCTAGGTTTATTTGGGGGGGGGGGGGGGGGGCGGGGGAGATCTGACTAGTTAGTATAGAACATTTGCCCGTTAGTGAAACTATACAATACATACGAAATAAGACCATTTTTACTATTAACACGTCTTTATTATTTTCTTAACATTAATTATGCTATCTAACTACCTATTTACCTACCTACCTATATATCTAACTACCTACCCACCTTTAATCCCTAGAGTAGATTTTTAACTTGCATTTTGCCTGGGCAGCGACTGTTAAGCCTACTTTTTTCGATGTTCAACTGCCAAGGAATTGTTAACCTGCTCGTTACTGCACACGGGCGCATACTCGGAGGTCAGAGAAAATATTTACCGGGTGATCCACGTGAAAAAATCCCGGTCTCCACAGTAATTTGAACCCGCCACCTCCAGCACACGAGGCGAAAACCTTAACTCAAGACTACTGGGTCCTCCACTAGTAATCATTGTCACGTGTAAAATAACACCTTCCAAAACTTCTGTAATTTAAAAAATGAGAACGTTTGTTCATCATCATTATTTAGCTTGTCCGTTGCAGGACGTCGCTCTCACAACAGCCGATCTGTAAGGCTCAATTTCTGACCACAACTCCCGCCTTTGTCAGTCATCTTCAGGACCTCTGTGATGGCTTGTGTCCATCTTCTCCTCGGTCTGCCTCTGCCCCGCTTTTCATGCACTTTACCCTCCAGTATCCTCCTCTCTATGCCATAGTGGCGTTTGGACTGGTGTCTTAAAAGTCTTTAAATAATTAAATAAAATAATAAATACAATCAATGCACTTCTTCGCCTGACTTCACTCTTCTGTCTTTTGATTGTCTAACAAAGTTGTTGTTTCTCGTGCGTTGTTTGTTGCACAGGTGTTTAAGGCTTACACGTACATCTTTCTATCTTCCCCTTCCTCGTCCACCTGGCGTTTTCACACCTATGACACATTCCTCCACACCTTCACTTCTGTTAATAAGTTCAATAAATTTCAGTTGTCTTTTTATGTTGGTTTTGATGAGGCTCTGAAAACTCTCCCAGCTATCGGTATCTCGCCAATTGTTTTCTTCTCTTAAATCCAGGTATTCAAACAGGCATGTGTAATTTATGTTGCCAGGTAACCAAAGGCTTTCCGTAGTAGGTATTTTAGAACTTCCTGTGGCTCACTAGGTCTGGAGGAAGGTGCAAATAATTTGGGTAGATTTTTAACTAAAATTTTTGAACTTTGTCCCAGCAGCGGCCGTTAAGCCTACTCTTTTCGATCTAATGGGGGGAAAAAATAAATGGTCAGATACCGCACCGAAACGAGAATACGAATGAAACCTACATTGCCAAAAGATTTTTAACGTGCTCGACACTGGACACGGGAGTCCGATCTCACTACTCAGATCACAAGGACATTTTTATCAGAAGATTCAAGTGGAATATCCCGGTCTCCACCGTGGTTCGAACCCGGGACCTTCGGCAAACGAGGCGGACACCTTATCTCGAGACCACTGAGCCCCCCACCGCCCCCCCCCTTGTTTTCTTCTCTCCACGAAATTCTCTAAATCCTTCTCAAATTCCACATTTGCGATGCCTTCAGTTTTTTCACACACTGCTTTACAATTCTGAACGGTGGAATTGTGTGTGTAAACTACAGCTAAAATATAACATTGGGTTGCTGTCCTAAAAAATAGATTCAGTCCTACAATGGATGTCGGTCCCCTGTGGGATTCAAGGAAACGAAAGGGAAGATGAATTTGATAAAGCCGGAAGCAAAGACACTCATCAAACGATCCTCTAAGACGGAATGGAGAGACTATCATCATTTAGTATGTCGTTTGTAGAACGTCGCTCCCATCACAGTCTGTCTGAAAAAAACTCGTTCTCTTGCCAAAACTCCAGCCTCCGTCAGTCATACCCAGGCATTCCTGGATATCTTGGTGCCATCGTCTTCTTGGTCTGTCCCTTCCTATTTTATCTGGCACCATGCCTTTAATAATTGTTCTCTCGAGACCGTTGTGTCTCTTGATGTGACCAAAGTATTTGCATTTTCTAGCCAAAATGGAATTGATAAACCAGTTCTCCTCTGTGCTCAACGCTTGTCGAATATCTATATTTGTCTTTTTCCCTATCCAGGGTATTCTGAGGATCTTTCTGGAACATTTTTGACTCGAGGGATTCGATTCTTTGTCTACCAGTACCAAAAACAGGAAAGGATAAAACAGATCCAAATGGATACAGGCCCATCAGCCTACTGAGCTGTGTCGGCAAGCTGATGGAACGGAGGATAAACACCAGACTGATGTGGCATCTGGAAGAAAAACGAATACTAATTCCACAGCAAGCCGGCTTTAGACAGCACAGATCCACTGAGGACCAGGTCATCCTCATAGCCCAGGAGATAGAAGATGCCTACCAGGCACAGAAACACACAGTAGCTGTTTGGGTGGATCTGGAAAAGGCATTTGACAAAGTCTGGAAAGATGGACTAAGAGTCAAGCTAAGAAGAAGTGATGTTTGTGGGAAAATGTACAAGTGGATCAACCACTACCTCAAACAAAGAACGGCCAGAGTCCAAGTACAAGGGCAGATGAGCAAAAAGGTGACACTCGAGCAGGGAGTACCCCAAGGGGGAGTACTGTCACCCACACTCTTCCTGGTATATATAAACGATATTACAGAGAATATACCAAGAAGAGTCCATAGCTCAATGTTTGCAGACGATCTGGCTATGTGGACCTCTGAAAAGAATCTCACCATAGCAAGAAATCGGATGCAGACGGCCCTAACATCGCTGGAAGAGTGGGCGAACTCATGGCTGGTCAAAATAAAGGAGGAGAAAACCACGTGCACAATATTCTCGCTTTCATTAAAACCCCAAAGTACCAAATTAAGTCTAAATGGCAAAATCCTGCAGCCAAACGACAACCCAACCTATCTGGGAGTCACATTTGATCGGCGCATGACATGGAAAAGTCAGATTGAGAGAAACCGAATGAAAGCCAGAGAAAGAATGGCAATCATGAGGAAACTTGCTGGCACAAGCTGGGGAGCAGACGAAGGCATACTAAAGAAACTGTACACTGGAAGAGTGAGACCAGTTCTCGAGTATGGCATTGCGGCATGGACAACAGCAGCGAAGGCGAACTTCGATAAAGTTAACAAACTTCAAAACCAAGCCATGAGAATTATAACAGGTGGCATGAAGTCAACGCCAATTGTAGAACTTGAAAAGATTACAAAACTGCAATCCATGACCGATAGAAGAGACTGCAGAGCCCAGCTGCAGTCAGAGAAGCTCCGAAGACTGACCGACCATCCAATGCACCAGAGACTAAACAATTTGGGAAATGGGAAACTAAAGCGGAGAAACTTTGCAGAAATAGCCAAAGCAAAGATGCACGAAGATCCCATAAACGCACTAACAACACCAAAACCCATCACTACTGTACGAAAACCTACTTGGAGGCAGGATATATTTCCAGAGGTGGTAGAAAATATACCAGGTATTGCAAACAAAAACTGCCAGACTGAAAAAGAAAGGAGAGACACTACCCTAAGCTTCATAACGAAAAGCTACCCGAGCATGGACTGGACCCATGCATACACCGACGGTTCTGTAACAAACACTACACAGAACGGAGGGGCAGGAGCATTCCTGAACCTACCAAATGGTAGAAAAATAACACTGTCATTCGCTACTGGTAAGTACACAAGCAATTTCAGAGCGGAGGCAGAGGCACTGAGGGCGGCAGTGGAATAAATGGTGACACACAGTGAAAATGAGAGCCATATAGTCCTGCTGACAGATGCTCTCGCCGTAGTCACAGCGCTAAAAAGCCAGAAAAACACTGAGCTTAATGACCTAAGAGCAGCACTCTGCAAACTGTGCCAGCAGTACGCACCAAAAAGGGTAGTGGTACAGTGGGTCCCGGCACACTGCAACATCCAAGGCAACGAGGAGGCAGACAGACTGGCAAAAGAAGGTGCAAGACTACCACAAACAGATACCAGTATGACGTACGAAGAGTCAAAACGGCTTATCAAAGCCAGATACATGACCAAATGGGAAACCGAACATACTGGTTACACCAAAAACGATGCCTATTACCAGTTGAACCGAAGAGAGCAGGTAGTTGTCTTTTGACTTCGCACTGGCCACAACAGACTGAGGTACCACCTATTCAACAAATTGAAGATAGGGTGTACCGACGAATGCCCGTGCGGTACTGGTAAAATGACCACTGAACATCTGCTACAGAACTGCCCGACATACGAGGATCAGAGAGAGCAGATGTGGCCATTACCAGTGGAACTGCAAGACAAGCTCTATGGCAGTGGCGAGAGCCTCAGGATGAACGCCGCTTTTCTCGAAAAAATAATGGTTACTGTCTGACTGTGTACGCAGAAGAAGAAGAAGATTCTTTGTCTGGAAGTTTCTGGTTATTGTCCATGATTGGCAGCCATAAGCTGCCACATGAAACACACATGCTCTCAAGACTTTTACTTAATTTCTTCAGGCTGTTCAGTCTCTGCATTGCCATGGCTAGTCTTCTTTTGGAGAGACCAGCACAAAGAATACAAGCCAGAAAATGATAGTACAGACATACTTGGAAGATATGGGCAGACAGAGATCTTCTGATTCAAAACGGAACATTACAGACTCAAGGTCCTTCTCCACAGTATGGGTCTTAGAGACACCGCCACTTGCAATTGTTTAGCACCCAAGCATACACCAGACAATATCCTGCAGGACTGCCCTATCTATACAGACCAAAGAGAGGTAGTCTGGCCCAAGCGAGCGACCTTGCTCGAAAAGCTGAGAGGGATCAACAAAGACATGAAACATAGTCTCATTCGCGAACCTCACCGGACTAATATAGCATCACATAATCTCATTCGCGAGCCTCACTGGACTAATATAGCATCACATAATCTCATTCGCGAACCTCACCGGACTAATATAGCATCACATATTCTCATTCGCGAACCTCACCGGACTAATATAGCATCACCATAGTCTCATTTGCGAACCTCACCGGACTAATATAGCATCACATAGTCTCATTCGCTAACCTCACAGGACTAATATAGCATCACGTAGTCTCATTTGCGAACCTCTTACTTACAATAGGAATGGTATTTGAGAGTCAGACAACCTCATTATGGTATCTTACTTACTTACTTAGTCGCTCCTCTTCAACCGTGAGGTGTAGAGGTTTGCCAAAGAGAACGCCACCCTGCTCTATCCGCCGTTTTTTTCCTGGTCTCCTTCCAATCCAGCCCTCTATCACTTAGGGACTGTCGTATGTTGTCTTCCCAACGTACTTTGGGACGTCCTCGGGGTCTGCGTCCTTGACTTTTGATCTCACATGATCGCTTTGGTATCCGATCTTTTTCCATTCTACAGACATGGCCAAACCACTGTAGTTGGGACTGCTCCACTCGTGTCTGCAGGGGTTGAACTTCAAGATTGCTACGTATTGTCTTGTTACGGATCTTGTCCCTGTTCGTCACCTGAACCGCCTTTCTTAGGTACCTCATTTCTGAAGTTTATTTGCGAACCTCACCGGACTAATATATGATCACATAGTCTCATTCGCGAACCTCACCGGACTAGAAGGATAGCATCACATAATCTCATTCGCGAACCTCACCGGACTAGAAGGATAGCATCACATAATCTCATTCGCGAACCTCACCAGACAAGATGGATAGCATCACATAATCTCATTCGCGAACCTCACCAGACAAGATGGATAGCATCACATAATCTCATTCGCGAACCTCACCAGACTAGATGGATAGCATCAGTTTATCGAAGTAGAGGAATATACACGGCACTGAATTGAAAAAATAATGACTTGAAACATTTATTAATAGCGCTATAGGGACAGCCATTTCACCAAAATATAACTCGGGGAACAACAGCGATACTGATAAAATTGAAATTGTCCATAGCATTTATTTGCCAAACTAAAATCCTTGTAAAAAAATTTAACCAATGTGCTATTTGAATTGCTAAAATGTTACTCTTTAATTCGAAACTAAATACATTATAGGCAAATGTTGCAAATAAACCCAGCCATCTGCTCACTGGAAGGAATTTATTGAACATTTACTGAAAATGCTACAAATACGAAATTGCTGGAGATGTCCTTATAAAGAGACATTCTTAAAATAGTTTAAGTAGACATATCATATTTGATGGAAACTAAAAATCGGCAATTCTTTCTATATAATTTCAGATTAAAACCCGCGCACAAATCCCGTTTAATTATTCAAACTTAATCCATTGATGGATGTATAAAAAACAGTTTAACGAATTTCTTTGTAAATATAATTTCTAATAAAATAATTTGTTCAAACAATTGTTAACGATTCGAATAAAGTTACACTAGAGAGATTCACATTTTATTCATCATCATCAGGTTGATCAATTCTGAGACTGGTTGTAAAGTTGTCTAGGCATGTCTCTCCATTTGACCCTATCCTCTGGTTGATCAGTCCTGAGACTGGTTGTAAAGTTGTCTGAGCATGTCTCTCCATTTGACTTTTCTCTGCAGCTCTCTTAATTTTAAGTTGGTAATAAAATGCCTCTCTATATGTTTGACTACGTCTGAGATTTAAGGGGAGTATTGTTCGCCTTTTCTCTTTTTCTCTGGATTTTGTCCTTTATTTTCTAATGAAGAAGACTTTTATATCACATATTGTATCCCAACCGACTCATTCTTCATTTTTATATCATTTTCATTATTTACCTACTCGTCCCTCACTCAGTGAGAACATTATCGTTGTAGATTCTTTCTGTCCAACTCACTCGTTCTATTCTTCAATAGCTTCACATTTCAAACATATTCACATCTGAATTTTGCTCTTGATGGAGGTAAATGTGCATTTTATTTTATGTTTTATATTGTAACGTATTGATAGTGATTGGGAATACTAATCTATGAAATGTCTTCTTTGAAATTTGAAAGGCAGGTTTGAATATGAAGAAATGTGTGGGTTTAAAGAATGAAAGCAACTTGTTTCGTCTCGTCTCGTCTGGTCTATCTCGTAACCTTGGTTTTCGTAATGGCAGGATATCTTAGGCTGCTTAAAAAAATTAACAACAGAATCAAGGAGTTGGGCATTAAAATAAACACATTGAAGACTTTGGTAATAGTCAAGCAGCAAAGGTGGTCTCGAGGTAAGGTGTCCGCTCAGGTGCCAGAGGTCGCGTATTCGAATCACGGTGGAGACCGATTTTTTTTCAGGTGGATCTTCTGGTAATAATTCTCCTGAAAGATCGGTAGTGAGATCAGACTCCCGTTTTCAGTTTTGAGCACGTTTAAAATGCATTGGCAGTTGGAAATCGAACAGAGCAGGCTTAACGACCGCTGCCCGGCCAAAATTCAAATAAAAAATCTTACCAAATTATTTGTACCTTTCCCCAGGTGGTTTTATAGTAGCTATAGAGGACGCCTAACTGGCTGGGAGTCTACTTAGCTCTAGTGTTTGAGTCTATTAACATGGACTCGCACATCGGTAACAAAAACCACCTCTAAGAAAACTGGTTGTATACATGCTCTGTAGAGTCTTCTAAACCAGTATAGAGACGATAAGTTAAATTAAGTTATATAACCATCAATTGAGAAATTATCGAACAAGTACAGACGCTTAGATATTTAGGGCAAACCATAACAGAAGATGCTATCATTGAGATATAAGCTAAGACAAGGATTGCATTGGCAAAAAAAGTTTACGGTAACAACATAAATTGCTAACCACAAAGAATATAATATTAGGATGAAACAGGAAAAGAATAATCGTCACTCAAATATGACCAATTGCACTGTATGGGGCTGAAACGGGGACTCTAGCAAAGGAGGATGGAAAAGGCCTGGAAGCTTTTGAAATATTGTAGTACTGTAAAATGAAAAAACAAACTGAGTTGAACAATGTCCTCACTTGAGTAGACAAATAAGCCAAAAAACGACTATTGAAAATGATACAGAAACAGGGCGAGTTGGCTGGGCCACAATATGAGACACGAACGTCTTTCACATAAGTTACTCGAAGTTTAAATTCAGAGGAAAAGAGGAAGGTGACGACCATTACTAAACTGTACATCTCAAGCACTGAGAAGTATTTGGATACACTTGTTCAGACGACCTTACAACTAGTCTTAGGACTGACTGGTCAAGCAGTGGATATGGTCAAATCGAGAGACATGCTCAGACAACCTTACAACCAGTATTAGAACTGATCAACCAAAGGATAGTGTTAAATGGAGAGACAGGCTCAGACAACTTTACAACCAGTCTGATGACTGATCAAACAAACGATAGTGTAAAAAAGAGAGACCTGCTCCGACAATTAATCAATCAATCAATCAATGTTTTGCCCGTTCACTTGCGAATATTAAATGTCCAGCACACGGAAGTGCTAACTCTCCGTGCCTTGCCATCTTCGCCTCAGTGTATTCCATTTAGCAAGCCACGAGAACATCCCACACGGCCTAACCAGCAGAGATGTAATTTGACAATAGGAAGGATGTGTGTGTACGGTCCGATAGACTGTCGGACAGTATGGTGAACATTGACATTGGTGATGATATTCTAAAGAATTTTCCGTTCAGATTCATTCAGAGCATCTTCAAAATGATTTCAATGAATATCTTCTCCAAATGGGAACCCAACATACTGGCTACACAAACAACGATGCCTATTACCAGTTGAACAGAAGAGAGCAGGTCGTGCTCTTCAGACTTCGCACTGGCCACAATAGACTGAGGTACCACCTATTTAACAAATTGAAGATAGTGGCACTGACGAATGCCCGTGTGGTACCGGGAAAATGACCGCTGAGCATTTGCTGCAAAACTGCCCGACATACGAGGATCAGAGAGAGCAGATGTGGCCATCACCAGTGGCAACACTAGACAAGCTCTATGGCAGTGTCGACAGCCTCAGGATGACGGCTGCTTTTTTCGAAAATATAATGGTTGCTGTCTGACTGCGTACGATGGAGAAGAAGAAGAAGAAGAAGAAGAAGAAGAAGAGCTTCTGTCGTAATTATATTATTTTGTAATTGCGTTCCATTGAACAGTTATTATGAACATCATATTCCCAGAAATACAATAAAAACCCCATAGATCTAACATGTTTGTACCGAGGCTTTCCAAATTTCTTTAGGTATTCACGCCCCGAAGAGAATGTCGCAAGAAGGGGAAAGTGTGGCTTTTACATCCTGTATTGGTTATGTGGTTAGCAGAGCGGTATAGATGACACTTAATATGCTGCTGGTTTACCTTGCTTTAGTTTACATTTTTCCCACCACCAGGCCCAAAAAAGGCGATCGTATATTCCAGAAGCATTCATCCTAATGTTTAGTAATAGATACTGTGATTGACCTGGCAAGCCACCAGCGGATTTTTGCCTGCCAAAATTAAATGCAGCAGAGGAGGTCAGACCTCCCCAGGACGTCCAACGACTCAAGTGGACTGAATATAGAAACATAGTTGGCTGTTTAAAAACTCCTCTGGGCTTGCTAGCTGGTCTGTCTCACCGTCACTTACGATGGTATCAAAACTTTCTTTATGTCACTTATGTCCAGGTATAAAATCCAGCACGCGATTTTATACAATTCAAGTGATGCTTCGTTTGCCTCTGTCAGAATGGCTCTACTTTTCAGCTGTTGATTTGTAGCGGTATATAAATCGATATCTCCATATAGTTGTCCAATAAGATCTTGAACTTCTTGATAACATCGTTCCAGTAATTGAACTGCTTTTCAATGTTGTCTTTGTTTACTTTCAAGATCCGTTCTGCGATTTTTCATAGTGTCCGAAGCTACAATGTTTAAATGGAATATAGACCAGATTTTATGTTCTTCTTACATTCATTATATGGAATTTAGACCAGAATTTCTTTTTCTTACAAACTTCTCAGGGTTAACATAGAGCCATGATCGCTGTCCGATTGCGTAATCTAACACTTCTCCAATTTTAACTAACTTCCCTATAACCTAGAGAGCTAACATTATGTACAACGCCTCTGCTCGTACGAAAAATAAAAAGGTCAGTGTAAAATAAAAGCTTGTACTGTTGTCCAGAGTGGTCTGCCAGGGTGTTTGTATACGATATGGGCAAGAATATCACCACTGCTTTACAGAGAACATGTCGTAAGAGACGACTAACCGTGTGATATGGCATAACACCAGCCATGGTTAGGTGGTTTGTTAAGAGCAGCATATATGGCGTCTAACAGCCTGCGGGTCTACTTTGCTCTAGTGTTTGAGTCTATTAAGTTGGACTCTCATATCGATTAATTACCCTCTGCGGCACTTGTTTTAACACAGCGGAGTAATAAGCTGCTCGAGCCTAGCCTGCTAAGCAGGAAATTATCATCCCGGATATATCCAGCTCACGCCAGAGCTGGGAACTGCACAGGGGCATCCACCCCTGTCCAAGTGCAGGTGGACTAAGACTAAGACCGCTATTGAACAAAATGTATTGACTTGTTAAACATCTAGCAAGTATCCGATATAACACATCTGCATCAGGGCTTGATAAATTTTAGTGTGGTTCACCAGTCAGTAATACATTTTACCAGTCAGCATGATCAGACTACAGTCATGCAATCTATGTTAACAAATATTAGCTAGCCACTAATTCACCTGTATTTCAACATTACAATGCTACAAAACCAAAATATATTTTATTATTTACACAGTATTAGCCTATTTCTTATGAAGAAAAAATTGAACAGCTATCAGAGGCATGGCGTTTGTATACTTGATCATGCTTGGTAGTTTTAGCACTGAAGTACCATTTATCGATGGCTTTTGTAGGTTTAAATTGTGGTAGAGGAGGTCCATTTAGATTTACCATCATAAGCTAGCTTGTACAATCTATTCTAACCGTAATATCATTATTAACCGTGCTAGAGTCGTTATGTAATAACGATTAAAAACGTAATTAACAATTTAAAACGGATATTGGGGACGGCGTGGCCTAGTGGTTAAGTGGCACGGCTCACAACCAGAAGGTGCTGGGATCGATCCCCATCACAGCACCAGCCATTACCCCGGGGAAGCAAACCCTTAGAAAATGCAGGAGGAAGCAGACCCTTACATAAAATGCATGCTGAAGTCGGATGCACTGGGCCGACAGGCGCAAAATAAAAACCACAGTGCAACGCACACCGCCTTGGGGATTAGAGAAAATAAGGCGAGCGAAAAAAACACAAAAAACAAACAAACAAAAAAACGGATATTTTTTTTTTCTCGTCAAGCATAATTGTTTTACTCGTCACAAATGAGCAGACGAGCGATTTTGTCAAGCCATGATTATCATCATCAAGTGGCCTGCCGTATGGCATTAGCGATCATGGACCTCCATTTCCTCTTATCACGTGTGCCAGTTATGAGTTCTGCCGTTGATCGTCTCCCATGACATGCCTCCAAGCTGTCTAATGGTCTCTCTCTTTGCCTCCCTCTGTCTCTCTTGCCAGTGATTCTGCTCGTTGCTACTGCATGTTCCAACCCGCCTCTTCTCATGACATGCCAAAATTGTGTGATACTTAGAAACGAGAAAGTAGATGAGTTCGCAAAAGCCGTAAGTGATGGCAAGCAGACTACCCATCCACAAAACTATAAAGAAGCTAAGGCACTCATCAAACGATCCATGAGGACAGAATGGGGAGAGCAGCTCAAAGAATAGAAGCCAGAAAATGACAGCATAGATAAACTTTGCAAAGATGGGCAAAAATTGGATAACGTGATTCTTGATTAGACACAGACACAAAAACAGCTTATGGCAAAAATTAAGACAATGTAGTTATCCTTTAACCACCTTGTCCTAATTTTTGCCATAAACTGTTTTTGTGTCTGTGTCTACCCAAGAACCACGTTATCCAATTGTTTTTTGCAGTTCAACAAATTTTCAATATTCTTATGTAAAACCACATTTCCGTTGACTCGCCTGTTGATTGTCCATGACTCGCTGCCATATGGTAGTACTGGTTCCACGTAGAATCCAAGCACTCTCATCCTTAAACCCAGTTACAGGCATTTGTTGCATAGGATTATCCTGATACTCTGGACGACTGCATTTCTTGGACAGAAAAAACGTGATGAAAATCTCGACTCTATCTTACCTCCAAACTGTTTAAGAATATCATCAACTACCTACGAAGTCTGTCCACATCCAAAAAGCTTGCATATGCACATTGTAGCTTAATTTCCTACTATTAATTTGTTTTTGCTTTATGTGCGTTTTGTTTGATATTGAAAGTAGTCGTAGAATTCAGAATGAAGCGGATTTAAAAAAAGAAATTAATTTTGCAGAACTGGTTATTAATTTTGCCGCTAAAGAGGTAGAGTTATGTCCCTGTCATCTACTTATTGTCCGTGTCGATATCGCCATGTCATAGAGTGTTCTGCCAGACTCACCGCCCTTGTCGTTACCCCCAGCAGACCATCCATTGTACATGTGTAGCAAATTTGTGCAGGTGATGAGTTCCAAAATACAAACCTTCTTTAACGTAAACCTCGTTCTATTATATGGTTCTAAAATATAGAGGATATGTTACATACTTTCGTAAATGGTTGCCACCGCAAAATACAAGGATGGAAATGGTACAGGAACATCACCAACGTAGAAATGATGGAAAACACTGGACAAATACCAGCAGGACATGAAATACGGAGGAGACCATGGCGATGATTAGGCCATACATTACGGAAACAATTGGCAAAATTACCACACAAGTTCTGTTCTAGAATCCACAGGGCAAGAGAAGTAGAGGAATACCAAGATACTCATCGAAGAGGGAACTAGAAGCAAATATAAAGGCTGCAAATATAACGTGGACACAATTGGTTCAGATGGCTCATGAAAGGAAGACTTGCCACACGGAGCTGACAGGTCTTTGATTGATTGATTGATTGATTGATTGTTGAGGTGCTCGGCAGATTTTGGCAGGTCATGAGGTTGTTACGCAGATTTAGACAGGTCATGAGATGCTCCACAGATTTAAACAGGTCATTAGATGCTCCACAGATTTAGACAGGTCATGAGATGCTCCACAGATTTAGACAGGTCATGAGATGCTCCACTGATTTATACAGGTCACGAGAGGCTCCACAGATGTAGACAGGTCATGAGATGCTCCACAGATTTAGACAGGTCATGAGATGCTCCACAAATATATACAGGTCACGAGAGGCTCCACAGATGTAAGACAGGTCATGAGATGCTCCACAAATATATACAGGTCATGAGAGGCTCCACAGATGTAGACAGGTCACGAGAGGCTCCACAGATTTAGACAGGTCATGAGATGCTCCACATATTTAGACAGGTCATGAGATGCTCCACATATTTAGACAGGTCATGAGATGCTCCACATATTTAGACAGGTCATGAGATGCTCCACATATTTAGACAGGTCATGAGATGCTCCTTGTCCTGGACATCCTCGCTTGCACAGCTGCCGTCGTCGTTATATCCTCATCCCAGCAGGTTCTTTCTGTACTGGTTGACCCACAGAGCCTAAGTTCGCCATAGTTCGTTCCCGGCGCAGCGTCCTCATGCAGCCGTAACCATGGAAACAGATACTTGATTCCACCTATTTGTTATTCTGAAGTTTTCCTAGTGGCAACAACTCACTAGCCTTTGTGTTTATTCCTTCCTACCAATCAGTCCTTCTTCCGAAATAAGTCCTTTGTAATCTTGTGTTTGTATTTGAGTAAAAGATGATTTGCTTAAAATATCATGGCAAATTGTATCATTTTTAAGAAGTCTGTTCTCTACGTGTCATTTAATATTTCACTGTCTGATCCATTAACATTATTGAAACTATTAAAACTAATTGCGTCTCTTAAATCTTGTTAACATCATCCTCAAATTGTAACTTTGTCAATCTCTTCTACTAATTTACATCCTTTTCATTATTTCCGATTTGCCGGCGAAACGTCAGACTGGTTCGAGGTTCAAAAGGGCGTAAGAGAAGGATGCATACTCTCCCCATATTTGTTCCATATATATGGCTAATCAGTAATGAGGAACGTTAAGAACTATTAATATTATGACAAGTTCGAACCATTAACAATCGGCGGAAACGAGATACCGGAGCTGAGATATGCCGATGACACAGTTGTCCTATCAAGGAGCGCTGTGGGGCTGGAACAGATGATCCTATTAGTAAAACAACACAGCGAAGACCAGAAACTGTACCTGAATATAAGTAAAACCAAGATAATGAGCACAGACAAGGCAAAAATCTGTACCTGAATAAAAGTAAAACCAAGGAAATGAGCACTGACAAGGCAAAAATCAAACCTAAAGTTATCCTGGAGCAACAGGAGATTGAGAATGTCATAAGTTTTGAGTACCTTAGCTCAATCATAAGCAACAATGGAGATTGAGAATGTCACAAATTTTGAGTACCTTGACTCAATCATAAGCAGCAATGGAGATTGAGAATGTCATAAGTTTTGAGTACCTTGGCTCAATCATAAGCAACAATGGAGATTGAGAATGTCACAAATTTTGAGTACCTTGACTCAATCATAAGCAGCAATGGAGATTGAGAATGTCATTAGATTTGAGTACCTTGGCTCAATCATTAGCAACAATGGAGATTGCCTGAATGAAGTGAGAAGCTGAATGGTTATGGCAAGGCAGAGGTTGAATAAGATGAAGAATCTGTGGCAGAACTCTAATAAAATGACGAACATGAAAATTCTACGAACTTGCATCTTCCCGGTGGCAACGTACGGATGTGAAACGTGGACCACCACACAGACACTTAAGAAAAGGATTGCCTCTTTTGAACTGAAATGCTACAGGAGGGTGCTCAAAAACCATGGGTGGCAAAACGCATAAATGGAGATATACTAAAAGAGCTTGACATCGACGAACATTGGTTGGTAAACATCATCTTATCCAGAAAACTGAAATATGTTGGTCATATCAAACGCGCTAAAGGCCTAGAGAGAACAATATTGGAGGGTGTGGTTCCTGGAAGGCGGGGCAGAGGCAGACCGAGAAGCAGATGGACACAAGACATCACGGAGGTCCTGAAGATGACGGCGACGGAGGCGGGCATTCTGGCCAGAGATCGAGAGTCTTACAGATCGGCTGTTGTGAGAGCGACGTTCTGCAAAGGACAAGTTACATGATGTTTCATTATTTCTCCCTGTCTTTCAAGTCTTTTTCATCCATGGTAATTTTTTAAGTTTTGTATTTGCATGTTCATCAGATTAGTCAGTCTTTAGTCAGAATGATCGCATTGTTTCATTTGGACATATATCTGCAATTGACTGTTCTTCAAGCTTTTCTTGTAAAATGCATGCTGTTGTGGTAAATGACGTTTGGTATTTGCCTTTTCTTCACCATTCAGTAGCGAAACGTTAGAATACACATGACATGCTGATCTATCCAAAAATGTTTTGAAGAATTATTGAAGACATCCCTTTGTATAAAACTAAATAATAGATGTGAAGTAAATTATAAATTGAAATTGCAATGCCCGTTTTTATTTTAGCGTCGTGACATGTTAACAAACCTGCGAAGCAGCAAAGTGAATTTATCAGTTATTATTTGAAAGGTAGGCTGATTTCGTCCAGCCTAACACAGCGTAGAAATCAGGTCAGTTGATAGCTAGGAGACTCATTACGCGCTACCGTTTCCACACAGCCAACTAGCCACAAATTAGGCCGGCCTTCCCTGACTGAGAGTATTACATTCAAGCTCTCAAAGTGTGTTTCAAATGTTATTTAAGTGCAGTTTTTTTTATAGTTCTGTAATTGCGATTTGATCATGTGTTAAAGCAAAGGGTGATGTATTTTTGTAAGAAATGAAACAAAGACACTTCGAACTTATTCACAAGAAAACTTAGACAACTGCGCAGAAGTACGTCGGCAGCATGGGTACCTCATTCAGTACAAACACAACGTACTTTTCAACATTTTTTCGACACAGTCAAGTGTGCCCCTTTATGTTCATGACTGAGCTGACCCTACAGTTATCATCACATTTCCCTACTGACGGTAGTGAGTGTTCAACCAGACTGATTGTGCTGTTTCCCTTGTATATATCCCCGCAATTGGCTGTTCTTCTAGTATTTTCTGGTAAAATACTCTCTGTTCTGGTAAGTCAACTGCTAATTATGTTACGGTCTAGTACTTTTCTGACACAACAAACTCATTTATCGCCACTTAGCATCTGGTGCACTAACGTATTTGCCATTAAGAAATGTCAATATTTCATTGTGGCTAATTAGTTCATGGATCCTATTTTTTTCTCATTTTCCTGTGCGGCATCTGGTGCCTTTAGGCATCTCTGTAAATATATTTAACACTTTGAACAGATGTAGATGCTTCAACCACATTAATATGAACATTACATTAAACAAATATTTATGGTTGTACATAACGTCCCATCGTTTATCGATTTCATAATTTCGAATTTTAACAAGATTTTCAATTCTTCTGTAAATAGGGAAGCATTACGATTTTCTGCAGCTGAATTCTTAACCCTTATGGGAAAGCTTTTAAAATTATACATAACTTACATATTATGCTGGTTTAGAAAACTCTACAGAATCTGTATATACAATTTTTTTGGTCTTTTCAATCTCGTAACCACAAAAAGGTCGTAGGTGCATCACTGGGTGTGTTTATGATGTATATTGGACATTTGGCTAACCGGGCAGGGCTTAATCTCTCCCAGCCGATGTGTTTTAAACCATTATTGTCCCATGTTTACATTTCACAGCCACACCAAAACCAAGACTGTCTACAAATAGGGCGATGGGCGGCAATCTCTGGTGAATTTAAGGCCACTTTACCAGACCGTGGAAATATCCCACAGGGTAACCAACGTAATACTACATATAGCCGATGACCATGACAAGATAATCGGAGCGATAGAAACACCTCAAAATGAACGAACCAACTAATCCAAATGGAAAACAGCAAGACGTTTCCGTAAACACATGTGTAAGTCGTGGTCTGGCGGTATCCGTAATGGACTAAAACACCATAGCAAAGTTGGACCCGCGGTTTGTTAGACTTATTATGTTTGATGAAAATGCCGTTATCCCAGTCTGTTCTTCTCTGTATTGGCCATCCTCATTTTCTTTTATATCTCATCCGACTCTATTTCTTTATTTTGTCTTATAAGTGCTTGTCCGACAATTCATTTACTTCACCATTTCTTCAACTCACACAATACAAGGGTGAGACAGCGTTGATGTTGTTGGTGATGGTGTCGTTTATGCTATTGTTGTTTTTGATGCTTGTTGTTGATCTTGTTGTTGATCTAGTTGTTGATGCTGTAGTTGTTGCTGTTGTTGATGCTGCTGTTGATGTTGTTGGTAATGCTGTTGTTGATGATCTTGTTGTTGATCTTGTTGTTGATGCTGTTGTTGATGCTGTTATTGATGTTGTTGTTGATGATGCTGTTGTTGATGCTGTTGTTGTTGTTGTTGATGCTATTGTTGATGTTGTTGTTTTTGTTGTTGATGCTGTTGTTGATGTTGTTGTTGTTGTTGTTGATGCTGTTGTTGATGTTGTTGTTGATGCTATTGTTGTTATTGATTATGTTGTTGTTGATATTGTTGTTGATATTGTTGTTGATGCTGTTGTTGATGCTGTTGTTGTTGATGCTATTGTTGTTGTTGATGATGTTGTTGTTGATATTGTTGTTGATGTTGTTGTTGATGCTGTTGTTGATGCTGTTGTTGTTGATGCTATTGTTGTTGTTGATGATGTTGTTGTTGATATTGTTGTTGATGTTGTTGTTGATGCTATTGTTGTTGTTGATATTGTTGTTGATGCTGTTGTTGATGCTGTTGTTGTTGATGCTGTTGTTGTTGATGCTGTTGTTGTTGATGCTGTTGTTGTTGATGCTGTTGTTGTTGATGCTGTTGTTGATGCTGTTGTTGTTGTTGATGCTGTTGTTGTTGATGCTATTGTTGTTGATGCTGTTGTTGTTGATGCTCTTGTTGTTGATGCTGTTGTTGTTGATGATGCTGTTTTTGTTGTTAATGCTGTTGTTGTTGATGCTGTTGTTGTTGATGCTGTTGTTGATGCTGTTGTTGTTGTTGATGCTGTTGTTGTTGATGCTATTGTTGTTGATGCTATTGTTGTTGATGCTGTTGTTGTTGATGCTCTTGTTGTTGATGCTGTTGATGCTGTTGTTGTTGATGCTGTTGTTGTTGCTGCTGTTGTTGTTGCTGCTGTTGTTGTTGCTGTTGTTGGGAATGACCAGAATAAGTAATTTACCTCACTTTTGCGCTCTGGAAAGAGCGTTAAGTGACGGTTGCAGTAGCTTCCCTCACACTCCGAGTGTGCTGATGGTGGACTGGGGTACTCCAGTCGGCTGTGTTACGCTTAGCTTTAATGTCGTTCACTACTACTAGAATCACGTTGCTCCCGTACCTTGTTAGACAGGCTGCCAGGAAGAACAGCCAGTTTCCATGGAGGACTACAAGGAAATAGAGGCTGGGGTGTTGACCAGTATATTTTTCCTGACCCTGACTAATATGAATGACCAGTAAGTTTTGTCTGACCTGACGTTAGTCTCCTACTTCGTGTCAAATCAACTAGTAATTCACAAATCACTGTTATATAAAAACAACTAAATGAGATACGAACTTGACAACCATCTATTATGTCACATATATTGTCCCTTGTTTCTCAAAATAATTTTTACCAACACGTACTCACTAGTTTTATCAGTGCACTAAAACCTGAAGCATAGAAGTCTTTCGTCTGCTATCAGCCACATTTGTACTTTAGCGTTCAAACTCCTCGTAATTTGCGAAACGTCTCACGCCACTGTGGTGTCATGTTTTATGTAAAAGATTAGATCTTACAAGAGGATTCCGTGCCGAAGTGATCAGGTGGAGTGGGTTCGACTCCTGACTCCGCCTTCTTTTTCCCGAGTGCGTGATGTGGAGTCCCGCGCATCTTGTAGTCGCCCACTAGTCGTCTTGTCCTTGACTTCTCACTGGGGACAGGCGGCTCGAGACGAGAGGGTGAGGATTAAAAGTAGCGCAGGTAATGCTTAATAAAAATAGCGCAAGCAAAATAAATTATGCCATCATCGTCTACGATGGACGACGCCTTTGCATTTTTTGAGACCATACAAACACCCTATTGTAGTGACTACACTGTCTGTCATTACTCTTCCGAGAGGTCGAATTATTTTCCCGCACCCAGAGGACAGATGTTTCCGTTGCAATCTGAACAGGACGACCAGGTCGGGATTCATTAGCGATTTTGGATCGTCCGTGAGTAAATTTTTCGATCCAATTAATGCACCATCTTACGCGACAAACACTTCTCAGCACAAAAAAAAAGTATTTTTTATGAATATCCTTCGCAGAAAGTCTTTTTAATCCACCCCCCCCCCACCTCCCCCACATAAAATACACATACAAGCACCCTGTTCTTTAAATGTTCACTCTGGGAACACGGTCACCATTTTGTATCGTAGCTGCGCACGTGCATGCGACACCTAACATCTGTTGCCTACAGTTATCACACACCTGGATATTTGTGCAACCTAATTACACTTGTAGAGACTACCAATTACATTTTAAGATATCTCATATCCACCTTCCAGATAACCACATTCAAGATACCCACCTTCCTGATATACGTTTTCCTGATATCTACCTTCCGGATATACACCTTCCTGATTATCGTTTTCTTGATATCTACCTCCCTGCTTTCCATCTTCCTAATATCCACCTTCATAATATCCACTTTCTTAATATCCATCTTCATAATATCCACCTTCATAATATCCATCTTCATAATTTCCACCTTCATAATATCCATCTTCCTAATATCCATCTTCCTAATTTCCACCTTCATAATATCCAGCTTCATAATATTCACCTTCATAATATTCACCTTCATAATATCCATCTTCATAATTTCCACCTTCATAATATCCATCTTCCTAATATCCACCTTCATAATATCCACCTTCATAATATCCACCTTCATAATATCCACCTTCATAATATCCACCTTCATAATATCCACCTTCATAATATTCACCTTCATAATATCCATCTTCCTAATATCCATCTTTATAATATCCACCTTCTTGATATCCGTTGTCCTTATATCCACATCCCTGTTATCCACCTTCATTATATCCACTTTCATAATATCTACTTTCATAATATCCACCTGCATAATATCCACCTTCATAATATCCACCTCCCTGTTATCCACCTTCATAATATCCACTTTCATAATATCCACTTTCATAACATCCACCTTCATAATATCCACTTTCATAACATCCACCTTCATAACATCCACCTTCATAATATCCAGTTTCATAATAGCCACCATCATAATACCCACCTTCATAACATCCACCTTCATAATATCCACCTTCATAACATCCACCTTCATAATATCTACTTTCATAATAACCACCTTCATAACATCCACCTTCATAACATCTACCTTCATAATATCCACCTTCATAATAGCCACCTTCATATTATCCATCTTCATAACATCCACCTTCATAATATCCACCTTCATAACATCCACCTTCATAACCTATACCTTCATAATATCCACCTTCATAATAGCCCCCTTCATAATATCCACGTTCAGAACATCAACCTTCATAATAGCCACCTTCATAACATCCACCTTCATAATATCCACCTTCATAATATCCACCTTCATAATATCCACCTTCATAACATCCACATTCATAATAGCCACCTTCATAATATCCCCCTTGCTGATGTCGGTCCGGGATGATTCCAGCGACATAGCAGGGTGAAAACAATTATAGTACCATCATAAGGTCAAGCCAATTGTTTATCGCTATGAGTCCTGGAATTAAAAAAAGGGGAGAGGAGGAAGAAGGTTGAAATAATATGATAACTCTTATTCTTGTAAATTTTATTACACTAACCATGAATTTCCGTCTTAACTCACCCCAAACAAAATTACATTTATATTTTTAACACCGACGTAACAGAATAGTGCACTTTTTAATTGTTTAGGATGCGAAATGTTCTACGAGAATAGACGAGAATTTGCGCTTATGCACCAGCTTATTCCTGCATGTCTTAGCGATGAATTTCTTGAATCTGTCAACGTTGGTCCATGATCAGGAGAGTAGCATCCAGTTTCCATTATCCATGCTGTCAGACGATGTAATAACAACCACGTTATCTAGCCCAAACCATAACTGTAATCCTAAACATAAACCTTAACCTAACCCTAAACCTAACCCTTCGCAAAACTGAATATAGCCATCTTGTCTACATTTTTATCTTTATCTGAACCTTTACTTATTTATTTAAAATAATTTATATCGATCTTTCCTCCCTTAAACACGAAATGGAATGTCCCGTTACGTACGATGGGAACACAGGGAACTATGTTTGGGGTGAATAAAAGCGCAAGTACCCTTCCTTTTTATTTCTTAAACAAAATCATCCAAACAAAAAAAAAAGAAGAAAACTAAACGTTCCTCAACATGGTGGTGACCGTTCGAAGATTCATCCTCGCTCTGTACGATACAAACCCAAGTAAGCTATTATTTCCAGGGCACCCGTTGCAATCAACGGGACCCCCACATCACATTACCTCACCTGCCACCTTCAAGTGACAAACCCCGACAAGAAGGACTAATCTATGCCACCCTGTCTGAATTTTCCAATATCGGACAAGGACCATTGATGTATGCAAAGAACATCACGATCTTATCATAGGTCAAATCGAGTGCTGTAACCGTTGGAAAGGTTGGATGTAACGGATATAAACATCCCTTCATATAAATTATCATGTATCATCTTTAGTTCACCTTTCTTGTCCTTTGTAAATTTATCGATGTCATTCACTTGCCCTTTTGCTTCCAAACTTTTCTCTGTAAACTATCGTTTTATTGAATCTTTCTAATCAATTTTCCATTTTTAACATGAGACTCAAGAACCTTATGGTGGTAGGGATACTTACTTAATTGGTAGCCTGGTACTCAAGTCCACAGGTCGTGCCTGCTGCCAGGTAGCTGAAGGCTTTCCGTTAGGCGTTTTTTATTTCACAGTGTTTTTTTTAAAGTTTTCTTCCTGCGGCTTATATACCTGGAGGAAGGTAGATTACGTATTGTGTGAGATTTTCATTACTTTTAATTTTGCCTGTAAACAATACTTGGTTCACACACAGCTATGTTCCTGTCCTGGAACAAAAGATAAAGTATCAGGTGAAAAATACTGAGGAAAATCCCACATCATGTCGGCGTTAGTCTCCTAGAAACAGTGATACAAGGTTGGAATCAATGCTGCCATCCCCATAATGGTGATCTTGCTGAGAAGTTTCGCACTACACTACTGCTAGGAAGACCCAGATCGACCTCTTCAGTATGCTTCGCGATGATAAACCTCAGCCTTATGTGCTAGTTCAGCGATTTTGATTTTAAGATTTTTATTGCTAGAGCAATGCGAGTGGAAATTTTCTTCGATGCATCTCCATCTTGAGTCATTTTGCTTCACAGATAGATGAGGCTATCAACTGTATGTGATCTCTCTCCATGCAACTGGATAATATCAGGTCTGTTAGGAAATTAATGACCTACATCTTTGAAGCATCAATTTGAAGTCCTAACCGTTCTGTTAGGCGGCATAGTCGATCCAACTTGCTTTTCGCTTCTCAGGAGTGGAACGCAAGAGTGCCAGATCATTTGAGAAATCAAAGTCCTCTAGAATCGCGCCATCAATCCAACTTATGCCAAACTGTGGCATAGTTGTTAATAACCCAATCCATAGCTATGCTAAATAGTAGAGACAACATAATACATTCTTGTTTCACTCCAGTTTCTATACAAAACCAATCATCTTTGCCAGTAGTGGTCCGAACACAGCTTTTGGAACAATGGTAAAGAGCTGTAATGGTGTGAATGCACTTCGGTGGAAAACCGAATCTGGAGATAATTTTTCAAAGTGTCGGTCGAAGTAGGCTATTAAAAAGTTTTTCGAAAACCAATAACGTTAATCTTCTTTTTCTTCTTCTTCGTACGCTGTCAAACGTCAACCTGTGTTTTTTGCGAAAAAAGCAGCGGTCATCCTGATCTTGTCTCGTGTTGCCACTGGTGATGGCCACATGTGCTTTCTTTGGTCCTCGTATTTCTGGCAGTTTTGCAGCAGATGTTCAGCAGTCATTTTTCCGGTACCACAACTGCTTTCGTCAGTGTCACCTATCTTCAGCTTATTGAATAGGTAGTACCTCAGTCTGTTGTGGCCTGTGCGGAGTCTGAAGACCACGACCTGCTCTCTTCTGTTCAATTGGTAATAGGCATCATTTTTTGTGTAGCCAGTTTGTTCTGTTTCCCATTTGGCCATGTATCTGGCTCTAATAAGCCTTTTTGACTCTTCGTAGGTCACACTAGAATCTGGTTGTGGTAGTCTTGCACCTTCTTGTGCCAGTCTGTCTGCCTCCTCGTTGCCTTGCATGTTACAAACGGTCTGCTGGCATAGTTGACAGAGTACTGCTCTTAAATCAATAAGTTCAGTATTTTTCTGGCTTTTAAGTGCTGTGACTACGGCCAGGGCATCTGTGAACAGGACTATCTGGCTTTTATTTCTCAATAAAGTTAATGATAAATGGGGATTGCCTCTCTCGGGATTCATCAATAGTGATCCTCAGAATGTAAATGTGCTCAACACAAAATCTATTTTTGTCTAAAACCAGATTGTGTTTCTCGCAATCTTATGTCTATCTCATCCCTGTCTTTCCAACATCATACTGCAAAGTACATTTACCAGTACTGATGAAAGAGAAATGCGTTGCCAGTTGTTGCAACTCGGTAAAACAATATTTAGCTCACATTAAACAAAATGGTCATCAAATTCCCTATCCCATTTCAATTGGTAAATACAGAAGGAACACGTTATGTCTAACTTTTAACAAATGTACTGCAAGCTAATTTTTTCCTTAAGTTTCAAAATAGGTTAATGGAATTATCTTCTTCTTAAATACATTATAAAATTGTTTTAATTTTTAAAATAACAAAACAACTACTCGTTTTTTTCAGGTATTTCTTAGATGTCCTTTTAGCCCAAACCATCATATTTCATGTTTTTAATCATATTTCATGTTTTTAATCATATTTCATGTCTTTAGTCATATTTAATGTTTTTAGTTATATTTAATGTTTTTTTATCATATTTCATGTCTTTAGTCATATTTCATGCTTTGAATATTTCATGTTTTATTCATTTTTCATGTTTCTAATCTTATTTCATGTCTTTAGTCATATTTAATGTTTTTAGTTATATTTAATGTTTTTTATTATATTTCATGTCTTTAGTCATATTTCATGTTTTGAATCATATTTCATGTCTGAGGTCTGTTTAAATCAGTACTATTCAACCTGGGCGCTACTATTGATCGATTTTAGCTGTAAATTAGGCTGCAGTAAAATAATGACATGCTTTATTAAGGACAGGTTAAAACCCCCAAATTGAATTTAGAGTATATCTGCTGGAAACAATGCTTTCAGTAGGGATATAATTATTAAAGATTCAAGGACAATTAGTTTCTAGAGGTAAATTTAAGGTATTTTCAAAAAAATATACTGAAAATGTGGTAATTTGGGAAGAAAACAGCCAAATTCACAATTATAATTTTCTCAAGATTATTCAAAGACAAATACACATAGCTTAATCAAATTTGACATATAAATAGGACACACTGTATTACACTTATGGAACTAAAAACATTTTGATTAGAGCTACGGTTAAGTTATGTTCATGTATGTGTAACCTAATTCTAAAAATAATTTTATTAGAGGTAAAGGCTAACATAATAGACCCATTAAAAAAAGCATTCAAGCTGTTGCATTTCTGGTAGTTCATCGATTTTCAATTGTATGTTCCTACGTGTGTGCCAATTCTGGTGACAATATGTTTATAACTTTTTGAGATATTCCGCACATGGCAGACACAAATGTAGAGAAAGGTAATTTTGAAATAAACTCAAAAATGAAACTTACCATGCTGGTTTTTTTTGTTTTTTTAAAAACAAATATCTGTACTGCCTGTATGCTGCAGCATACTACTGTTAAACATGGACAGTTACCAAAACCTTGAGTATTTCAAGTCGAAATGTTATAGAAAAGGTCTCAAAATACAGTGGACTGTAAAAAAGAAGAATGCAAACATTCGACAAGAGTTGAGCATAGAGGAGAACTAGTTCATAAATTACATCATGAACAGAAAATTGAAAACTTTTGCCACATCAAAAGACGCAACAGTCTTGATGGAACGGTAATGGAAGGTATGGTGCCGAACAAGACAGGCAGAGGCAGACCAAAAAGATGATAGCCCGAAGATGTCAAGGAATGCTTGGGAATGACTCTGGAGAAGGCTGACGATTTTGCAAAATATCGAGTTTATTTCAGACGGGCTGTGATAGGAGCCACGTTCTGCATAGGCCATGCTACAATGCTACATGATGATGATGATGTTAAAATAAAAACACCAGAAATATGCAGACTCAGTGAGCGATCGCAAAATGTTCTTTAATGTAGATTAACTGGTAAGGATAATTGATTTCACGAAAGCTATAAAAGTTTACGCCAGGTATTAAAAGGCTGAAGAGCACTGGTCTAAATCATATTTCATGTTTTAACTGCCTAAATCATATTTCATGTCTTTAAGACGTCTTCGACAAATTCTTTTAACGTCCAAATGATCTTTTGATATTGTAAATATGTTAAGTTTTTCAATCTAATTTGTAATGCCATATCTTACTTTTCTTGTCTGTCTTACCTCTGTCTTCTTTCATCTCTCTTTCTCTTTTTGTGTCTCTTTGTTATAGATTGGTTGCGCATTTGAAAGATTTCTCAGGCCAATATTTCGAGTATGAATCAATCAATCTTCTTGTTGAGGAAGCTATGAGTCGGAGGATAATGAAAACTTGAAAATAATTGTATAGGTCCACGAGTTGTTAGAATAATTCAAAGAGTTTTTAAGAACTGTTAGAATAATTCAAAGAGTTTTTAAAGAGTTATTAGAATAATTCAAAGAGTTTTTAAAGAATTGTTAGAATAATTCAAAGAGTTTTTAAAGAGTTGTTAGAATAATTCAAAGAGTTTTTAAAGAGTTGTTAGAATAATTCAAAGAGTTTTTAAAGAGTTGTTAGATAAATTCAAAGAGTTTTTAAAGAGTTGTTAGAATAATTTACAGTTCTTAGAATAATGTAAAGTGTTGTTAGAATAATTTTAAAAGTTGTTATATGCTTTGAGAAAGTGGTTAGAAATATTGAGAAAATTGTTTTAGGCTTTGAGAAAGTGGTTAGAAATATTGAGAAACTGGTTATAAATATTTAGAAAGTGGTTAGAAATATTGAGAAAGTGGTTAGAAATATTGAGAAAGTGGTTCGAAATATTGAGAAAGTTGTTAGAAACGTTAAGAAAGTTAATATTCTTGGGTTAGTAAGTTAGTTAGTTGCCCATCCCAAGCGAAGATGACTTCATAATCAGTCGGTTCTGTCTTGATGATGCAACTTGAGCTGCATTTTGATTATAGTGGGAAAGAAATTGCGCTGGTCATCAACCTCGCTCTCGGGTCCCAAGCTGCCTTGGGCCAGTGGCAAGACATAAGTTGAGACGACTGGAGGTCACGCAGGAGGCAAGCACTCTGGTCCCATCAGCCTTGAAATCAGGCACGCCGAAACTTACTGGATTTGATTGTCCCCTGTGTCTGTTTATCGCTTTGAGAGGCAAGGGCCTTCCCTCTCGACATCATAACTCACCGTATAAACGATGTGTCCTGCCCATGTCGCTAACCGAACAAGGCCTAATCTCTCAAAGGCGATGAATTAGTCTACTATTATTGGTCTGTGTGTACATTTTCCAGACACACCAAAAACCGGCACTATCAGCAACTATGACGAACATCAATCTCATGAAGTCGAGCCGTGTGCACTGGACCGTGAAAATACGACACCATGTAACCGAAATAATACTGCAAACTAGCTGAAAGCCGGGCCGAGATAATCGACGCGAAAGCATCACAAAATGAATGAACTAACTAATCCAAATGGAAAATCCTAACACGTTTTCATGGACACAAGTGTAAGTCGTCAACTAGTGTGAGTTCCAGTCAAATCCGTGACCTGGTCGCATATATAGTGGAAAAACACGAGAAAAAAACTAGACCGCGGTCGGTTAGGTGCGATCTTGGTGCTGCTCACACCATTTCTGAACAAGCTTTGCGGAAATGCCAGTTACTTCCGGTAGACTACTGCACATTTGAACAAATTACAATACACACGTGACAGTGTACGAAGAGGGATCCCCAACGTATGAGACGAAGTTGGAAAAGACCCGTCTCACAATCCTAGCTTGCTGAATTCGATTTCTCTCCACATCAAGGTCATTTCGCTTTGGGAAATAACGCATTGAAGAAATTGCTTGCTGAAATCTGACGTTAAACTCAAAACGTATTACTGGTACTTTCAGGATACCAATGACACGAAATTGACATTGCTTCTTTAAACATATTGAATTAAATATCTGTAGCATAGGAAATATACCCAAATATACGAAGGTGCTCGTCGAAAGTCGTTCACCAGGGTCTTTGTGTATGACAAAGACAAGAATAGCCCCACTGCCCCACATAGAACATGTCGTGAAGGGGCAACTAACTGTTGGACATGGTATAATACCGGTAATGGTTAGGTGATTTGTTACGGGCAGTATAGGTGGCGCCTAACAGGATGCGGGTCTACTTTGCTCTAGTGTTTGAGTGTATTAAGATAGACTCATACATCGGTTAACTGCTCATCGCAGTACTTGTCCCACCGCAGAGGAGTAATAAGCTGCTCGAGCCGAGCCCGCTAAGCAAGAAATCCTACTCCCGCTAAATCCAGCTATTTCCAGAGCTGGGACCTGCACAGTGGCATCTGCCCCTGTAGAAGTATAGGTCGACTAAGACTAAGACGCGTGAAACATCGCCTGTGCGATTTATGGACAAGTTTTATTTAAAAGAAGAAGAAGAGAAAGAGGAAGAAGAAGAAGAAGAAGAAACAGAAGAAGAAGAAACAAAAACAGAAGAAGAAGAAGAAGGTGAAGAAAACAAGCAACACAAGATGCGGCGGGAATTTAATTGTCGAAATTATCTTAAACTTGGCTCCTAAATTCACTTGATTACAGCCAAATCGATTTTACAACAATTAGGACTCGAAATGACAGACCTCGGTTTGGCTTTTTATTATTGGCCAATGTATTTTTGAGGTTGTTTGTGTTTTTTTCTTTATATCCTCGGGGAAATGGCAAACCTTAACAGACAATACATGAAAAACAACAGCACAAAGGACATGATATGATTCCAGAAGACGTGTATTGTCGATGATAATACTACCATTTATGGCTGTTTAATTTACGGGTTTGGTTTCATTTTGTTCGAGAAATAGTGAATGAAAGAGTCGAACTTAATTACTGAAAGTTCAGATCTGGTTCATGTTTCAGATGTACAAAAATATTGAATAGGCTTTCTCTCTCTCTCTTTCTCTCTCTTTCTCTCTTTCTCTCTCTCTCTTTCTCTCTCTCTCTCTCTCTTTCTCTCTCTCTCTTTCTCTCTCTCTTTCTCTCTCTCTCTCTCTCTCTCTCTTTCTCTCTCTCTCTTTCTCTCTCTCTTTCTCTCTCTCTCTTTCTCTCTTTCTCTCTCTCTTTCTCTCTCTCTCTCTCTCTCTCTCTCTCTTTCTCTCTGTCTCTCTCTCTTTCTCTCTCTCTCTCTCTCTCTCTTTCTCTCTCTCTCTCTCTATATATATATATATATATATCTTGTTAGTGTCTCTGTCTCGCATACTCTTTCAGAATGACATTTTCTGTCGCTGTTGTCTATTTATCCATCCATTCATCCATCCATCTATCTATCTATCTAGTCTATCTATCTAGTCTATCTATCTAGTATATCTATCTAGTCTATCTATCTAGTCTATCTATTTATATAGTCTATCTAATCTATCTAGTCTATCTAATCTATCTAGTCTATCTATTTATCTAGTCGATCTAATCTATCTATCCATCGTGTTTATCTATATCTCGTGTCTACCTGTCTATCTATCTACCTTGTACAATTAATCTAATTCATCTTTCTAATCTTTTTAATATTTCTTATCTATATTATCTACCCTGTCCTAATCCTATCTAATCTTATCCTATATCTTTTTTTAAAGTTATCTATCTTATATCTTTTCTGTCTGGCAACATCAGCATGTAAAACAGTGCTGCAGAAACCACCAGAGCTAGACCATGTAAACGCTGTGCATTGAAACTTATTTCGAGAAGGTCATCTAGAAATCACACATCATCATCTTCTGCCACCACCCTCCTTGTATCTTCCCATTCCCGCCTGTCTATTGTCAACTTATTTCTGTAAGAGGTCGCTCCTTCAGAAAAAGTAAAAATGCATGTAAAAGGCTGTTTTCTTTCACCAATGTGAAATAACCTTATTTTTCGCCCCCTCTCCCCGTTCACTCCGTGTCCCCCATATCTCTGTGTCCTCCCCTCTCTCTGTCTCCCATCTCACTCTGTGTCAATTTCTCTACCTCTCTCCTGTCACGTCGCTTTCGTCTCTCTCACACTACCTTTTTTCTAAGCATCTCTTCCGCCTTCCGCTTTACGCAATTATTAAATTATATTTATAATTTTTTGTTTGTTTCTCTATTTGTATCTTTTATTTACTATCCATCATACTCTCCATCTTCTTTTATGTCCATTTCTCTACTTGTCTTTCTACCTCCCTCTCATAACCTCCCTTTATCAACCTCCCTCTCTCAACCATTTCCTCATACCCACTTTCTTTCAACCTCCCTTGCAACCCCACTCTCTCAACTTTCTTCTATCAAACTCCCTCACTCTACCTCCTTCCTCTATCTTCCCCCCTTCCCACACCTCTCATCTGACACCCTTCTATCTCTCTGCGTCAATCCCTACACAAACCAAACGTCACTCCTACAAATGTGAAAGGAAGAAACTATTTCAGAGTTTAGCAAGCATTTCATTTATCCCTACTCCTCATCCCCTCCTACTGTCATCCCCTCCAATCCGAGCCTCCCCCGACCCTCCCAAAAATAAAAAAATAATTTCATGATTCGACCAAAAAAAAAAGAAAAAAGAAAAAAAAAAGAGCAGCTTTTTCTATAAGATAATTACGTGTCAAGGAGTTGGCAAAGAAAGACATCCAAACAGGACGTATATCATTTAATAGAATCTCATGCTTGGGAATAAAATAAGATAACCCGAGAGAGATAAAGAGGACATTAGCGAGGAAAGGCGAGACGAGTGATTGATACATTAATTTAAAAGTCGATTTTTTAATTTATTAAAAATTGTTTTTATTTTCTTGCGAGAGCTGCGTTATCGCTATATCGCGAAATGCAAAAATCGCGTATAATCGGTATTAGTGTTTCGCGTACAGCTGCTGGTGTTCGCTTGCGCGCTGAAAATAAATTTTAGCGCGAATGAAATGGCACCTGTCGCTTACAAATAATTTAGTTAATGACAAATCAAAGACCTTTCACCCCGAGAAGAGTATAGGTCATCAACAGATAACGGCGAGGAAGCTAGCTACCCGGCTGCTCTAAGTCGTCCCATAACCGGCCTGTGCTTTCTCTTTTTGCTTCCACTTCATTGTTTTAAGATGTGTCTGAGTGTCTAGGGCTACCTCTTTTTCGCTTTCCCACCGGGTTCCAGATCAGAGACTGAATAGTAAAGATAGAGGAGAGGTCCTTTGCAACAGTGGACGGCTGGGATGAAGATCTCTTCATGTACTATGTGGTGGTCATTTCCTTTCCTAACTTATACGTCAGGTACCCATTTACAATTGGGTCGAATGGAAGAGCAGTCGTACCAGGCACGAATCACAGCCCATATTTTTTTTCTGTAGGTCCCTGAATTCGAACCATGACGCGCTGGAATCCCAGCCTAGCAAGCCAGCCCCCTGTCGACTAGTTTACACTCTCCACTAGTAATGCTGACAGTATCCTTCAAGTTGTGATTTCTCTTTTCTTCACCTCCTGCGCCCACTGATCGATATTTATGACCCTATCATACCACTTTGATCAAAGTGCAAACATGAACAATGAAGGGATAACTTATGGATAAAGTATAGTCCTTGAAATGTGGATATTCCGAAGGATAGTCGGCATCTAATTGCATAAAAAGCAAACAAATTCGAGGGTCATGATGGTGGTCTGAGAGCTGAAAAATAGAGTTTAATATAGGTAAATGTACAGTCATTTACATAGGAAGATCCAATATGGAATATAGTTACGGATTTGGTAAAGAACAATATTAGGAAGATAAAAAACAAGTACAAATGGACTTGGGGTTGTAATAGATCATACAGGTAAGTCCAGGTAGCAGTGAAAAAGACAAATGCAATGTTAGGTATGATAACAAGAAATATTAAACATAGGAGTAAGGAAGTGATAGTCAAACTGTAAGAAGCATTAGTTATACATAAATTGGAGTACTGTGTCCAGGTGTAGACACTCTATCGACGAGGAAATATAAACATGATGACAAGAATAAGAGGATGAGCGACAAAACAGAATCAGATTCTGGAAAAAGTTCTGAACAAAGACTAAGAAAAAAAACGGCCTGCAAGTTCTAGAAAAGAGAAGAATTCGAGATGACTCAATACAGGTTTATAAGATAATCAAGATACAGGATAAATTAGACTATTACTAATATTTTTTTCAAAATATAGCCGCCTACAATAACACGAAGTTAAAGAAAAGTCCATATTAGATACTAGGAAAAATTGTTACCGAAGTGAGACTAGTAGCGCTGGTGAAGAACGCATGCGACTATAGGATAGAACCTTGGAAAAAAAAAAAATATAATCTCGCTGAAGCGTAGCAGTTCCCGTTACACTGACTGCTAGGGTTAATAGTTTTGAGATTCCATGTACAGTGCAGCAACACCTCGTTTACTATGTGATCCAATGTGATTTGTAGGGGTCGCTGTAGTCGAGAGGTAAGGTTTCTACTCTCAAAGCGATAAACGGAAACAGTGGGTGATCGAATCCCGCAAATGTCAAGCAACCTTTCTTCTCAACGGAGATAAAACCAAAATGCTTGCATCCTGAGTTACTTCTGGTAGTGTCGGATGATTTTCTTGCCACTTGTTCAAGATAGCTCGGGACGAGAGCGATGACCAGCACAGTTACTTGTTTTCTATAATCCAAACACAGTACACGTTACATCATCAAGACAAACACCGTCTGATTGTGTGGCCTTTATCGCTTTCGATGGACAGCTAAATAACTACTTGTTCAACTATTATTGTAGCGTCTAAATAGCATTTTGGATACAGTCGACCCAGCTGTAAACGAGTACACGACTTACTTATTTGGAAAGAAAGACAATCAGACATCAGACTGGGTATTGACCAGTCCGTCTTATCAAAAGCTTAGAACTAATACAAGGAAAATCTCTGTCACTTCATCCCCGACGACAGTGTCGTTGTGAGCTCACAGGTACTGTATTATGCCAGCTAGGCACACTATGCATTGCCCGTCCTCTGAATTAACCACGTATTTCTTCCCCCCTCCCGCCCCGCCCCCCCCCCCCTCCGTGTTAACGCATCTTGTTCAATAATAATAGGGATCAAGACGCTGAGCAGCGCGTGAGCTGCAGTGGTCAACTACCCTCAGCTGACTGCTAGCGTCAGGGTCAGCGAACCAGAGCTGAGCAGCGCGTGAGCTGCAGTGGTCAACTACCCTCAGCTGACTGCTAGCGTCAGGGTCAGCGAACCAGAGCTGAGCAGCGCGTGAGCTGCAGTGGTCAACTACCCTCAGCTGACTGCTAGCGTCAGGGTCAGCGAACCAGAGCTGAGCAGCGCGTGAGCTGCAGTGGTCAACTACCCTCAGCTGACTGCTAGCGTCAGGGCCAGCGAACCAGAGCTGAGCAGCGCATGAGCTGCAGTGGTCAACTACCCATAGCTGACTGCTAGCGTCAGGGCCAGCGAACCAGAGCTGAGCAGCGCGTGAGCTGCAGTGGTCAACTACCCTCAGCTGACTGCTAGCGTCAGGGCCAGCGAACCAGAGCTGAGCAGCGCGTGAGCTGCAGTGGTCAACTACCCTCAGCTGACTGCTAGCGTCAGGGTCAGCAAACCAGAGCTGAGCAGCGCATGAGCTGCAGTGGTCAACTACCCTCAGCTGACTGCTAGCGTCAGGGCAAGCGAACCAGAGCTGAGCAGCGCATGAGCTGCAGTGGTCAACTACCCATAGCTGACTGCTAGCGTCAGGGCCAGCGAACCAGAGCTGAGCAGCGCATGAGCTGCAGTGGCCAATTATCATCAGCTGACTGCTAGCGTCAGAGCCAGCGAACCATAGCTGCCAAGACCCTTTTACACCTCCACGCGGTGATCCTGGATAACAGGCTGCAGCAGGGCAGACTGGCTAAGGAGAAGGGATCGAAGAGGGAATGCTAACCCGGTACTCAAAAATGCTTGCTGAAGTCGGATGTGTTGGACCGAAAGGTGGAAATATCGCAGTCAAGCTGTAAACTACAACACAACGCATTCCGTTCTCTGGACTACATTCTGCTACTTACCCTTCCAGGGTTTGGTAGTGGGAGATTGAGAACGAACGAAAGAAGAAGAAGAAGTACAATAATAATAGATGTCCATCGCAAGCGATGATGACAGGAGCAGTCAGACATGTTGTGTTGCACCTCAACGGTGAGTCCGGACGTTGTTATACAGTCCAATTCTGGCATGGAAACAATTTCTAGATATGCAGCATTTAAGGTCAGAGTTGGACAGGTGAGTGTCAGCTGTTTTGTCTTTTCACAAAGTACGTTTTTTCTGCGCCTCGGATGCCCATATATCTTCAGTAATGGAGGCGTCTGTGATGGTAGTTCTACGCCATGTCTGACGGTTCTGTGTCAAGATTTCCCTTGCGATTCCCATTGATCTTGAAGCGTGTCAGATATCTTCTCAGTGAGTCTAGGGAACGCCTGTTGTGCCAACCGACCAGACGCATGCTCTCTCTCAGCTCACCATACATTAGTTGTTTGGCGGTTGTCTGGCATGCGCAGGACGGGACCGGTCCACCTAATCTGGATCTTCTACAGCAGTGTGTGGATGCTAAGCATTTCAGCCTTCGTGAGGATCATCAGTGTCTGGTACCCTATCCTGCCACTGTATTCTCAACAATTTGAGGATGCACCTTGTATGGAAGTGTTTTTTTTCTAACAAGTCTGCTGTACATAGTCCACGTCTCACTAGCATACATACGGTTGGGGGGGGGGGGGGGCACCATGGCTCGGTAGACTTTGAGTTTCGTATCAAGGCTAAAAGCTCATCAATTCCGAAGGCTGTTACCCAGCCTCCCAAAGGCAGAACTGGAATTGGAGATTCTTTTGCTGACCTCAGAGTCAATAGTAGTTATTCTGGAAAGTGTGCTGCCAAGGTAAGTGAAGCTGTCTACTTATTGACGGCGCTCGTTCTATATCTGGGTCACGATTTGCCTTACCCGAGCCAGGCTGAAACATGACTAAAAACACTTTATGTGTCCGTCAAAAAGGTTAGGTAAAGACCATAGCTTGTGGTCACAAGACGATCGCATATGAAGAAATGAAAGCTTACATCGGTTTATGTTGGAAATCTGCAAGTTTCAAATGTACCGTAGTCTCAATGGAGGTGTGATCGAACGCTAGTCATATCGGAGACTGACGAAAAGCTAAGAAGTCCTGTATTCACACAGTGCACATAAAATAACTTTTGATAATTGAAAATCCGATGTCCGGATAAATATTCTAAAGGTAACTATCTTCTTCGTTTTCCTCTTCTTTTTCTTCATCTTTTTCTTTTTCTTCTTCTCATTCTTCCTCTTCCTCTTCTTCTTCTTCTTCTTCTTCTTCTTCTTCTTCTTCTTGTTCTTCTTCTTTTTCTTTTTCTTCTTTTTCTTTTTCTTCTTTATCGTCGTTTTTCCATCTGTTCATTCGTCGTCTTTTTCTTCTTCGTCTTTTTCTTCTTCTTTTTCCTTCTTTTTCTTTCTTCTTCCTTCTTCCTGCTTCTTCGTGCATCCTCAAATCAAGGTCACGGTTGTTCGCAATCCTGTTTTTACTACAAAATGTTTTTGTCTCATGTCTTTCTTGAGAGCCCTGCATTGCTCTCTATCTCTTCTTGCGTGAGCATGCAGCTTTGTAGGATGTGATCCCAGTCATGGTATGCTCCCCAAATAGGCACCTGTCATCTGCCCCAATCCAGAATTTCTTGTAAAGATGACCATTGCGTCTGTTATTCCATATGAGACCTGGTTCAAGATAACCTCACTTTATCCTTTACGACAATATCTACTATGACAGTTATGATCTCCAAGCATAGACGTATAAAGAGGAGTGAGACAGGGATGCATATTATCCCATTGTTATTTTAATATCTGGGGGTCTCTGTGGCGAAGTGTTCAAGCCGTGTGCCTCGTGTTCAGGTGTGCATCGGTCCATAATGTCAATTTTTTCCGGAGATCCCTGGGTTCATCGCTGGAGCTACGGAGTTCGTGCTTTGTGCGATGCTCTCGACAGATCTGCCGAGAAAGACCGAGCTAAAATTGGGAAAAAAACCCGAGGCAATGAAGTCGAGCCCCTGCTTAAATTTTTATTTTTATTTTTGTTAAATATTTTTAAAAATTTTAATATCTACCCAGAACAAATATTCAAACAGATAGACGGGATGTCACGAATTGTCATTGGAGAAGTGGCAATGAATAACCTTAGATATGCGGATGATGCTGTTTTGATGGCAAAGAGTGATCAAGAATTACACGCGCTTGTGACAACAATATACAAAATAAGTCAAGAGTTTGGATTATACATACATATAAAGAAAGCAAAGACTGTGGTAATTGGGAAAAGTTACAAGAAACCATGTATGCAGATACAAATAAAAGATCAACTACTTGAACAGATAGTTTCTCCTATCTCGGTCATGTAATAACTGAAGAAGGTAGATAAGAAAAAGAAATCAGAAAGAGAATAGGTATGGCAAAGATGGTATTCGACATCATGCAACACATACTGACATCCAAACAGATAAATCATAATTTGAAAATGAGATTTGTCAGGTTTTATGTATACTCGTCACTACTTTGCGGCACAGAAACATGGACAATGAATAACAAATTGAACAATATTATTACAGCTTTCGAGATGTGGATATATAGAAGATTGGGTCGCATTTCGTGGAAAGAGAAGACATTAAATTTAGAGGTATTTAAAAAATGTGGGTGAAAAGAGAATTAATGACCGAAATCAGACTTAGACAACTACGATACTTTGGTTACATATCTCCTTGTTGAAGACTATTGTGGATGGTAGGGAGGAAAGCAGTCGTTCAAGAGGCGGGCAATGTTTTAAGTGTGTGGATAACATCAGAAGATGTACTGGATAGGGCATATTAGATTGTACCATTACGGCAAGAGATAGGGTACGTTGAAGATCTATTGCAGCCGACCTCGATGCGGAGATGGCACTTGAACTGAACTGAACTACTAAGAAGCTTTTAAGTCTTTACATTTTTCCGTGCTCCCAATTTAAAATTTATCAATTATTTTGGCGCCTCATTTCACAAAATAGCCATTACTGCAGAAGATATATTTCATTATCACCAGCTGAGAACATGATTGCCAAAAATGAATATCCGTGTGGCTAGATAAGGCATATTGAAATGAGATGCTGGATTGTTCAGACTAAAACGACAGTACACAAGCAAGCAATAACTATTCCTATACAGTCATTTATTCCCATTCTCCTCTTTTTACTATTTATTCTTTTCATCGTTGTCGTCATCCTTATAGTCATCCACCTTCTTCTTCTTTATCGTCCTCACTTACTTTTCTATCCTCTTCTGTCATTCCTCTATCTTCTCATCCTTCACTACATCTATTTCGTAGTTCTCTTCCTTTGCAACCATCTTATTATCTTTTTCAGCATCTTCATTCTGCTTCTCTGTTGCCTTTTTTCTTCGTCATTCTTTCTTCGTCCGTTCTTTTTTTCGTCCGTTCTTTTTTTCGTCCGTCCTGTTCTCTTCGTACGTCCTCTTCTCTTTGTCCGTCCTCTTCTCTTTGTCCGTTCTTTTCTCTTTGTCTTTCCCTCTCCCTTACTGGACGAGTTTCTCAGACCTGTCTTGGTGTGATAATCTCACTTACTGGACAAGTTTCTCAGACCTGTCTTAGTGTGATACCTTCCCTTACTGGACGAGTTTCTCAAACCTGTCTTGGTGTGATACCTTCACTTACTGGACGAGTTTCTCAAACCTGTCTTGGTGTGATACCTTCCCTTACTGGACGAGTTTCTCAAACCTGTCTTGGTGTGATACCTTACCTTACTGGACGAGTTTCTCAAACCTGTCTTGGTGTGATACCTTCCCTTACTGGACGAGTTTCTAAGACCTGTCTTCGTGTTATACTATCACTTACGAGTTTCCAAGCCATATATCAGGACTAACTTACAACCGTGTTGAAAATTCACAACATTTTCCTCCTGCAAATACATAATCACGTTACTGCTATCGTTTCCCGCCAAATTACAATGATAACTATGCAATTTCTCATTGATATATCTTGATAACAAAACTCTTCACCAAGCCTACGAGTGATGTCATTTAATTTGTTGAAAATTACAAATTATATCTGTGCTGTAAACATCTCTAAATTGTTACATTAGTTTACTTTGCAGGAGATATAATGTTGTAAACCTTACCAGTATTTCGTTTCCTGGCCTAGTGGATGAAGAATTTAAAATATAGTAATTGTATTATGTCGCAATCCATCGTTTGTGATATTAATAATAGCTTATGTCGATGTTGTTGTAGCCGTGGGAGGTAGGGTTTTATACAAATTTGATGAAAATGGCGTGAGAAAATTGCATTGTTTTCATTCGTTATTGTTTGTTATTCACGTTTTTCAGAATCACCGGTGCATTGTAACGTAACGGACCAGGTTGTAATCAAATCACGCCTGCTGTGACATACCGGTCATGTAAGGGGTTGTTGTTTGATGGTAGACTGCTTGTTCCAGTCAACCCAGATGTAAATGGGTACTTTGATATAGTCAGGAGAAAATTGTGGAGCCGACTCGGGAGCTACGGAGTTCATGATCTGTCGTCGGTACTGCCAACAAAGATGGAGAAGGAACAAATATGTGGACTCCTAGTTGCAATACCGTCTGTGCTATAAGTAGTTGTCTACGGATTCAAGTGGCCTTTATTCTTCATTTTTATAGATTCCACTTAATGGAATTCCACTTAACTTTATTATTTTTTAAATTTGTTTGCTTGTTTGTTGGCGTTCGCCTTTTTTCTTTAATCCACTAGGCAGCGTGCGTTGAGCTGTGGTTTTGCATTTTGCGCCTGTCGACCCAGTGCATCCGACTTCATCATTCATTTTTATGTAAGGGCCTGCTTCCTCCTGCATTTTCTAAGAGTTTGCTTCCCCGGGTAACGGCCGGTTGCTGTGTTGGGGATTGAACCCAGCACCTTCCGGTTGTGAGCCATGTCACTTAACCACTAGCCCGCGCCTTCTCCTCTTTGTTATTATTATACCGTTATCAGGAACAGAGCACAAGACTCAAATCCAGACAAAGCTGCATAAAATCAACACAACCATAAACCCTAAAAGTCGCCTTATCAAGAGATGACTAGTTAATGCAGGCCTCAGAGATGGAACTTCGGGAGGAACCTGTCCCCGGACATCATCTACCATACACAACATGGAAGTCGCTGAGCTTGTGTATCACGGCGCAAGAGGGATATGAAAAGATGGGGATACACAGATGATGACATCTGGGACACTGGCGCAATACGGGACCCAGACCACCTGATGACCTGCCTCAATATCTAGGAAACATACGATGAATATGACGTGCTGAAGGCAAATGAAAAGGCAATCCATGTCGCTTAAAACTGGATGCATACTGTATGACATGGTACTTGGACAGGAGAAGTAAGTAGATTACTCCTGTTGCTCTCATGACAGTGGTCCTGGAAGAGTATTAAAGGGCTTGAGGTGTAAATGCCGCTTGCTAAAACAGTCGCATGTAATGTTAAGACTAAGTTTTTGTTTAAGTTTTACCTTCAATAAATAATTTTCTTTTAAAACTTTGTCTTGCCGAATCTTGATTTTCGTGACAGCACGATCAGTCGACCCTCGCTCGTTTAATTTGGAGTCCGTCATTTTGAAGAGTTGCTATGAAGGAACTACTGGTCCCTCAAGGCGGGTCAGTTAAGAGGCGATCAGCGGTGCCTAGGGATATAGGAGGTGGTGATCGTCTATTATGCGACCAATTCTCAAAGTCTCCGCTGACTCTCAACGCGACGGACTGAACTCGTTACCCACGTGTCCCTGTTAATCATTGTCGTCTGGCTGCATATGGGTACCGGATTATGACTTAGTGGCGGTCAGGTAAATTCCGTCAAAGAGTTTCTTCTTTCTCGCACATCCTCAGATCGAAGTCCTGATTTCTTTTACAAATACACAGATGTTTGTGATACTGTTTTATCTCTGTACAGCTTTTATCTCATATCTTCCTCTAGATATCAGTCAACTAGTACTTCTGGTTTTTCTTCTTTTTCATCTTTTTCATCTTCTGCTGTTACTACTACTTCTTCTTCTCTTCCTTCTTCTATGGTCTTTCTTTCTTTATCTTCTGTTTTTTTCTAATTCATCTTCTTTTCTTACTTGTCTTCTTCGTCTCTTCCTTCTCATCCGTCTCCCCCTTCTACTCTTCCTTCTCATCCTTCTCTCCTTCTGCCCCTTCGTCTTTTCCTTCTCATCCTTCTCATCCGTCTCCCCCTTCGTCTCTTCCTTCTCATCCGTCTCTCCTTCTCCCCCTTCTACTCTTCCTTCTCATCCTTCTCTCCTTCTGCCCCTTCGTCTCTTCCTTCTCATCCTTCTCTCCTTCTGCCCTTTCGTCTCTTCCTTCTCATCCTTCTCTCCTTCTCCCCCTTCTACTCTTCCTTCTCATCCTTCTCTCCTTCTCCCCCTTCTACTCTTCCTTCTCATCCTTCTCCCCCTTCTACTCTTCCTTCTCATCCTTCTCATCCGTCTCCCCCTTCGTCTCTTCCTTCTCATCCGTCTCTCCTTCTCCCCCTTCTACTCTTCCTTCTCATCCTTCTCTCCTTCTCCCCCTTCTACTCTTCCTTCTCATCCTTCTCTCCTTCTCCCCCTTCTACTCTTCCTTCTCATCCTTCTCTCCTTCTCCCCCTTCTACTCTTCCTTCTCATCCTTCTCTCCTTCTCCCCCTTCTACTCTTCCTTCTCATCCTTCTCTCCTTCTCCCCCTTCTACTCTTCCTTCTCATCCTTCTCTCCTTCTCCCCCTTCTACTCTTCCTTCTCATCCTTCTCTCCTTCTCCCCCTTCTACTCTTCCTTCTCATCCTTCTCTCCTTCTCCCCCTTCGTCTCTTCCTTCTCTCCTTCTCCCCCTTCTACTCTTCCTTCTCATCCGTCTCTCCTTCTGCCCCTTCTACTCTTCCTACTTCTTGTCCTCCTTCCCCCCACTCTCACCGTCTCCTCCTCTTTCGCCTTTTCCTTCTTCTCCTCCTCTTGTTTCATCTAATCCTCTTCATTTTCCTGCTATTCCTTCTCCTACTCCTACTTTCTCTCCTCCTGCTCCTTCGTTTATTTTCCTCTTCCGTCTCTTCCTCCTTCATCTCCTTCTCCACCACCTCCTCCTTGTTGTGACTCTTCTTCTTGTTCTTCTCTGTCGTTCGTCCTGAAAAGGACATTGTGACATATCGTAGTTGTCAGCGAAATACGATTTATGCGCCATTAGTCCCGGTACATCTGCTTTCAGCACGCATTTTCAGTACCAGGTTTAAGTACCACACTAACGCCTTCTTTATGTTACATAGACAAACAGCCCTTTCATTAATCAATAATTTTTAAAGGTGATTAAAGTTAAGTTTAATCAAAATTTGTTAATCGGTATCGTCAGATATCGCACAGAGATGAGAACACACAGACGACCTACGTTACGTCCAATAGGCCTTCATCAGGGACAATAAAAAACAACAAAGCTTAACATAACAAATCAACTTGTAAGGAAAAATGATCTACTTATTTGATTTAATGTCTGTCGTTGGGACTGGTTGGGTCGGAAGCTCGATTGACAATGCCCTTATTCATGTCTGACTGCCCTTATTCATGACTGACTGCCCTTATTCATGTCTGACTGCCCTTATTAATGTCTGACTGCCCTTATTCTTGACTGACTGCCCTTATTCATGTATGACTGGCCTTATTCATATATGACTGTCCTTATTCACGACTGACTGCCCTTAATCATGAGTGTTTAAGCCCTTATTCATGAGTGTTTAAGTATACCTCTACTTAGGGGTCGCGAGTTCGAATCACGTTGGAGACCGAGATTTTTTTCACGTGAATCCTTTTAGTTCTTAGTTAGTTATTTCTTAGTTAGTTCTTAGTCCCTAGTTAGTTCTTAGTTTTTAGTTAGTTCTTAGTTAGTTCTTTACTAGTTCTCAGTTAGTTCTTAGCTATTTCTTAGTAGTTCTTAGTTAGTTCTTATTTATTTATTAATTCTTAGTTCTTAGTTAGTTTCAGTTCTTAGTTACTTTTTAGTTCTTAGTTAGTTCTTAGTTATTTCTCAGTTCTTAGTTAGTTCTTAGTTATTTCTTAGTAGTTCTTAGTTAATTTTTAATTCTAAGTTAGTTCTTAGTTATTTATTAGTTCTTAGTTACTAATTAGTTAGTTTCAATTCTTAGTCATTTCTTAATTCTTAGTTCTCTTAGTTATTTCTCAGTTCTTAGTTAGTTCTTAGTTATTTCTTAGTTCTTAGTTTTTTTATTAGTTCTTAGTTAGTTCTTAGTTCTCAGTTCTTAGTTAGCTCTTAGTCTCAGTTCTTAGTTAGTTCTCATTTCTAAGTTAGTTTCCAGTTCTTAGTTAGTTCTTAGTTCTCAGTTAGTTCTTAATTATTTCTTAGTTAATTCTTTGTTCTTATTTAGTTTTTAGTTCTTATTTAGTTCTTAGTTCTTAGTTAGTTCTTAGTTATTATATAATTCTTATTTAGTTCTTAGTTCGACCCGGTGTTCGCCAAAGAAAATTCATAATTGAGCGGGTCCCAACTCCAGATCCAGTTGTCCAGATGCGTGTCGTCCAGTGTGATAGTAGTCTGTCTGTTGTGGGTCGTGTGTGTTGCGCTTTTCTCGTGAATCTCCCCATCGTGTCGGGGGGTCGTCCCCGAGGTCTCACGTGAATCTCTTGGTAACAATTCTCCAGTGTTCAGTGTCGAACACGTTAAAAATCTTTTTGCAATTAGAAATAAGAAAGAGTTATCTTAACGACCGCTGCCAGGACTAAATTAAAACAATTCTAGCTAAAGAATCTATCCCAAATTATTTGTACCAGGTGGTTTGTTAAGAGCAGCATATATGGCTCCTAACTGGCTACGGGTCTATACAAGCTCTAGTGTTTGAGTCTTAAGATTAACTCGCACATCGGTCAAACCACCCATTAAGAAAATACTTGTACACAAACTCCGTTGAGTTCTCGAAAACACTATAAAATCGTTAAGCTAACTTAAGTTACTTCCCTTTGCCCTCCTTGTAATGCTTTCAGCTGGTTTTCATAATGTGTGCTCTATCCATGGCTTATCCAACATTAGTAAGGGGAAATAACCTCAGTGATCATTTAAATAAATTTCTCTTTGCTAATGTCCAAGTAGTAATAGCAGTCTAAAAAAAAACCACATATCAATAATCATTATGAGGTGTATACGGATTACGGTATAAAAATCAACATAAAAAAAGCTGGAGTTATGACGACTGTAAGTATAGAAATAGAACCAACAATATTCTTAGAAAACCAACAAATACAATAATTTAAAAATTTCACATACCTGGGAAACAGTCGGCACAGGTGACATTGAAATCCAAAACAGATGTAATAAAGCAAGTCAAATGATTGGGCAAATGTACCCAATAATATAAAGCGATCACGTATAATATATACACAAAAAACGCTATATAACACGATATTCCTACCCAAATTGTGCTAGGACTGCCAGAAATGAACATTAGCAAAGATAAAAGATGCATCGTAACAATAGAGATGAAATGTCTGCGCAGAATGCTTGGAGCAACACGAATGGATATAATCAGAAACGAAGACATTAGGAGACAAGTAGGTAGGATACCAGTTCTAGAATTCATCAAAAAAAACCACGAACGGAATGCTTCTAACACATAACACGCTAAACACTAGATAGTATCCCTCAGAAAGCAATGCTATACAGATACAATGGATATAAAGCTAAGGGCCGGCCACGTAAAAGATTTAGAAACAAAAATAACAGAAGCAGTGAAACTCCTTGTACGAATCAAATACTAGGGCGGGATCTAGAGACCTCTTCATAAACTGGCTCTGAAAGGCACAAACAAGACGAAAAGAAAGAAGAAAGAAAGAACCATCTTCAACGCATTCTTATTAGCTTCACTCATATTCCCATCTGCATATGTCCAGATCTTTCCAAAAGTTCCATTTTAATGACATCATCGTACCATTTTATCACCACATTTCGGCGCATTCATCCAGGGACGAAAGTTTGGACCTTTTTAGTTGTACTTTTCGCTGTTCTTCGCGTCACAGACTTGACATTGCAGTTGAAAATTCGTAATTCTCTTTCACGCACGTCTTGAAATCTTCGTATGTCTCTTAACAAGCAATTTATATCCAACAATATTTATAGCCGTGGCGTATTTGAGACACAGCGACATGTGTCGTGTTGCCATATTTGTCTCTTCTTGGCTGGGTCGTCTTGTCTGCTGTGATATTGAGTTCCTAGATAGAATGGGGCAATCAGACGTGACATCTTTGATTTATCACTGGGAAACGATCCTCATTACCCGACAACAAATATATAGGAATTGCAATTTCATAAATTGTTTGTCATGTTGTGACATATCCTAACTCCAGTAAGTTAATTACAACGATTTTAACTCAACTGAGCTAAAACTGAGCGTACGGGTAGCAACGTAGAGTTCCTGCATCACTATCATCAGGTGCCCTGCCGGTTGACGTTGACGATCATGGACCTCTATCCACTTCTATCACGTGTGCCGTTTACCAACTCTGTTGTTGATTATCGCTAGTGCCAGTGGCCGAGAACTGTATCACGCGTCTTCCAGGGGATGTGCATCATTATTCTGTAAAACCACATTTCCGTTATTTCCAAAGGTCGAAGCGTTTGCTTGCTGATTGCCCATCATTCCCTGCCATACGTCTGGACTGGTTCCATGTACTATCCAATGATTCTCTTTATCAGTCCAGAGATACGGTTGTGTTGCACAATATTCCCGAAATTGCTTGGGCTATTCTACATTTTATTTCGTAGATGCATCTGATGTTATGTATGTGCCCAGGTATTTAAACGTTTATCGCTGTAAATATGCACGGTTCAGTCCTCGCAATCCACACTCTTCAGTCAATCCAGCTGTGAAGAGTTACCCAACAATACTAAGAAAAGTGTCTGGCCACCCCACTTCATAAAATTGTGCAGACCTAGGAAAAAATACCTCTATATAACTATCACCCACCTTTTCCCATTTCTCAGGTGCAGTTTCCGCTTTGTGACTGCCATTAACTTAACTTCTCCCACTTGAAACGCTGTTCCAAAGATGAGCTCTTCTAGTCAGGGAGTTGGCCGTCTTCTAGATCTATTCAGGAACATAAAATCGTTCTTTTAAAAAACATTCCCGTTTTATTCAGCAACATTATCTCTCTGTTCAACATTATCTCTCTACTCAACATTATCTCTCTATTCAACATGATCTCTCTACTCAACATTCTCTCTCTGTTCAACATTCTCTCTCTACTCAACATTATCTCTCTATTCAACATTATCTCTCTATTCAACATTATCTCTCTACTCAACATTATCTCTCTACTCAACATTATCTCTCTATTCAACATGATCTCTCTACTCAACATTCTCTCTCTGTTCAACATTCTCTCTCTACTCAACATTATCTCTCTATTCAACATTATCTCTCTATTCAACATTATCTCTCTACTCAACATTATCTCTCTATTCAACATTATCTCTCTATTCAACATTATCTCTCTACTCAACATTATCTCTCTACTCAACATTATCTCTCTATTCAACATTATCTCTCTACTCAACATGATCTCTCTACTCAACATTATCTCTCTATTCAAAATTATCTCTCTACTCAACATGATCTCTCTACTCAACATGATCTTTCTATTCAACATTATCTCTCTACTCAACATTATCTCTCTACTCAACATGATCTTTCTACTCAACATGATCTCTCTATTCAACATTATCTCTCTACTCAACATAATCTCTCTATTCAACATTATCTCTCTACTCAACATGATCTCTCTATTCAACATTATCTCTCTATTCAACATTATCTCTCTACTCAACATAATCTCTCTATTCAACATTATCTCTCTACTCAACATTATCTCCCTACTCAACATGATCTCTCTATTCAACATTATCTCTCTGTTCAACATTATCTCTCTATTCAACTTTATCTCTCAATTCAACATTCTGTCTCTATTTAACATTCTCTATTCAACACTTTCTCTATTCAACATTCTCTCTCTATTCAACATTTTTTCTCTGTTCTTCTTTTTCTTCTTCTTTTTCTTCTTCTTCTTCTTCTTCTTCTTCTTCGTTCGTTCTCAATTTCCCACTACCAAACCCTGAAAGGGCTTACGTAGCAGAATGTAGTCCAGAGAACGGAATGCGTTGTGTCGTAGTTTACAGCTTGGCTGCGATATTTGCACCTTTCGGTCCAACATATCAGAATTCAGCAAGCATTTTGTGAGTACCGGGTTAGCATTCCCTCTTAGATCCCTTCTCCTTAGCCAGTTTTCCCTGATGCATCCTGTGATCTAGGATCACCGCATGGAGGTGTAGAAGGGTCTTGGCAGCTCTGGTTCGCTGGCCCTGACGCTAGCAGTTAGCTATGGGTCGCTGACTACTGCAGCTCATGTGCTGCTCAACATATTGATCCCTTTTCTCTGTCAACATTCTCGGGCTATTTTGTTCAATATATGTATATTTCAGTCAAAAACGTTAATTCGTAAATCTACTTGGGCCAAGAAAGTACGAACTCCCATGACTTGCATACAGTGATCTAACTAAGGTTAGCTGCGGGGTGGTTCAGCTGCAGCCGCATGAAGACTGCACTTCAACAGATGAAAACAACTAAGTTAGAGATCCCACATTCAACAGCCTGGTCAATCCAGCCATGGTGTAAGACTGCGAGGTGTGGAACTTACGAACAAAGTGACATGCCGCGGCTCCAAGCTATTCAACGAGCGATGTAGAACACTGTTACGTTCACTACGAGACCATATCTGCGACAAACCTGCTTCAATGGCGTCATAGATACGTCGCTGATAAGAAAGTACAGATAGGCAGGCCATATGGTACACATGCCTCACAATTAATGTACAAGTGAAGTGATGTGGTGGCCCTGCATATATAATCTTCACCCCGGACGTCCACCAACAAGATGGAGATGACCTTCGACAAGACCTTGGTCCGGAATGGTACTTAATGGCAAAGGACAGAGATGAGTTTATTCGACATTTGGCTACGTGGCATAGGGCATACAATGTGTCTGAGTAAACACCAGGATTACAGTTTTTATATATATATAAAATGATTTAGATAACGATATCGGATCCGTGATTGCAAAATTTGTAGATGATATAGAGCTGTGCGGAGACTGGTCGTCTAATGAAGAGGTGCATATCTTGAAGTTGAATTTAGATCAAATTCACGAATGATCTGAGAGCTGGCGAATGGAGTTTAATGCGGATAAATGTACAGTCATACACATTGGTTAGTCCAATATGAAACCTAAATACAGGATATGAGAGAATAATATTAGAAAGATAGAAAAGGAAAGGGACTTGGGATTATAATAGATCATACAGGTGAGGTGAGGGAGTTAGTCCTGGGTAGCAATGAAGAAGGAAAATGCCTTTTTGGTATGGTTAAAAAAAACACATTAAATACTGTAGCAAGTAAGTGACTGTTCAAGCGAAACGCAAAAGTTGGAACTAGATTGGACTACTGTATTCAGGGGTCGAGTCCATGTTGAAGAGGGGATATAAACATGCTGGAAAGGATACTAAAAAGTGCGACAAAGCTGATAGTCTGATTCCAGAATTATAGTTATCAGGAAAGGGAAAACCCATCCTATACTGTCTAGACAAAAAGAAGAATTCAAAGTGATGTTGCACAGGTTAAGTTAATCAAGTTGAAGAATAATCACTATCACATGTTCTTTAATAGCCCATACGCCTACAAAAACAAGCGGGCACATATATACATTAATTCAAGAATAGTCTAGATAAGATACCAGGGAATTATTTTTGTTAGTCAGAGTCGTGAATGCGTGTAATGTATTGCCACATGAAATAGTGGAGGCAGGGTCATTTAGCGCATTAAAACATACATTGGGTGGACGTAGTTATGTTTTAGATAAAATGGAGTGAAAGAAACTGGTTGCATGCAGACTCTCCAAAATCTTCTAAACCATTTTAAGGGAGTTAAGTTATTCAACAACCCTCTCGCTCTGTTGAACAACATTCTTGCTCCATTCAACAACCCTCTCTCTTCATTCAATAACCTTTTCGCTCCATTCAACAACCCTCCCTCTTCATTCAATAACCTTTTCGCTCCATTCAACAACCCTCCCTCTTCATTCAATAACCCTCTCGCTCCATTCAACAACCCTCTCTCTCTATTCAACAACCCTCTCGCTCCATTCAACAAACCCTCTCGCTCCATTCAACAAACCCTCTCGCTCCATTCAACAACCCTCTCTCTCTATTCAACAACCCTCTCTCTCTATTCAATAACCTTCTCCCTCTATTCAACAACCCTCTCGCTCCATTCAACAACCCTCTCTCTCTATTCAACAACCCTCTCTCTCTATTCAACAACCCTCTCTCTCTATTCAACAATCCTCTCGCTCCATTCAACAACCCTCTCTCTCTATTCAACAACCCTCTCGCTCCATTCAACAACCCTCTCTCTCTATTCAACAACCCTCTCTCTCTATTCAACAACCCTCTCGCTCCATTCAACAACCCTCTCTCTCTATTCAACAAACCCTCTCGCTCCATTCAACAACCCTCTCTCTCTATTCAACAACCCTCTCGCTCCATTCAACAAACCCTCTCGCTCCATTCAACAAACCCTCTCGCTCCATTCAACAAACCCTCTCGCTCCATTCAACAACCCTCTCTCTCTATTCAACAACCCTCTCTCTCTATTCAACAACCCTCTCTCTCTATTCAACAACCCTCTCTCTCTACTCAACAACCCTCTCTCTCTATTCAACAATCCTCTCGCTCCCTTCAACAACCCTCTCTCTCTATTCAACAACCCTCTCGCTCCATTCAATAAACCTCTCTCTCTATTCAACAACCCTCTCTCTCTATTCAACAACCCTCTCGCTCCATTCAAATACCCTCTCTCTCTATTCAACAACTTTCTCTCTCCATTCAACAACCCTCTCTCTCTATTCAACAATCCTCTCTCTCCATTCAACAACCCTCTCTCTCTATTCAACAACCCTCTCGCTCCATTCAAATACCCTCTCTCTCTATTCAACAACCCTCTCTCTCTATTCAACAACCCTCTCGCTCCATCCAACAACCCTCTCTCTCTATTCAACAACCCTCTCTCTCCATTCAACAACCCTCTCGCTCCATTCAAATACCCTCTCTCTCTATTCAACAACTTTCTCTCTCCATTCAACAACCCTCTCTCTCTATTCAACAACCCTCTCGCTCCATCCAACAACCCTCTCTCTCTATTCAACAATCCTCTCGCTCCATTTAACAAACCCTCTCGCTCCATTTAACAAACCCTCTCTCTCTATTCAACAACCCTCTCTCTCTATTCAACAACCCTCTCTCTCTATTCAACAACCATCTCGCTCCATTCAACAAACCCTCTCGCTCCATTTAACAACCCTCTCTCTTTATTCAACAAACCCTCTCGCTCCATGCAACAACCCTCTCTCTCTATTCAACAAACACTCCCACTGCATTCTTCTTCTTCTTCTTCCTCTTCTTCTTCTTCGTACGTAGTCAGACAGTAACCATTATTTTTTCGAAAAAAGCGGAGGTCATCCTGAGGCTGTCGACACTGCCATAGAGCTTGTCTTGCAGTTCCACTGGTGATGGCCACATCTGCTCTCTCTGATCCTCGTATGTCGGGCAGTACTGCAGCAGATGTTCAGCGGTCATTTTACCAGTACCGCACGGGCATTCGTCGGTACCACCTATCTTCAATTTGTTGAATAGGTTGTACCTCAGTCTATTGTGGCCAGTGCGAAGTCTGAAGACAACGACCTGCTCTCTTCTGTTCAACTGGTAATAGGAATCGTTTTTGGTGTAACCAGTATGTTCGGTTTCCCATTTGGTCATGTATCTGGCTTTGATAAGCCGTTTTGACTCTTTGTACGTCACACTAGTTTCTGTTTGTGGTAGTCTTGCACCTTCTTTTGCCAGTCTGTCTGCCTCCTCGTTGCCTTGGATGTTGCAGTGTGATGGGACCCACTGTACCACTACCCTTTTTGGTGCGGACTGCTGGCACAGTTTGCAGAGTGCTGCTCTTAAGTCATTAAGCTCATTGTTTTTCTGGCTTTTTAGCGCTGTGACTACGGCGAGAGCATCTGTAAGCAGGACTATATGGCTTTCATTTTCTTTATGTGTCCCCATTTCTTCCACTGCCGACCTCAGTGCCTCTGCCTCCGCTCTGAAATTGCTTGTGTACTTACCAGTAGCGAATGACAGTGTTATTTTTCTGCCATTTGGTAGGTTCAGGAATGCTCCTGCCCCTCCGTTCTGTGTAGTGTTTGTTACAGAACCGTCGGTGTATGCATGGGTCTAGTCCATGCTTGGGTAGTTTTTCGATATAAAGCTTAGGGTAGTATCTCTCCTTTCTTTTTCAGTCTGGCAGTTTTTGTTTCCAATGCCTGGTATATTTTCTACCACCACTGGAAATATATCCTGCCTCCAGGTAGGTTTTCGTACAGTAGTGATGGGCTTTGGTGTTGTTAGTGCGTTTATGGGATCTTCGTGCATCTTTACTTTGGCTATTTCTGCAAAGTTTCTCCGCTTTAGTTTCCCATTTCCCAAATTGTTTAGCCTCTGGTGCATTGGATGGTCAGTCGGTCTTCGGAGTTTCTCTGACTGCAGCTGGGCTCTGCAGTCTCTTCTATCGGTCATGGATTGCAGTTTTGTAATCTTTTCAAGTTCTACAATTGGCATTGACTTCGTGCCTCCTGTTATAACTCTCATGGCTTGGTTTTGAAGTTTTCTAACTTTATCGAAGTTATTGCTGTTGTCCATGCCGGAATGCCATACTCAAGAACTGGTCTCACTCTTCCAGTGTACAGTTTCTTTAGTATGCTTTCGTCTGCTCCCCATCTTGTGCCAGCAAGTTTCCTCATGATTGCCATTCTTTCTCTGGCTCTCATTCGGTTTCTCTCGATCTGACTTTTCCATGTCATGCGTCGATCAAATGTGACTCCCAGATAGTTTATGTTGTCGTCTGGCTGGAGGTATTTGCCCTTTAGAATTAATTTGGTGTTTTGGGGTTGGGTTGATAGCGAGAATATTGTAGATGTGGTTTTGTCCTCGTTTATTTTGACCAGCCATGAGTTCGCCCACTCTTTCAGCGATGTTAGGGCCGTCTGCATCCGATTTCTTGCTATGGTGAGATTCTTTTCAGAGGTCCACATAGCCAGATCGTCTGCAAACATTGAGCTATGAACTCTTCTTGGTATTTCTCAACAACCCTCTCTCTCTATTCTTCTTCTTCTTCTGCGTACACAGTCAGACAGTAACCATTATTTTTTCGAAAAAAGCGGCGGTCATCCTGAGACTCTCGCCACTACCATAGAGCTTGCCTTGCAGTTCCACTGGCAATGGCCACATCTGCTCTCTCTGATCCTCGTATGTCGGGCAGTTCTGCAGCAGATGTTCAGCGGTCATTTTACCAGTACCGCACGGGCATTCGTCGGCACACCCTATCTTCAATTTGTTGAATAGGTGGTACCTCAGTCTGTTGTGGCCAGTGCGAAGTCTGAAGACAACGACCTGCTCTTTTCGGTTCAACTGGTAATAGGCATCGTTTTTGGTGTAACCAGTATGTTCGGTTTCCCATTTGGTCATGTATCTGGCTTTGATAAGCCGTTTTGACTCTTCGTACGTCATACTGGTATCTGTTTGTGGTAGCCTTGCACCTTCTTTTGCCAGTCTGTCTGCCTCCTCGTCGCCTTGGATGTTGCAGTGTGACGGAACCCACTGTACCACTACCCTTTTTGGTGCGGACTGCTGGCACAGTTTGCATAGTGCTGCTCTTAAGTCATTAAGCTCAGTGTTTTTTTGGCTTTTTAGAGCTGTGACTACGGCGAGAGCATCTGTCAGCAGGACTATATGGCTCTCATTTTCACTGTGTGTTACCATTTCTTCCACTGCCACCCTCAGTGCCTCTGCCTCCGCTCTGAAATTGCTTGTGTACTTACCAGTAGCGAATGACAGTGTTATTTTTCTGCCATTTGGTAGGTTCAGGAATGCTCCTGCCCCTCCGTTCTGTGTAGTGTTTGTTACAGAACCGTCGGTGTATGCATGGGTCCAGTCCATGCTTGGGTAGCTTTTTGTTATGAAGCTTAGGGTAGTGTCTCTCCTTTCTTTTTCAGTCTGGCAGTTTTTGTTTGCAATACCTGGTATATTTTCTACCACCTCTGGAAATATATCCTGCCTCCAAGTAGGTTTTCGTACATCTCTCTATTCAACAACCCTCTCTCTCTATTCAACAACCCTCTCTCTCTATTTAACAACACTCTCGTGCTCACCTTGCAATAAATTGTAGCAGCCGCATCATCATCATCATGTACTATATCCATTGCAGAACGTCGTGCTCATGACAGCCGATCTGTAAGATACTCGATCTCCGGCTTGCACTCCCGCCTCTGCCACTGTCAACCACACAACCGCTGCCACTGTCAACCTCACAGCCTCTGCCATTGTCAACCCCACAGCCACTTCCACTGTCAACCCGAAGCCTCTACCACTGTCAACCCCCAGGCCTCTGCTACTGTCAACCCCACAGCCTCTGCTACTGTCAATCCCACATCCTCTGCCCCTGTCAACCCCACAGCCTCTGCATTGTCCTATGCCCATTTTCTCCTCAGTCTGACCTTGTCCTAGTCATAATGTTGTTTATCAAAAAGCCATAATAAAAAGTCATCGAATACAAAACACCAGGGTTAGATTGCATTACAACAAAGGCCGTACAAACCTGCAGAGAAACGGGAGTAAAATGGCTATCCAGAATAATGAATGTATCATGAACAACAATGGAAGTTCCCGAGGATTAGCAAAAATAAATAGTTTTATCTATTTGCAAGGAAAAAGAAAACAAAAGAGACTCTGAAACATACAGGGGAATATCACTCTAGAGCCATATAAGTAAAATGTAGGCGAAGATCTTTGAAAACAGAACAAGACCAGAAGTCGAAAGAGTTTGGTTTCAGAAAAGGAAGAGGTTGCACGGACGCCCAGTTTACTCTAAAATAGATTTGTGAACAAACTATTGAATTGAATTTGGGACAGAACATCGTCTTAGTAAACCACGAAAAAGTTAACCGAATTTAGTTAACTTCTGTAGAGCCATGACCATTATTTTATTTATTTATTTTTGGCAATCTGCATTGTTGTTTATAATGGAAACGAGATATTCTAAACTCGTGACGTTCTGAACTTTTACTTCTCTAAGATAACTAATTCTGGTTATCGCTTTGTCAGAGTTGCACTTGCGCGGATCTTAGTGGACTTGCGACAGTTCAAGTAAAACCGGAACTTTTTGCTTATGAGGACATTTTTAAAAATTCAAGTGGTCGAAATGCTATTCATTTTTCGATATCATTTCCTGCAACGTTTATTCACTTATCCCATCTTTTAAGCAATGCTTGAAAAACTTTAGTAAGAACGATGTGTCAGTATGTCTGAACCAATCCAGGACAGCCTGTTTCACTTTGTCATCAGTGCTGAAATTCTGACCGCTCAAGAATTCGTTTAGGGTTTCAGGTAGAAATTGCTTGGAGTGTGGTCTGGGATGTAAGGTGGATGGGGCAATACCTTCTTGCCGAGTTGCTGCAGATAGCACATAGTTTGGTAAGTCGCATGAAGTCCAGCGTTATCTTACAGGAACAGGGCGCCATTTGTGATCAAACCAGGCCCTTGTTCCGTAGACGATCAGCCACATCACTCAAAATACGTATGTACAGTTCACTGTTGATATTGACACCACAAGATAGGCAATTTCATCACAACACGCTGCCCATGCAACCACTAACAGTATTGTCCGCCATATTTATGTATCTGTCACGGAACTGGCCCATAGCAAGTGGACCAACTACCAGTAATATCACACAATTACCCCTAACTAATGATAGTAGTTCCGGCACGCTTCAACTCATTCAGGCAGAACTAGAACAACAAGTCCCGTTTTGGGATCATACTTTAGTGATCAAGAATATTCTGTCTGGTTTGAACCACACAGACACATCTTGCATACCTGGAACACTAGCATAGGTACATTCAGACGCACACATGCATCCAAGCACTGGTTATTAGGTACTGATATCGTACATTCAGAAGCACACATGCATCCAAGCACTGGTTATTAGGTACTGATATCGTACATTCAGAAGCACACATGCATCCAAGCACTGGTTATTAGGTACTGATATCGTACATTCAGAAGCACACATGCATCCAAGCACTGGTTATTATGTACTGATATCGTACATTCAGACGCACACATGCATCCAAGCACTGGTTATTAGGTACTGATATCGTACATTCAGAAGCACACATGCATCCAAGCACTGGTTATTAGGTACTGATATCGTACATTCAGACGCACACATGCATACAAGCACTGGTTATTAGGTACTGATATCGTACATTCAGACGCACACATGCATCCAAGCACTGGTTATTAGGTACTGATATCGTACATTCAGACGCACACATGCATCCAAGCACTGGTTATTAGGTACTGATATCGTACATTCAGACGCACACATGCATCCAAGCACTGGTTATTAGGTACTGATATCCCCTAAAAGACTACGGTTGGGGGTAAAATGAGCGTGCCTTGCCAAGAAGAATACAGAGGCAAAATAAAAAAAAGGTCAGTGCTCATTGTCATAGTCTTGCTGGTGTGTATGAATACTTGTCGGTCCTGGATGGGTCGCTTAACTGCAGCCACAGCTGGTACGAAACTAAAGGTACAAGCTATCAAATGACTCAAACTGCCGTGGGGAATGAAGTGTAAAGAAGCTTTTTTGCACTTGTAGCTTTAATCGTCGCTGCCTCTACTCACTAATAGTATGTCACATACCAATTTACTGCTAAGTAGACTGTGTCCTCGAGTTGATCTCGATACCTCTACTTCAAAAAGCTAACAGTTCAGCCACTGAAACTGTCCTAAACAAGATGTATCGAGGTAGACATTACCCATTTGCAACACAACAAATCGCAAACTGTAAAGAATTCATTCAGTTTCAGTTGATTCTTTCCCCAGTCTTTCTGCATGCCAGCAGAATAACACACAAACTATAGATACAATTATCACTTCTAATTTTAAAACACTATTTGCAGTATCGTTTTTACTCAATCCAGAACCGCGGTAATCGCACGCAAGGTGATAATAGAAGCTGTTGCGTACAGTATCGCTATTAATGGGAATCGTACCGTTGCTGACTGTGAATAATCAGCTTTATTTACCCCACTTGTAAGAAACACAAAATGTATGCACATGTTTTGACGATTTTGGGGTATATATAGCTTTCAAGAAAATGAAAGACATTTAATGCAACTTGTCTTTGACAATGAAAGTTTGAAAGTTAGTTCTGAAATTTCAATCATCGCTAATGGGATAGAGTCATAAGCAAGCAGTACACAGACAAGCAGTACACAGACAAGCAAGTAATATTGCTCTTTCTTGGTGTCTGTTTTATCAATCTCGAATTCTCTCCTTAATCTGCGTGTGTATTAGATGTTGTGTTGATTGCTATGAGTCTTCGTGTGTTATTACCCCTCACTAACAAAACGAGTTTGTGCAATCAGTGAGATGCTGTAACCCTTAGTTCCAAATTCTTCGCTATTTTCCAGTGATATGTTTATCACATTAGTTGGTTGGTTGGTGGCTAATGCCCACAATGGGATGGTAACTTTTGTGCCCCCTGAAAAGGACGGAACTTATGGCAGAATGTAGTAGCTTTCCTGACATCTCGAGCGTGCTGGTGAAGTGGACTGGGGTTCTCCAGGCGATTGTGCAATGCTTGGCTTCATCTTCGTGTCGCTCACTACTACGGAGCTCATGTCGAACCTAATCTTATTAGCCAGGCTGTTATCCTCGACAACAGCCTGTTTCCAGGACGACCAACGAGGAGGTCAGGTGAGGGTCTTGGTCAGTATATTTTTCCTGACCCTGGCTAACATTCTCTGATCAGTGTGTTTTGCCTGACCAGACGTTAGACTCATCGTCCCACTCATCACATTAGGGTCTGCCAGGAGTGCAGTGATGTCGGTTATGTGTAGCATTAAAGCAAACTATAATTATGACGTTTACTGGTAGTACTGTGGTCCGCCGGAATCATTTTTAGGGCTGAGAAATATGGGTCGGTAGTCCCTGCAGTGGACACGTAACTCCGATGTTCGTTCTCCAACTCCCGCTACTAAGCCCTAAAAAGGCCTTTGCAAGTGACATAATGTAGTCCGGATAACGGGATGCTTGGTATCGTAGCTTACAGCTTGACTGCAATATTTGCACAGTTCGGTCCGACACATCCGATTTCAGCAGACATGTTTGAGTACCGGACTAGCCTTCTCTCTTTGTTGCGTTCTTTTTAATCAGTCTGCCTGTTGCAGCCGGTTGTCCAGGTTGACGAAGTGACGGCGGAGATGTGTCTAGGAAGGTCTGGGCTGTTGGCCCTGACGCTAGCAGTCAGCTCTGGGTCACCGGCCCTGACGCATGCAGTCAGCAGGGGGTCGCCGGCCCTGACGCTAGCAGTCAGCTCTAGGTCATAACACACTGTGTCAAAATACAGAAGACTGGACAAAACTCACAGGGCGCCACGGACTCATTTTATAGACGCAACGCACTTGGCGAAGGACAGACGATTTAAGCTCTTCGCAACGCTTAACGGCACAAATGGAAAGAAAACTAACTAACATAGAAGCATCCAATTTGCCTACAAATGTACCTCGTCTCTTACATGCAGATTGTTCAAACATCGAATGTAGGCTCTAAAGGTCCACTGTATTTTAAATTATTTGTCTCTGGTAAGCTGAACTCATCTTGTTAAATTCACACATACGTATTTGAAACCAACAAAAACACGTCTGAACCACAAAGCAACATGTAACGGCTCTGGCATGTGAGTGCAGTGTGACTATGGCGATATGAAGTTCAGCGTGAGTTAAATAGCGTTCGTTGTCATGACACTCGATTCAATATAAGAACGAGTGTGGACTGAGCCCTGGACTGTCAATAATACAGAAACATATACCACAGAAGTCTGTATGTTTGCCATTGATTGTGCATCTATTCAAATTATGATCTACTTAGCTGATAATCAGTATCGCTTATTAAGGCCAGAAACACATCGCTTAGTAATGATAACAATTGGGCGGAGGCCCTCATGAGGCACTGGTCACCAGTGCAGGGTGAACGTCCGAATGAAATATTAAAGTTGTAAAACTAGCATGATTTGCATTTTCGTGTCCCTCTGTTGTTAGACATGCGCACAACATGCCCGGCCCATCTCCATTTTTTTTTTTACTAACATAAAATTCACAACGTCATTGCTGTTTGCAAATACTCTCGCTATCAAAATCTCACCCACTGCATTGCATCAACCTATTGACTCCCCACAAAATTGGCATCGCATTGCCCCAGAAAATCCTACTACTAAATCGCTCAGTACTTGGTTTTCAATTAAACATTTTCACCCACTTAAGTCTAACAGCCACCCCATTTAGGGCAAACACAGTAATAATACCCTCACGTTTACAATTATAAAGTCATGTGACAAACATATTGATTAGGCTATTTTTAGCATTTGGTCTTATTTACCTTTCCCCGCGTGCTTTGTTAATCGAAAAGGAAGTAGAGCAAAGAGGTGACCCGGAAATAAAACAGGTCGAAGGTTTTATTAAAATGTTCTGATGGGAAGGTTACATAATGTCACGAGGTCAGGGGTATTAAACTGTTAGCGCCGACACTGAATCCTCGCATGACGTTTATCTTGAGAATGACTTAACATTCTTTGTGAAATACAGATCTGCAATGGATGTTCCTAATTGATCCATGTTTTAGATTATATTCTTGAGAACTTACAATGAGATAAAGCTGTTTCATTCTAGTGCATGACATATCCCGGGCGCCAGGTTGCTATGGCGCCTAGAAATATCGATATGGCGCCCAATATGTTAGGACCAGTGGCGTATTTACTCAAATTTTCCATTAAGACATCAACATATCAATCCAAAAGTCGAAAGATGCTGCAGTGTATTACAGAACATGTTATTCCAAATATTTTGCGTCGCCCACTAAACTTTCAATTTTCAACTCAAATGTGTGGTCTGTATTACTATATGGCGCCAAAGTGTGGCGCACAGCGATGGATGGTTCCAGAAAAAGTACAGACTATTATTAATACGTGTTTGCGCAGAATACTCAAACAACTTCCAGAGGTTCACATGGATCAAATGTCCTGGTTATGTTGGGGTTCAGATCAACGGAAGAGCTGACATCTTGGGTTCACAAGCTACCAACAAGGGAACGTTGGTGATGGATAGGAGTGACACTTTAAAATCAATTAACGAATGTCTCTTAGATGAGGACACCGGTGTAGGTGAATAATAAATCCACAGATTGCAAAGTTTCCACACCAATCGAGGTTCGAGCGGAGTGGGGCGCATGAGATGTCGGAGTAGGAGCGTGAACAACCAGCAAGCTACAGGGCCATCAGCATCCAACCGTACACAATTTACTAAGAGAGACTGAGCACCTTTGGGTATGTCATGAGTGCAGTGACTTCGATTCTTAGAAACAGAAACTCTAACTGCGCTGATATAACGAGGTTACTAATGTAGAATTTCTGGAACGATGAGATCAATGCGCAGTGTATCCGGAATTAATACTAAGGAGGTGGAAGTAGAGGTGGCTGGGACACCCAATAAGGGGAATACCCAGCAAGCAGAGCTACCTGTCAGACTCTTTCCGAAATCCTAAAGGACAAGTGGGGTAAAGAAGGCGCAGTCACACTTGGAGAACGGGAATATCAGAACACTTGGCGGAAGCGGGCAGTCAGACGTGGGAACAACTGGTGGTGTTTTGTAGAAGACAGGAAGGCTTGCTGGATAGTGTTTGTTGAGGACCTATGCTCCACTGGTGGTAAACAGGCCGTTTGATTAATTGATTGATTGATTGGTTGTCTTTACCACGTAGTAAAATTAAAGAAGTTGGCTTCAAAACAGAAGAAATGCGCGATAAAATAATTAATTGGCGGTGTGAAAGAAAACAAACATTACACAAGGATGTATGGAAACAGCGATGGTCAAACAGATGGCACACAAAAGAAGATCGCACCTTCATACGATGTTTACCTATGAATACATTTATTCTTGCAATCTTGACTTTTAATATATTTATTCTGGCAATCGTGACTGAGTACATTAATGACTGCAACCGTGACTGTGACAACATTTATTCTTGCAAACGTGACTTAAAATACATGTATTCTTGCAATCGTGACTCTTTTTTGCAATCGTGACTCTCAATACATTTATTTTTACAATCTAAAACTAGCACTGGAAAGTACAATTCTTTTGTAAATGTAGAAATACTGTGCGGACAGATACTTTTATGTATTTGAACGACAACTTCCAAGCCAGTATGTCAGCTCTACTGCATTGTAAGAAAGTTTTCGCGCCAATATCTCGGCTCTATGGATTGAAACAGCTTTAAAGATACTTGAGCTGAGATTATCAAGACGGTATATGCGATCGAGTACGCGTCCTGTGCGTATACAAAAAATGTAATTCCGTCCTGTGGTCGATACAACTCGTGGCTTTTTGTTAAGCAGTATCGCCGCATGTTTCACCTGAACTGGTGTGAATGCCGGTACACGTGCATTAATTGTGAGACTCATCACATGTTATGTCTGATCTATGCCTCATCGAGACATCAGAATGATTAAGTTCTTGTTAAGATATAAGGGAGATATGTTGAAGATCAATGCAATATACAAGCCGTGTTCAAATGAAATCGGACCAAACTGCAACAAGTGAATATACGTACGACGCGTCTTCTTCTTCTCCCGTATCAAGTTGGGATGCATGCGCCTTCTCCAAGCAGATCTGTCTTGTCCAGTCTTCTTAAAATCGTTTCATCTTGTCCGTATTTACATGCATCTCAACTTAATTATTTAATCTGGTCTAGTCGATTCTGCAGAGTCTGTATGCAACCAGTTTCTACTTCTTCACTTGATCTAAAAATAACTCTGTGCATCCAATATAATCTCGAATGCATTAGCTGACCATATTCCCTCTATTTCTTGTGGCGTTGCATTCCAACCATTCATCACTTTATGACTCATAAGAAATATTTCCTAATAATGAATCTAGAAATTTATTTAATTTTGTTGTTGTTGCTTTCGCCTTATTTCTCTATTCCCCAAGGCGGTGTGCGTTGCGCTACGGTTTTTATGTTGCGCCTGTCGGCCCAGTGTATCCAACTTCGGCATGCATTTTATGTAAGAGTCTGCTTCCTCTTGCATTTTCTAAGGGTTTTCTTTCCCGGAATAACGGCCTGTACTGAGATGGGGATCGAACCCAGCACCTTCGGGTTGTGAGCCATGTCACTTAACCACTAGCCCACGCCGTCCCCTCTTTAATTTGACACAAAACATCTTCATGACCGACATCCGCACTTAATGACCTCGTCATTTCGACTTGTTGAGGGCGTACCGAATCATGGTCCTCGCTCCACTAATGTGAGTCCATCTAAGAAGCATTTGTACCACTCTTTAATTCATGTGAAGCTCAGGGCATCATCGCCGAACGCTTGTTGAATCTTGGGCATCGCCAACCTTTTGAGAAAATTTAATACAATGTACAGCTCCATTCGTTCCTTCATTTCTTATCAAATAAGCAACACATGATGTGGCCCAAAAACCTCAGTTACAGAGACATATATCGTGGTTTATAAGCTACTTATTTTCGACTCGGATCTTTCTTTATGGATTTATTTGTTGTTTTCTTTACTCATTCTCTTTAATGGGGCTAAATTAAAGAAAAAACCAGAGGCAATAAAGTCGAGCACCCGCTGAAATTTTTTTTTTTTTAACTTATTCAACCGATTTTTCCTTAATATTATAGTATCTTAGTCAGTGGCTAACTAAACGGGCAGCGACCGTCGCGACTGATGGTATAATTAATGGTAGCGACAAAGCCCCTGCTCATCACCCGATCTGTGGCCATACATCTTACAGTACCCCAGCTCTGGTTCATGATTTTAATTTGGACCTCTGCCGTTTTCTGTCAAGTTGTCTTACGTCGACTTATCTTTTCCCTTCACGCTACGGCCCACATCAAAGAAGTTCTGGTGATTGTGTATGGTTCTTTACTCAGGACATGACCTGTCCAATTCTGCTGGCGGTAATATACTATGGACGTGTTTGCGTCTTCTTGATTGCTCAGGACAAACAGCTCTCAGTTGTTCATGGTTTTTGGCCAAACAAATTATAAGAATTTTTCTTAGGCAAATTGTGTGAAACGATGACTATTTTAATGCGTCTTTTTCCGGCACTCTCAATAACTCCGACCCATACAGAAGAACAGATAGCATCTAACTCTTGTATAATCTTAGTTGTTGTTTGTTCTGTCCTTCGATGGTGGCTTCCAAACCTTGATATAGTTAGCGAAGGCTTCTCTGACTTTGTTCATTCTCTGTCACTACACCAATTGACCGGAACCAGAGCATCAAAGTCTAATTTCGGTATTTTATGTAAGTACTTTGTTTCACGTGTTGTGTTTACAAACTTCATTCACAACCCTCCTTAGTTGCTTTGTACAACATGCATAATACAGTACAACGATACAGAGACAATCTCCCTATTTAGGGTATCGTGGATACTACTTCTTCTTCTTCTTCGTACGCTGTCAGACGTCAACCTGTATTTTTTCGAAAAAAGCAGCGGTCATCCTGAAGCTGTCGACATTGCCATAGAGCTTGTCTAGTGTTGCCACTGGCGATGACCACATGTGCTTTCTCTGGTCCTCGTATATTGGGCAGTTTTGTAGCAAATGTTGAGCGGTCATTTTCCCGGTACCACATGTGCATTCGCCAGTGCCACCTATCTTCAATTTATTGAATAGGTGGTACACAGGCATGGAAAGACGCAGTACTGGTACCAGTACCAAAAACAGGAAAGGACAAAACAGATCAAAATGGATACAGGCCCATAAGCCTACTGAGCTGTGTCGGCAAGTTGATGGAACGGATGATAAACACCAGACTGATGTGGCATCTGGAAGAAAAACGAATACTAATTCCACAGCAAGCCGGCTTTAGACAGCACAGATCCACTGAGGACCAGGTCATCCTCATAGCCCAGGAGATAGAAGATGCCTACCAGGCACATAAAAACACAGTAGCTGTTTGGGTGGATCTGGAAAAGGCATTTGACAAAGTCTGGAAAGATGGACTTACAGTCAAGCTAAGAAGAAGTGATGTTTGTGGGACAATGTACAAGTGGATCAACCACTACCTCAAACAAAGAACGGCCAGAGTCCAAGTACAAGGGCAAATGAGCAAAAAGGTGACACTCGAGCAGGGAGTACCCCAAGGGTGAGTACTGTCACCCACACTCTTCCTGGTATATATAAACGATATTACAGAGAATATACCAAGAAGAGTCCATAGCTCAATGTTTGCAGACGATCTGGCTATGTGGACCTCTGAAAAGAATCTCACCATAGCAAGAAATCGGATGCAGACGGCCTTAACATCGCTGGAAGAGTGGGCGAACTCATGGCTGGTCAACATAAACGAGGAGAAAACCACATGCACAATATTCTCGCTTTCATTAAAACCCCAAAGTACCAAATTAAGTCTAAATGGCAAATTCCTGCAGCAAAACGACAACCCAACCTATCTATGAGTCACATTTGATCGGCGCATGATATGGAAAAGTCAGATTGAGAGAAACCGAATGAAAGCCAGAGAAAGAATGGCAATCATGAGGAAACTTGCTGGTACAAGCTGGGGAGCAGACGAAGGCATACTAAAGAAACTGTACACTGGAAGAGTGAGACCAGTTCTCGAGTATGGCATTGCGGCATGGACAACAGCAGCGAAGGCGAACTTCGATAAAGTTAGCAAACTTCAAAACCAAGCCATGAGAATTATAACAGGTGGCATGAAGTCAACGCCAATTGTAGAACTTGAAAAGATTACAAAACTGCAATCCATGACCGATAGAAGAGACTGCAGAGCCCAGCTGCAGTCAGAGAAGCTCCGAAGACTGACCGACCATCCAATGCACCAGAGACTAAACAATTTGGGAAATGGGAAACTAAAGCGGAGAAACTTTGCAGAAATAGCCAAAGCAAAGATGCACGAAGATCCCACAAACGCACTAACAACACCAAAACTCATCACTACTGTACGAAAACCTACTTGGAGGCAGGATATATTTCCAGAGGTGGTAGAAAATATACCAGGTATTGCAAACAAAAACTGACAGACTGAAAAAGAAAGGAGAGATACTACCCTAAGCTTCATAACGAAAAGCTACCCAAGCATGGACTGGACCGATGCATACACCGACGCTTCTGTAACAAATACAACACAGAACGGAGGGGCAGGAGCATTCCTGAACCTACCAAATGGCAGAAAAATAACACTGTCATTCGCTACTGGTAAGTACACAAGCAATTTCAGAGTGGAGGCAGAGGCACTGAGGGCGGCAGTGGAAGAAATGGTGACACACATTGAAAATGAAAGCCATATAGTCCTGCTTACAGATGCTCTCGCCGTAGTCACAGCGCTAAAAAGCCAGAAAAACACTGAGCTTAATGACTTAAGAGCAGCACTCTGCAAACTGTGCCAGCAGTCCGCACCAAAAAGGGTAGTGGTACAGTGGGTCCCATCACACTGCAACATCCAAGGCAACGAGGAGGAAGACAGACTGGCAAAAGAAGGTGCAAGACTACCACAAACAGATACCAGTATGACGTACGAAGAGTCAAAACGGCTTATCAAAGCCAGATAAGAATGGGAAACCGAACATACTGGTTACACCAAAAACGATGCCTATTACCAGTTGAACCGAAGAGAGCAGGTCGTTGTCTTCAGACTTCGCACTGGCCACAATAGACTGAGGTACCACCTATTCAACAAATTCAAGATAGGTGGTACCGACGAATGCCCGTGCTGTACCGGTAAAATGACCGCTGAACATCTGCTGCAGAACTGCCCGACATACGAGGATCAGAGAGAGCAGATGTGGCCATCACCAGTGGAACCACAAGACAAGCTCTATGGCAGTGGCGACAGCCTCAGGATGACCGCCGCTTTTTTCGAAAAAATAATGGTTACTGTCTGACTGCGTACGAAGAAGAAGAAGAAGAATAGGTGGTCCTTCAGCCTATTGTGGCCTGTGCGAAGTCTGAAGACCACGATTTGCTCTCTTTTGTTCAACTGGTAATAGACATCGTTTTTGGTGTAGCCAGTATGTTCTGTTTCCCATTTGGCCATGTATCTGGCTCTAATAAGCCTTTTAGACTCTTCGTAGGTCACACTAGGATCTGGTTGTGGTAGTCTTGCACCTTCTTTTGCCAGTCTGTCTGCCTCCTCGTTGGCTTGGATGTTACAGTGGGATGGAACCAACTGTACCAGTTTTCTTTTTGGTGCGGACTTCTGGCATAGTTGACAGAGTACTGCTCTTAAATCATCAAGTTCAGTATTTTTCTGGCTTTTTAGTGCTGTGACTACGGCCAGGGCATCTGTAAACAGGACTATCTGGCTTTCATTTCTTTTGCCTGTCACCATTTCATCTACAGCAGCCTTCAGTGCCTGTGCCTCAGCTCTGAAATTGCTTGAGTATTTTCCAGTTGCCACTGACAGTGTTATTTTTCTACAATTTGGTAGGCTCAGGAATACCCCTGCCCCTCCGTTCTGTGTTGTGTTTGTTACAGAACCGTCGGTGTATGCATGGGTCCAGTCCATACTTGGGTAGTTTTTCGTTATGTACCTCAGGGTTATTTCTTTTCTTTCTTTTTCAGTCTGGCTGTTCTTGTTTCCAATACCTGGTATATTTTCTACTACCTCCGGCAATATATGCTGCCTCCAGATAGGTTTGCGTACAGTAGGGACGGGCTTTGGTGTTGTTAATGCGTTCATATTGTCTTCGCTGATCTTTGCTTTGGCTATTTCTGCAAAGTTTCTTCGCTTCAGTTTCCTATTTTCAAATCTATTTAGTCTCTGATGCATTGGATGGTATGTCAGTCTTCTGAGTTTCTCTGCTTGCTGCTGGGCTCTGCAGTCTCTTCTGTCGGTCATGAATTGCAGATTTGTAATCTATTCAAGTTCTACAATTGGCGTTGACTTCATGCCTCCTGTTATAACTCTCATGGCTTGGTTTTGGAGTTTGCTAATTTTGTCAAAGTTCGCCTTTACTGCTGTTGTCCATGTCGCAATGTCATACTCGAGAACTGGTCTCACTCTTCCAGTGTACAGCTTCTTTAGTATACTTTCGTTTGCTCCCCAGCTTGTGCCAGCAAGTTTCCTCATGATTGCCATTCTTTGTCTGGCTCTCATTCGGTTTTTCTCGATCTGACTTTTCCATGTCATGCGCCGATCTAATGTGACTCACAGGTAGTTTGGTTGTCGTTTGGCCACAGATATTTGCCGTTAAGATTTATTTTATTGTTCTGGGGTTTGTTTGAAAGCGAGAATATCGTACATGTTTTTTCCTCATTTATTTTGACCAGCCATGAGTTCGCCCACTCCTCCAACGATGTTAGGGCCTGCTGCATACGATTTCTTGCTATGGTGAATTTTTTCAGAGGTCCACATAGCCAGATCGTCTGCAAACATGGAGCTGTGAACTGTTCTTGGTATATTATCTGTGATGTTGTTTATATACACCAGGAAAAGTGTGGGTGACAGTACTCCCCCTTGGGGTACTCCCTGCTCAAGTGTCAACTTTTTGCTCATCTGTCATTGTACTTGTACTCTGGCTGTTCTGTTTTTGAGGTACTGGCTGATCCATCTGTACATTTCCCAACAAACTTCACCTCTTCGTAGCTTTACTTTAAGTCCCTCTTTCCACACCTTGTCAAATGCCTTCTCTAAATCCACCACAACCGCAACTGTGTGTTTTTTCTCCTGGTAGGCATCCTCTATTTCCTGGGTTATGTGAGTAATCTGGTCCTCAGTGGATCTGTGCTGTCTAAATCCTGCTTGCTCTGGAATTAGTATTTTCTTCTTCCAGATGCCACATCAGTCTGGTGTTTATCATACACTCCATTAGTTTTCCTACACAGCTCAGTAGACTGATAGGCATGTATCCATTTGGATCTGTTCTATCTTTTTCAGGACTGATAGTAACTTCTTCTTTGCTGTTTTGCCCAAACCCATCAGCATTTCGTTTGTTACCCCATCTTTTCCGGGCGATTTCTTTTTCTTTAAAGTTCTCATAGCCTCTTCCATTTCATTCATTGCTAGTTTTGCCATCATGTGCTCCTCTGGTGCCATATTGATGTTGTCGTGGCTCTTTTGTTCTTCACTAATGTCTGTATGCCTATCTGTAGGTACATCAATGTGGTTTGCTCTGGCATAATGTTCTATAAAGGTGTTTGCTGCTTTTTTTTCCAGTGAGCATGTAGTCGCCCTGCTTGATGGTAATTTATTTATTTGATGGAGTTTCGTCATTCATGGCTCTGACTAGCTTTCATAGTTTGTTCCCTTCTTTATCTCAATTGAGGCTTTCTGTTTTGTTTTTCCAGCTGTCTCTTGTTATTTGGTTTAGTGTTTTTTTGTATTTTCGTTATGATGGCTTTGAGGGCGATATTTGCTTCCATAGATTGTTCTCTCTCTGCCATGTTCCTAGCATTTGAGACTTCGTCTTACGCTTTCTGCAATTCATCATTCCAATAAGGCTTGTAGTTTTTCCTAGCCCCTCTTGGGATGGTGTCGGTGGCTGCTTGCATTATTGCTTTGCTTAGGCTTTCCACCATGGGTTTCATATTGTTTTTCCGTGTGTTGCTGGTTTCACACAGCCCATCTGTCAGGATTGCAAATCTGTCCCAGTCGGCTCGTTTATAATTCCAACGTGGGAGCGGTTTTATTTTATGTGGGCCTACTTCCATATCAACTTCTAGCCTAATTGGCCTGTGGTCGCTACCTGCCAATTGGTTTAGCACCTGGCGGTCTATTTTGTGGTGAATATGCACCGTGGAAAAGGCCAAGTCTAGAGTAGAGGTGGTATGCCATGTTCTAGAATAGAAGCTAGGGCTGTCGTCGGGCCTATTGATAAGATATAAATTTGTGTCTGTCTCCCAGTCTTCCACTTCATCACCTCTGTTGTCTGTGTCCAAATATCCCCATCTCTCCGAATGGCTGTTGAAGTCTCCAACTTCTAGGCAGCTGAAGTCTTTGATTTCCTTAGTCGAGAGCGACAGGTCTTTGTTTGGTAGGCCATACAGGTTGAAGATGCGGATCTTCGTTTCTTGTGTCATTATGTCGACTCCTACAATTTCTGCTTGTCCGGTGTGATTGACAGCTACCGCGCTTCTCGGTATGCAGTTACGGGTCAGTATCATAACCCCTCCTTAGTGACCTTCTCTATCAAGACGGAAGGTCTGGTATCATCTGATTGAGAATTTGTGGTTGTTGTTGAGGTGCGTTTCTTGGATACATGCCACGTCAATCTTACCTTCATGCAGGTGATGTGTTAGGGAAAGCTTTTTGTTAATGACTTCCTCCGCAATCCACTGTTGTATTCTGAGGGTCTTGTGTTTTTGGTCAATAGTTTTTGCCCCATCACCTTGTGCCTTGACTCCACAGCACATGTATGGTTGACCACCAGTAGCATTGGGTGGGCCCCTTCGAGGCGTGAGGCCTGGCACTCTCGCTGCCTGGCGGGACTCCACAGGATGAGCGCCACACTTTTTCTGTTAGGTTGTACCGTCATCATACAGCGATATAAGTTGCACTGTTTCGTTAAGCCTGTGTCCCAGTGCATCCGATTTCAACAGGCGTTTCTGTAGGGATGCCCTCCTTAGCCTGTGGCTGTCCCCAGCCTATCTGCAAGGCAGCAGTTGTTTGTGGTCAGAGTTGTCTCTCTTAGGCAAGTTGTCTTGCAGGACTATCGAGACTTCACCACTCGTGTCTATAGGGTATGGTGATGATATGATATGATGGACTATGTACTAGTTTGTACTATCCCGGGAGAGAGGCAGTCCAGTGTGTCTGTGTCCCAGGATCGTCACATCCTGCCAGATACGTAGCATATGCATGTGAGTGGGGTATCTCTTTGCTCCCTTTATTTTCTCGGCTTCTCTGCAGTGATGGTACGCCTAGCATTCCCCGCCACCTGGGAGGTTGACACAATAGGGCAGAGGTGCAATGTCCGCCATCCTGCATCTCTTCTGCGTCCATTGGGATGACTGATAGCAGACAGAGGTAAAGAGCGAGGCAGGAGTGCATTTAACCAGGGGACAAGCCTGGTCATGGCACGGAGATGTTTTTCGCCTGTTCTGCGGGCATATCTAATGATCAAGGGTTGAGTCTCAACAGTTCGCAGTGAGATGGCTGCTCTACTGCTTACGACACGCCGACCGAGAACTAAGTCTTCTACTAGTGGTTTCACATCTCATGCCGTTTGGGGTGAAATTCGAGCAGCTCACCGCCCGCTTGGATCGGCGAGACGGCAGAGACCTCTTTCTGTTGTTCGACCGGGTCGAGCTGAGGCGCGAGCCCCAGGTCCCAACCATATCGTTGCCTCCCGTCGCAGTGGTGCTGTGATTCAGGGCGGGATTACGGCTTAGAGGCGTTCGGCCGTAATCCCTCAGATGGTAGCCTCGCACCATTAGCTTATCAGCCAGACACGTAGACCAAGTGTCTGAGATCTGCGATTTCTCTCGGATTGAGCAGGATAACCATAGCAACGCCCAGTCATTAGTAGAGTAAAACTGACCTGTCTTCCGAGGGTCTAATACCATCACCCGTTCACTATTAGACCCACCGAATTAAGAGAGAGCTATTTGTCAGTCAATGACCAAGTGTCTGAGTCATGCGATTCCTCTCGGATTAAGCAGGATTACCGTAGCAACACCCTGTCATTTGTAGGGTAACACTGACCTGTCTTCCGAGGGTCTAATTCCAGCACACGTTCCCTATTAGACCAAACAAAAAGTGCTCTCGGCCTGTCAATCATTACAGTGTTTGCGTATTGAGTCAAACTAAGCCGCAGGCTCCACTCCTGGTGGTGCCCTTCCGTCAATTCCTTTAACGAACACTGGGTGCTAGCCAATCAAGCCACTGAGAGACTAACCCCAGATTTCCGAGGGTTTAATTCCAGCACACGTTCCCTATTAGACCCACCGGAAGTGCTCTCAGCCTGTCAATCATTACAGTGTTGGCGTGTTGATTCAAATTAAGCCGCAGGCTTCACTTCTGGTGGTGCCCTTCCATCAATTACGTTACGTTTTAGCTTTGCAACCATACTTCCCCCGGAACCCAAACACTGGTTTCCCGGAAGCTGCCCGCAGAGTCATCGAAGCAACTCCTGCGGATCGCTAGTCGGCATCGCTTATTGGCAGAACTACGACGGTATCTGATTATCTTCTCGCCTCTGACTTTCGTTCTTTATTAATGAAAACATTCTTGACAAATGCTTTCGCAGTAGCTCGTCTTGCGGCGATCCAAGAATTTCACCTCTAACGCCGCCATACGAATGCCCCCGTTTGTCCCTGTTAATCGTTACCTCCAGTTCCGAAAACCAAAACAATAGAACCGAGGTCCTATTCCATTATTCCTTGCACCATTATTCAGGCAGCCGAGGCCTGCTTTGAATACTCTAATTTTTTCAAAGTAAACGCGCCGGCCACCCGAGACGCTCAGCGAAGAGCACCCGCGGGAGAGAGCCGGCAGACGGTAGAGCAGGAGACAACGGGCAGTGAACCGGCGCAAGCCGGACCGCCCGCCTGCGCCTGAGATCCAATTTCGAGCTTTTTAACTGCAACAACTTTAAAATACGCTATTGGAGCTGAAATTACCGCGGCTGCTGGCACCAGACTTGCCCTCCAATAGATGCTCGTTAAAGGGTTTAAAGTGTACTCATTCTAATTACTGGGCCTCTAAAGAGTCATGTATTGTTATTTTTCGTCGCTACCTCCCCGTGCCGGGAGTGGGTAAGTTGCGCGCCTGCTGCCTTCCTTGGATGTGGTAACCGTTTCTCATGCCCCCTACTCTGGAATCGAATCCTGATTCCCCGTTACCCGTTACAAACATGGTAGGCATGTCACTTACCATCGACATTTGATAGGGCAGACATTTGAAAGATGCGTCACCGGCACATGAGGCCATGCGATCAGCGCAAAGTTATCCAGAGTCACCAGTGGGGACGCCGCAACCCCGCGAGGGGAAACGACGATTGGTTTTAAACTAATAAAAGCGCTCTTTCCGCGAGGGTCGGAGAATGGTAAGCATGTATTAGCTCTAGAATTGCCACAGTTATCCAAGTAGGATCGTGTCATTTAAGGAACCTCGACTGATTTAATGAGCCATTTGCGGTTTCACCGTGAGACAGTGTGAACTTAGACATGCATGGCTTAATCTTTGAGACAAGCATATGACTACTGGCAGGATCAACCAGATATTTGTCAGAGACGGACGAACCACACACACCGGCCGGCGATGGATGGATGTGTATAAAGCCTCACCAGGACGCCGCAGGGACCGACTGACGGACTGTTGTTCCGTCCCTCACTCCGTCTACCTAGGACCACCTGGCAGGGGCCCGTAGACACACCAACCGACCGACCGGGCTCGCTCGGGGAGGGATGGCAGCGCTCTGTGCAGAACGGATCCCAACGGAGACTATTTTTGCCTGCCGGCCTGCCCCTCTACGACCGGTTGGCCGGGCGAGGACAGGGCCTTTAGGCACGATTCCTGCTTTCCATTTGCCGATCCTAAGCTCATTGCGAGAGAAGGACCACAAGCGAAATGAACTGTCCAGATTGGTTATACGCGCTAGCCTTCGACGAACCACACGGACTGACGTGGATACGAAACAAAAGCAAATAAAATAACTCATATAACTCAAAAGCTCGGAATAGTGATGCGCTTTTTGTTGTTTGAGAAATGAGGGATATCAAAAGCCGCTGAGGAGCACATGAGCTGCAGCTGTCAGCGACTCATAGCTGACTGTTAGCATCAGGGCCGACGAACAAAAAGCTGCCAAGACCCTTCTACACCTCCACATGGTGATCCTGGATAACAGGCTGCATCAGAGCAAACTGAATAAGGCGAAAGGATAGAACAGGGAAGGCTAGCCCCGTACTAAAAAAATGCCAGCTGCGGAAGACGGATGTGTCGACCGAAAAGTATAAATATCGCAGTCAAACTGTAAACTAGCGACACACCGCATTCCGTTCTCTAGACTACATCCTGCTATTTGTAAAGCTCTGATCATGGCTTGGGATCAGGAGATGGAGAACGAACGCAGAAGAAGAGAAATGAGGAAATTGAGTGCAGAGATAAATTGGATTTTTGAAGATTGTCTCTTAACCTGAAGTTAACTACCCTAACAAACAACACCCCCCCCCCCCCCCCCCCAATCCACTCACCCCTAGCAAAATCATAAACAAGCAACCAACTAACATAACTTTGCTTGTGCACTCCCTTTAAGTCATAATTAAGCTCAAGATGTATCAATCATGTTATGCCATTCTTTCGCTAACATCATTTTCTCGGCTTGTCGCTTTTGATTACTTTAATTCGAGATTAAGTTCTCTTTTTTTGGGAGCTGGCGGGCGAGGGGGGGGAGGGTGGAGGGGGGCGCATATATGCATATGGCCAATATCTGAACAAGTCAATACAAATAAAAACGGTATTTTGCGGTGGAAGTATTAATTTATAAGACTTTTTTTGTATGTTCGAGACTACAGGGGTGTAATTTTTTTTAATTTTATGTATGTCTTTGATGAATTGGTGAATTCGCGGTTTTTTTGTTGTTGATTTATTTTTAAAAAAAATTTCGGGCAAGATTTAAAGATTAATATATATGGCGCGCATAAAGTAGCTGTGTAGTGTGCAGCCTAGTCGACAGTGAGCTGGCTTGCTAGACTGATATTACAGCGTTTTAGTGTTCAAAATCACATGTGTACAGAAAACAAACCGGGCCATGGTTCGAGCCTGGTGCGACCGTTCCTCTAGTTCACCCATCTGTAAATGGGTACCTGAAGTATGAGTTAAGGAAGGTAAAAACAGCAAGGAAGGGAACTGCCTACCCCACCTCACATAGGCTGCGGCTTAGTACATGATGAGTTATTGTCATCCCCGACGGCAATTTTTGTCATGGGACGGACCTTTAGCTTTATTCTGAAGTAATGTTAATCTCAGATATTATCTGATGGATAGAATAATGTTAACATAGTTGTTGTTGTTGTGAATTGCCACAATGAGCTGAATTACTCTTTTGGGCTCTCTGAAAAGGACATTGTGTGGCGGGTTGCAGGTAGCTTTCCTTACATCCCGAGCGTACTATTGGAGGTAAACCGCTGTCCTCCAGGCGGTTGTGCTATGCTTGACCTCATTTGCGTGTCGTTCACTGTTACGGGGACCATGTTGATCCCCCTTCTCGTTAGCCAGGGGTTGGGCATAAAAGCGTGCGGATTCCAGGGATGACTGCGAGGAAGTCAAGATAAGGGTCTTGGCCAGTATGTTGTGTCTGACCCTGACTAACATGTCTGATCAGTATGTTGTGTCTGACCCTGACTAACATGTCTGATCAGTATGTTGTGTATGACCCTGACTAACATGTCTGATCAGTATGTTGTGTATGACCCTGACTAACATGTCTGATCAGGATGTTGTGTCTGACCCTAACTAACATGTCTGATCATTATGTTGTGTATGACCCTGACTAACATGTCTGATCAGTATGTTGTGTATGACCCTGACTAACATGTCTGATCAGGATGTTGTGTCTGACCCTAACTAACATGTCTGATCAGTATGTTGTGTATGACCCTGACTAACATGTCTGATCAGGATGTTGTGTCTGACCCTGACTAACATGTCTGATCAGTATGTTGTGTATGACCCTGATTAACATGTCTGATCAGTATGTTGTGTATGACCCTGACTAACATGTCTGATCAGGATGTTGTGTCTGACCCTAACTAACATGTCTGATCAGTATGTTGTGTATGACCCTGACTAACATGTCTGATCAGGATGTTGTGTCTGACCCTGACTAACATGTCTGATCAGGATGTTGTGTCTGACCCTGACTAACATGTCTGATCAGTATGTTGTGTCTGACCCTGATTAACATGTCTGATCAGTATGTTGTGTCTGACCCTGACTAACATGTCTGATCAGTATGTTGTGTGTGACCCTGACTAACATGTCTGATCAGGATGTTGTGTGTGACCCTGACTAACATGTCTGATCAGGATGTTGTGTGTGACCCTGACTAACATGTCTGATCAGAATGTTGTGTGTGACCCTGACTAACATGTCTGATCAGGATGTTGTGTCTGACCCTAACTAACATGTCTGATCATTATGTTGTGTATGACCCTGACTAACATGTCTGATCAGTATGTTGTGTATGACCCTGACTAACATGTCTGATCAGGATGTTGTGTCTGACCCTAACTAACATGTCTGATCAGTATGTTGTGTATGACCCTGACTAACATGTCTGATCAGGATGTTGTGTCTGACCCTGACTAACATGTCTGATCAGTATGTTGTGCATGACCCTGATTAACATGTCTGATCAGTATGTTGTGTATGACCCTGACTAACATGTCTGATCAGGATGTTGTGTCTGACCCTAACTAACATGTCTGATCAGTATGTTGTGTATGACGCTGACTAACATGTCTGATCAGGATGTTGTGTCTGACCCTGACTAACATGTCTGATCAGGATGTTGTGTCTGACCCTGACTAACATGTCTGATCAGTATGTTGTGTCTGACCCTGATTAACATGTCTGATCAGTATGTTGTGTCTGACCCTGACTAACATGTCTGATCAGTATGTTGTGTGTGACCCTGACTAACATGTCTGATCAGGATGTTGTGTGTGACCCTGACTAACATGTCTGATCAGGGTGTTGTGTGTGACCCTGACTAACATGTCTGATCAGAATGTTGTGTGTGACCCTGACTAACATGTCTGATCAGTATGTTGTGTCTGACCCTGACTAACATGTCTGATCAGGATGTTGTGTGTGACCCTGACTAACATGTCTGATCAGAATGTTGTGTGTGACCCTGACTAACATGTCTGATCAGGATGTTGTGTGTGACCCTGACTAACATGTCTGATCAAGATGTTGTGTGTGACCCTGACTAACATGTCTGATCAGGATGTTGTGTGTGACCCTGACTAACATGTCTGATCAGTATGTTGTGTCTGACCCTGACTAACATGTCTGATCAGGATGTTGTGTGTGACCCTGACTAACATGTCTGATCAGGATGTTGTGTGTGACCCTGACTAACATGTCTGATCAGTATGTTGTGTCTGACCCTGATTAACATGTCTGATCAGGATGTTGTGTCTGACCCTGACTAACATGTCTGATCAGAATGTTGTGTGTGACCCTGACTAACATGTCTGATCAGTATGTTGTGTCTGACCCTGATTAACATGTCTGATCAGGATGTTGTGTCTGACCCTGACTAACATGTCTGATCAGTATGTTGTGTGTGACCCTGACTAACATGTCTGATCAGGATGTTGTATCTGACCCTGATTAACATGTCTGATCAGGATGTTGTGTCTGACCCTGATTAACATGTCTGATCAGTATGTTGTGTATGACCCTGACTAACATGTCTGATCAGTATGTTGTGTGTGACCCTGACTAACATGTCTGATCAGGATGTTATGTCTGACCCTGATTAACATGTCTGACCAGTATGTTGTGTATGACCCTGACTAACATGTCTGATGAGTATGTTGTGTATGACCCTGACTAATATGTCTGATCAGGTTGTTTTGTCTGACCCTGATTAACATGTCTGATCAGTATGTTGTGTATGACCCTGACTAACATGTCTGATCAGTATGTTGTGTATGACCCTGACTAACATGTTTGATCAGGATGTTGTGTCTGACCCTGACTAACATGTCTGATCAGTATGTTGTGTGTGACCCTGACTAATATGTCTGATCAGTATGTTGTGTATGACCCTGACTAACATGTCTGATCAGTATGTTGTGTATGACCCTGACTAACATGTCTGATCAATATGTTGTGTATGACCCTGACTAATATGTCTGATCAGGATGTTTTGTCTGACCCTGATTAACATGTCTGATCAGTATGTTGTGTATGATCTTGACTAGCATGTCTGATCAGTAAGTAGTGCATGACCCTGACTAACATGTCTGATCAGTATGTTGTGTATGACCCTGACTAACATGTCTGATCAGGATGTTGTGTCTGACCCTGATTAACATGTCTGATCAGTATGTTGTGTGTGACCCTGACTAACATGTCTGATCAGTATGTTGTGTATGACCCTGACTAACATGTCTGATCAGTATGTTGTGTATGACCCTGACTAATATGTCTGATCAGGATGTTTTGTCTGACACTGATTAACATGTCTGATCAGTATGTTGTGTCTGACCCTGATTAACATGTCTGATCAGGATGTTGTGTCTGACCCTGACTAACATGTCTGATCAGGATGTTGTGTGTGACCCTGACTAACATGTCTGATCAGAATGTTGTGTGTGACCCTGACTAACATGTCTGATCAGTATGTTGTGTCTGACCCTGATTAACATGTCTGATCAGGATGTTGTGTCTGACCCTGACTAACATGTCTGATCAGGATGTTGTGTGTGACCCTGACTAACATGTCTGATCAGAATGTTGTGTGTGACCCTGACTAACATGTGTGATCAGGATGTTGTGTGTGACCCTGACTAACATGTCTGATCAGGATGTTGTGTGTGACCCTGACTAACATGTCTCATCAGGATGTTGTGTGTGACCCTGACTAACATGTCTGATCAGGATGTTTTGTCTGACCCTGATTAACATGTCTGATCAGTATGTTGTGTATGATCTTGACTAGCATGTCTGATCAGTAAGTAGTGCATGACCCTGACTAACATGTCTGATCAGTATGTTGTGTATGACCCTGACTAACATGTCTGATCAGGATGTTGTGTCTGACCCTGATTAACATGTCTGATCAGTATGTTGTGTGTGACCCTGACTAACATGTCTGATCAGTATGTTGTGTATGACCCTGACTAACATGTCTGATCAGTATGTTGTGTATGACCCTGACTAATATGTCTGATCAGGATGTTTTGTCTGACACTGATTAACATGTCTGATCAGTATGTTGTGTCTGACCCTGATTAACATGTCTGATCAGGATGTTGTGTCTGACCCTGACTAACATGTCTGATCAGGATGTTGTGTGTGACCCTGACTAACATGTCTGATCAGAATGTTGTGTGTGACCCTGACTAACATGTCTGATCAGTATGTTGTGTCTGACCCTGATTAACATGTCTGATCAGGATGTTGTGTCTGACCCTGACTAACATGTCTGATCAGGATGTTGTGTGTGACCCTGACTAACATGTCTGATCAGAATGTTGTGTGTGACCCTGACTAACATGTCTGATCAGGATGTTGTGTGTGACCCTGACTAACATGTCTGATCAGGATGTTGTGTGTGACCCTGACTAACATGTCTCATCAGGATGTTGTGTGTGACCCTGACTAACATGTCTGATCAGTATGTTGTGTCTGACCCTGACTAACATGTCTGATCAGGATGTTGTGTGTGACCCTGACTAACATGTCTGATCAGGATGTTGTGTGTGACCCTGACTAACATGTCTGATCAGTATGTTGTGTCTGACCCTGATTAACATGTCTGATCAGGATGTTGTGTCTGACCCTGACTAACATTTCTGATCAGGATGTTGTGTGTGACCCTGACTAACATGTCTGATCAGTATGTTGTGTCTGACCCTGATTAACATGTCTGATCAGGATGTTGTGTCTGACCCTGACTAACATGTCTGATCAGTATGTTGTGTGTGACCCTGACTAACATGTCTGATCAGGATGTTGTGTCTGACCCTGATTAACATGTCTGATCAGGATGTTGTGTCTGACCCTGATTAACATGTCTGATCAGTATGTTGTGTATGACCCTGACTAACATGTCTGATCAGTATGTTGTGTGTGACCCTGACTAACATGTCTGATCAGGATGTTGTTTCTGACCCTGATTAACATGTCTGATCAGTATGTTGTGTATGACCCTGACTAACATGTCTGATGAGTATGTTGTGTATGACCCTGACTAATATGTCTGATCAGGTTGTTTTGTCTGACCCTGATTAACATGTCTGATCAGTATGTTGTGTATGATCTTGACTAACATGTCTGATCAGTAAGTTGTGTATGACCCTGACTAACATGTCTGATCAGTATGTTGTGTATGACCCTGACTAACATGTTTGATCAGGATGTTGTGTCTGACCCTGACTAACATGTCTGATCAGTATGTTGTGTGTGACCCTGACTAACATGTCTGATCAGTATGTTGTGTATGACCCTGACTAACATTTCTGATCAGTATGTTGTGTATGACCCTGACTAATATGTCTGATCAGGATGTTTTGTCTGACACTGATTAACATGTCTGATCAGTATGTTGTGTATGACCCTGACTAACATGTCTGATCAGTATGTTGTGTATGACCCTGACTAACATGTCTGATCAATATGTTGTGTATGACCCTGATTAATATGTCTGATCAGGATGTTTTTTCTGACCATGACTAACATGTCTGATTAGTATGGTGTGTATGACCTTGACTAACATGTCTGATCAGTATGTTGTGTATGACCCTGACTAACATGTCTGATCAGGATGTTTTGTCTGACCTTGATTAACATGTCTGATCAGTATGTTGTGTATGATCTTGACTAACATGTCTGATCAGTATGTTGTGTATGACCCTGACTAACATGTCTGATCAGTATGTTGTGTATGACCCTGATTAATATGTCTGATCAGGATGTTTTGTCTGACCCTGACTAACATGTCTGATTAGTATGGTGTGTATGACCTTGACTAACATGTCTGATCAGTATGTTGTGTATGACCCTGACTAACATATCTGATCAGTATGTTGTGTATGACCCTGACTAACATGTCTGATTAGTATGTTCTGTCTTCCTCCCACTTTTTTGACATAGTAAAATAATAGTAAATGATGAAGTAAATGCTGAAGTGAATATACCATTTCTAATGAGCAAATATGTTTCTATAATCTGAAAGCTGTCCGTTTTCGATGCATTATCTCCAATGCTTCTGTATTTGGCTTGACTTGGCTTGGCTTGACTTGGCTTTGTTCGTTCTCAATCTCCCGCTACCAATCCATGAACGTGCTTAAGTAGGAGAATGTAGTCCAGAGAACGGAATGCAATGTATTGTAGTTTACAGCTTGAATGCGATATTTGCACCTTTCGTTACAACGTATCCGACTTCAGCAAACATTTTTTGATTACTGGGTTATCATTCCCTCTTCGATCCCTTCTCCTTAGCCAGTCTGCCCTGCAGCAGCCTGTTATCCAGGATCACCGCATGGAGACGTAGAAGGGTCTTGGCAGCTCTGGTTCGCTGGCCCTGACCCTAGCAGTTAGCTATGGGTCGCTGACCACAGCAGCTCATGCGCTGCTCAGCATCTTGATCCCGTTTCTGTATTTCATTATTGTTGCTAGCCGTGAATAGACGGGAATTCACTTTTGATTCAAACGTAACGGGGTAACTTGCTTTGGATAAAGACGCTTGCGGCAAACGACACACACTCATCTACAAAGTATGTTAATGGCGGCCACACCCTTTGGACATCGGACTTTGTGATTGGGATTGAACCAAATAAAATGTAACGAAATATGTTTTTTTCGGTAAACGCTCGTTCTTACAAGGACTTCGTGTTTCAGCGAGGCTGTGATATATGTGCATTTCGATTCTAAACATTTGCTTCCAGCACGTCATTTTAATGTCTAAGTTTCCTCTTCTTATTTGATCCTTATACTCTTAGAGAGCAGCATATTTTCAGAACGCCACATGGAGGCGGAATAAAGTCTTCATCATCTTTGGTTCGCTGAAACTGACGCAAGCACACCGCTCTAACCTGTTTGCATATGACAGCTCATTCACAGTACATTTTCTACCTATGTAAAGTTTTCAGGACGCATACATGTTTTAATATGGTCCGGCCCCTTATTGCCAAATATGTCCTATTACCACAATACAGTTTACGTGCGATGGATGGTCGACACACTTTGCACTTGCGTATGAATGATTCAAGGCACTTACCGGGAAATCGTTGTGAATTTGAGTCCTTCGTTATGTATTCATCCTGCAAAGCGATACATTTCTACTATCCATTCTTGATCTGTCTTGTGCCCCGATTGTAAAGCTCCTCCGTAAGGACCCGGAGCCTGGTCTCCATTTAAGTGATAAAATCATGTACGTCAGAAAAACGTGAAGATCTGAGATCATGCCTCATCCATCATATTCACCGGACTTGGCACCCATTTAATTTTTTCTTGTTCCCAAACATGAATAATCCGCTTCGTGGATGTCTTTTCTCTTACGTCCAGGACTTGATTACTGGATACGTGGTTCCTCACCCAGGCGGAGGAGTTCTACAATTAGGGCAATCAAGGTAAAAAATAGATGGAAGAATTTATTTGCCCTGCAGGTTGAATACACAGATGACTAATGCTCACACCAATTGCTATGTTTGTTCCATGATTAAGTGCAGAGCTTTTCGGCCATCTCTTGTAACTTTGAGACCCATTCTCTTGTGTTACCTTTAAAACGTTTTTGACATTTCTGATTAAGTTTAGCCGCTGATAGACACTTTTACGGCAGCTGCCCGCGCCATTGTCCTCCCCGGTCTATGAGTTTTTAGGACAAATGCTAGGCCGAGGTAGAATGTATGCATAAGGACGAATGTCATTTACAGATTAAAAGATATGTTCTGGATTTTCCCGAAAATGTTGATATAGCCCTGTCTCCGAAAATAACCGTAGCGTTGATAAGTGTATCTTAATCAATAACCGTAAACAACCGGTATCATGTTTCCAACGGCTAGATTTTTTTCATTAATTTTATCTTCTATTTTCTTTTAATCCTTTATTTTCGTCTTTTTTAAATACATGTTATTATTGGGTTTTTTTTAAACAATAAATGCATTTCTGTTCTTGAAACTCTTTTATTTTGTTTATTGAAAGTCGTCATGTCTTTTACGTTCTAAAAAAAATTGTTTTCTTTCTTTAACTGTTTCTGAAAACGTCTTCGTGTTTTTCTACATTTTGTAAATGTATGAAATTTATTTCCTTTTCAGGTATAGTTTTCTTTCCTTCTGAAGATAGTCTTTATTGCTTACCTTATTTAACGACATTTATATTTTTCTATCAAAGTTTCAGTTTGTTATTAATCAGCCTTTGCTTTCCTTCTTTACCTTAAAGCTTTCATTTTCTGTCTTCATTTTAAAATAATTAATTTTCTTATTTAAGTCCTCTGTATTAATTCTTTAATTTTTAACATTGTTAAATTTTCTATTGATTTCTTTTCTTTTAAACAGTTTTGTCTTTCTTTTCAAAATATTCCATTAAATGAATTGTTAAAGCTTTATAGTAATATTTCGGTTTTCTTTCTAGTCCTTCCGTTGACTTATTTTGTAAATTTTTAATTTCTTTTCTCTTCAAATTCACCGCACACTGCTCACTCCCCCCTCTTCCTCCAAACAAAATCTGTACGTTTTGTTTTTTACTATCTAATTCGTTAACAGAGTAATTTTCTCTTAAATTGATAATGAGCTGTCATTTGAAATAAACCCTTAATTATTTTTCTTCTTTGAATCATGTTCTTCATTTATGTTAAATAGTTCAGTATTACATAATCATTGTCTTCATAAGCCTGCGAAGATGCTTATTGATCTCCAAAACTCTCTGCACAAAGTGTTTGTTTAATCATACGGTCAGTTTTATTCTTCTTCTTCTTCGTCTTCTGCCCCTTTGTCTTCTTGTTTCTATTTCTCCTCTTTTTTCATCTTCGTCTTTTTGTTAAGTTTCTTCTTTTCCTTGGTCATCTATTTTAAACTTGTTGTATTTATCTTTATTGTTTTCACCTACTTCATCTTTTTGTTAAAGAGTTTTATCTTAAACTTCTTAATTTCATCTTCTTCTTCGTCTTTTTCTTCTTTTTCCGCTTCATTCTTATCACGTTGAGATGCAAAGGCTATCAATGAATCTTATCCAATCAGATCTATTCTATCCAGTTTTCTTAAAGTCATTCCAACTTGCCCTTAATTACATGCACCATAACTTCTTTATACTGGTTTATAAGACTCTGCAGAGTATGTGTACAACCAGCTTCTTCTTCTCCACTTTATCTAAAAGTAGCTCTGTGCATTCAAAATATTCTTGCATTAACTGACCCTGCACATATTATTTTATGTGGCAACGCATTCCGAGCATTTCTCACTCTCTGACTAGAAAAAAAACCATAATAGCTAATATTAAATTTTCCGTGATTTAATTTGTAGCTGTGCCCTCTTGTAGGCGGCCGTATTTTGAAGAGAAAAAACCAACTTGTTATAGTTTAATTTATCCTTTCTGTTGATTATCTTATACATCTGCATTAAATCACCTAAAATTCTTCTTTTTTTCTAGACACTGTACTGTTTTTCTGAGTCTTTAATCATAACTATGATTCCGGAATCCCACTATCGGTTTTGTCGCTATTTCTTCAATTCCCTCTGTATGTCTCTTCTATATACGTTATTTGACCTTTATTTATCTCAATTTCTATGGGGAATGAGGGGCATACATAAGTTTAATTCCTAATAATCTCTGTTTCTCCTTCCTTTGTTTGATCTCTCTCGCCCGTTCTCGTTTAACCTCCTTTGGATTCATGGCTTTAAATCGCGGATTGGCTTCCTCTGTACGGTTTCTTCAACCATTGTCGCCGTTATGTGTTTTTGTTGTCCAATACCCAACTCTCATGTCGGAATCAAAATTATTATTAAATGCTAGAAATAACAAATTCTTTTGTCACATCAAGAGGCACAACGGTCTTTAGAGAACGGTGATTGAAGGTATGGTGCCAGGAAAAAAGGCAGGGGTAGACCGAGAAGACGATTACATAAAGATATCCAGGAATGCCTGAGTATGACTGTGGCGGAGGCTGGAGTTTTGGCAAAAGAACGAGTTTCTTTCAGACAGACTGTGATGGGAGCGACTTTCTATAAAGGACATGCAACATGATGATGATACTTACATAGTATAATAAAATGTCTTTGCCAATCCGTTCCGGAAATCATCTTCATATGTTCTTGTGCATGCGCTAACACGGGCACATTCTTATTTGATGTCCGTGCGCATGCGCTCCAGCATCACATCCTCATTAGATGTCTTCGCTGTTAAAGGGAATCTTAATCATCATGAATCGTCTCCTTACATAAAAATACATGCTGAAGTCGGATGCACTGGGCCGACAGGGGCAAAATAAATACCACAGTAGAACAACATACACCACCTTGGCGATTCGAAAAATAAGGCCAACGCAAAACCAAAAAAAACACACCAAAAAAACTAATTTTTTCCCTTTTCGCTACTCATGATATTTTGAGCACTTCCCTGTAGCATTTTAAGGACAACAATCTTTTTTTAAAGTGTTTGTGTGGTGGTCCGCGTTTCACATCCGTCCCTACGTTGCCGCTCGGGATGATGCACGTTCGCAGGATTTGTATCTTCGCCTTGTTATTAGAGTTCTGCCATAAAGTCTCAATTGATTCATCCTCTGTATTGCCATAGCCATTCCCATTCTGGCTTTCTTCAGGCATTCCTAATTCGTGAATGACGTACCATATGATCGCCTGCAATGATTTTCTCGTTTACTCACTGTCCATGCTTCACAGTTGTATAACAGGACTGGTTCTACATAACACGGAAGAACTATCTTTTACACTATCGTTCATTAAAAGATATTGCATATATAATCTTGTATAAAACATAACGCGAAAACAAATTATAAATGGGTATGGTCAGATAACGTATCGAAACGAAAACACAAATGAAATCTACGTTACAACAAATATGTCTTCATCAGGGACAACGAATAACTACAATCATTAATTAACGAATCAAAGAACAAGGGAAAAATACTTAAATGGGGGATGTCAAAATATAAGGGCGAAAATATTGTACATTACTGAGACAACAGATCGATTCTCACTAATCCGATACAGAAGCATACACAACTAAATATATAATTACGTCAGTTTGCGTGTGCACTTCTATTTCTCTTATTTTAACGAACTTCCACATAACCGAGAGAGCTGACTTTTTGATTACACAGCCTCTACTAGTACCACATGTTAATTTCTCAACATTTTACGGATCTTGAAAAGTGAATTCAAAAGAGTAGTTTTCTTAAAAAAAACAGTCTTTTATATTTATGTTTATATTTACGTGTGTTTCCCCTCTTTCATGGTCTCGTGGTCAACCCGTTACGCTGTAATTTCATTCCTTTTTTTCACCGAAATTCGAATCGGGGTTACCCGTAATGTTCTGAAAGCACCAAAAACAAGACAAGGACATTCCTTAGTGAAGTTAAAAAAAAAACCAAAAGCCTTGCATGTACATTACGTGGCTACTGCTAAACTAGCGGCTATTATTTTTAAGCCCTATAATATATCCTGCTCATTTTCGCAATGGAAGTGTGCAGTTTAAATTTATATTGCCAAATTTTTAGCTCCTAAATAAGTTATTTTGAAACTCATCAGCGGCAGTTACTCTGGTTGCCATATTAAAAATGTTCGCGTTCTATTCAGAGTTATCTCAACATATGCTCTCGTGCGTGAAACTATTTTTGTCAAACTGTCGACATTTTGTATCTCATGTAGAAGAGATTGACAAGCAAGATTATTCACTCGCCCGGTTCTTGAACTTTGGATCAGTTATTTCTGACTTGAACGAGTCCGATCCCCTACTAGATTAACAACTGATAAGAGGACTTTAACAAGGAATGAACGGTGGAATTCTAATTCTGGTCGTGGTTGTATTTTCCGTTTGCTCTTTGCGGTGATACCACGAGATGTAGACCACACGGAAGATGATTGATACATTTACCTAATGCAGCTTGGAAAAGAGTCCTAGAAAACGAAATAATGAATTCAGTTCAGTTTAAGTGCCATCTCGGTATCGAAGGTCGGCTGCAATGGATCTCCAGTGTACTATATCTATTGTCGTAATGGTGAAATTAGACATACTTTTTTCCAGTCCACCTTCTGATGTTATACACCAACTTAAAATGTTGCCTGCCTCTTGAACGAATTATGGTCATCAACATGGAAGTATGTCTTGTTATTTGACCAAAATAACGTAATTGTCTAGCCCTGATTTCGGTCATTATTTCTCTTTTCACCACCAATTTTTTCAATACATCAAGGCTTGTTTTCTTCTTTTTCCAAGACATGCGACCCAATCTTCTAATCGCTGAATACCATCTTAGCCCTTACTCTCTTTCTGATTTCTTTTTCACAGCTGCCATCTTCCGTTATTATATGACCTAGACAGAAACTCTGTACCTTTTGCAGTATTTCATCTTTTATTTTGATCTCCATACAAGATCTTGTGTCATTTATCCATAGTATAACAGTCTTTGTTTTCCTTATGCTTTTGCCTAACACAAACTGTTGACTAATTTGTTTATTGTTGTCACAAGCTACTGTAATTCTTGCTCACTTTTTGCAATAAAAACTGTATCATCTGCATATCTAAGGTTATTCACTACGAATTGGGTCTGGACAATTGTGCTAATGTTCACAGCGGGCCACAGGGAGTGGATAAAGTTTCTTGATGTTCACAGCAGACCACAGGGAGTGGATGGAGTTTCTTTATGTTCACAGCAGACCACAAGGAGTGGGTGAAGTTTCTTGATGTTCACAGCGGACCACAGGAAGTGGGTGGAGTTTCTTGATGTTCACAGCGGTACATAAGGAGTGTGTGGAGTTTCTTGATGTTCTTAAAGACATCAGACTTAACCGTCACTTATCGCTTTGTCATTCATTGACCAATAGTCTAGGACGACACGATAGAAGAAGACGCATAGGATAAATATGATTTTCGCCATTACTCTCTCTCTCCCTCTCTCTCTCTCTATGTTCAGAACTTTTGAAATGTTCAGTCAGCCGATGCGCTCGAAGGTGACTGAGGAGCTCGATGATCCTAGTCGACCTGTACTTCTACTAGAGCGGATGTCCCTGTGCGAGTCTCAATTGTGGTATGAGCTAGGTGTTGCTTGTAGGAAGATTTCCTGCTTAGTGGGCGAAGCTCGAGCAGCTTATTACTCCGCTGCGCTGAGACAAGTGCCCCAGCTGCCGTATGAGCTAAGTGTAGTTGATAGGAGGATTTCCTGCTTAGTGGGCTAGGCTCGAGCAGCTTATTACTCCGCTGGAACAAGTGCCCCAAAGAGTTGTTAACCGATGTTCGAGTCCATCTAAATATACTAAATCACTAGAAGAAAGTAGACCTGCATTCTGTTGGGCGCCATCTATGCTGCTCTAAACAAACCCTGATAACTATGTGCGGTGTTATGCCATGTCACACAGTTAGTCGCCTCTTACGACATGCTATCCGTGGGACATTGGAGCTGTTCTTGTTTTTGTCATACACAAAGATCCCGGCCGAAGAATTGGGTACAGGAGCCTATGGGGGTCTGGAAATACCCCGGAAAATACGGGCAGGGAATTAGCGTCTTCTGTGAAATCTTCATTTGTCAGGATTTTCTAGTCTGTGTCTCGTAAACAGATTGTTGGCTTCCTATAAGGACGCTGGCGTGAAAGTACTTGCCACGCTTATGCAGTGGCAGTGCTGGTTTCTGTAGAAACCTTGTGCATATCGTAGTCTCAAACCTGACACGAAACAACATATGAGGATCCACATATATCAAGAATCATACAGAAGAAAGAATATGCCGCCGAAAATGCATTTTAAATCAAAAACGCAAGTTGGCGATTCATGCGATGATTTCATACAGGTTTATAAGATAATCAAAGGAGAAATTCGACCAGTGCTCTTAAACATTGAAGGCATTGCCCACTACTGAGCGATGTTAGCTTTCAGGTGGGCGGTGGCGGAATAATGACATATTGTATTAAAAACATAAAATATGCACAGACCTGGTGGATGATCACGTAATATCGTTTAATTAAATTTGAGTTAGCGGTAAAGAAAATTTACCGTCACGAAAGTTATAAAGGTGGGCGCTAAGTATGAAAAGGTTGAAGAACGCTGAATTAGACTATAGCCCTGCCGAAGACGGGTGTGTCGGACCGAAAGGTGCAAATATCGCAGTCTAACTGTAAGCTAGCGACACAACGCAAATCCGTTCTCCGGACTACATCCTGCTACTTGCAAAGTCCCGTTCAGTGGTAGTGGGAGATTGAGAATGAGCACAGACGAAGAAGAAGACTATAGCATTTTTTGTCAAAGTGCAGTCGTGTACAAGAACAAGAGGGTCCAGCTACACATTCATTAAATAGAGGTCCAGATTAGATGCAAGAAAATACTTTTTTTAGACAGTGATTAACGCTTGGAATGCATTGCCACGCGAAATAGTGGAGGCATTGTCAATTAATGCATTCAAGAGTGATGGCGTGGGCAAGTGGTTAAGTGACACGGCTCACAACGCGAAGGTGCTGTATCGATCCTCATCACAGCACTGGCCGTTACCCCGGGGAAGCAAAACCTTAGAAAATGCAGGCGGAATCAGGCCCTTACATAAAATGCATGCCACCGAAGTCGGATGCACTGGGCCGACAGGCGCAAAATAAAAACCGTAGTGTAACGTACACGGCCTTTGGGGAATAAAGAAATGCGAACGCCAACAATTTAAAAAAAAAATGCATTCCAGAATTGATTGCACGCACAGGTTTAAGATCAAGTCAAGTAAAAGAGACTGGCTGTATACAGGCAGGCTGTGCAGAGTATTCTAAACCATGATAAAGACCTTAAGTTTGGTCAAGTTTGTTCGCAAGACAATAGATGGTAACAAATGGCGACGACTTGGTTATATCCTTTAACGTCTTGACCCAACATGGTGCGGTGCTCCCATTACTAAAACAGCATTGAGTTTAAACAACATTTGACTACCTGACATCTTCCACTTCCTTTAACATGATTGTATACCATAAACGCAACAAACATGCTGCCGTAGCTGGCTGCGGGTCTACATTGCTCTAATGTTTTGGTTCATTATGGATACAGCCAGACCATGGATTTGCCTGTAATTCAGACTAGCCGACGACAAACTTGTGTTCACGCAAACGTGTTTTGTTTTCCGTTTGGACTGGTTAATTGGTTCGATTTTTTTATTTCTTCCGTCCGATTATCCTGGTCTGGACATCGGCTATATGAATGGCACTACGCTTAAACCTGTGTTGAATTTCACGGCCTGGTTCACACGGATGAACTTCTCGAAATTGGCGTGTGAGAAATTTAGACATTACTATAATGGACTGAACACGGCCGGGGAGAGATGCCAGACTCACTCACACGCTGAGTGATGTCTCTACGACCTGTTGTGGTTATGGAAAAGTCCCGACACACAACGTTAAATGTCATCCCCGTCCGTTGCCTTGCGGGATACGTGTTAACGAGAAAGGCTTCGGCAGTGAACCCTGAGGAAAAATCTTCATCCTATGCTATCTCCAGTCGTCTCGATTAATATCTTGCCGCTGGCGAAAGGTAGCTCAGGACTAGAGAGTGAGGTTGACAAAAGGCGCAGTGTCTACCCCTCTTTAATCTAAATCACCGCGCAGGCCACCCACTTCAGCGGACATAGCATGAGAGAAGACAGTCCCCACGGCTGAACAAAGAGAGTGGTCTTCATCACTTGTGATGGACGAACGTTATGGACACTGCAAGACAGAAGACGGTCCACACAGCTGAACAAAGAGAGTGGTCTTCATCAATTGTGATGGGCAAACATCATACCATGAATTACAGACACATAATATTTAACTCGTGTTAAAGCGTTGTTATTGTGAGGAGCGGAAACAATTAGGATGAAAAAAGTTTCCACCACTTTATGACCGTTATCCTTAGTAGGCATCAGTTAACTATCATCACCTCCAAATGGTAAACATACGAACAGAACAGAACGTTTTTTTTTCATGTCGCATGCACACAAGCAGCAAATCCTGTCATACGTAGAAGTATCACATAGAAGTATCACATAGAAGTATCACATAGCAGTATCACATATCAGTATCACATAGCAGTATCACATAGAACTATCACATAGCAGTATCACATAGCAGTATCACATAGCAGTATCACATAGAAGTATCACATAACAATATCACATAACAATATCACATAGCAGTATCACATAGAAGTATCACAAAGCAGTATCACATAACAATATCACATAGCAGTATCACATAGCAGTATCACATAGCAGTATCACATAGAAGTATCACATATAAGTATCACAAAGAAGTATCACATAGAAGTATCACATAGAAGTATCACATAGAAGTATCACATAGAAGTATCACATAGCAGTATCACATAGCAGTATCACATAGCAGTATCACATAGAAGTATCACATAGAAGTATCACATATCAGTATCACATAACAAAATCACATAGTAGTATCACATAGCAGTATCACATAGCAGTATCACATAGAAGTATGACAAAGACGTATCACATAGAAGTATCACATAGCAGTATCACATAGCAGTATCACATAGCAGTATCACATAGAAATATCACATAGAAGTATCCTGCCATCAGTATCACATAGAAGTATCACATTTGCCTGTAAATGCACCTTGAATCTTACATGCAGATCGATTTTGTTTAACATCTAATTTAGGAACTGGCCTACATTGTCTTGTAATTTATTTGTCTCTAGTAAGCTCAGAGAGTTTAATGCGTCTTGTATTAGTTTGCAAACACGCATTTGAAACCAACAAATACACGTTTGAACGACAATGAAACAGGTCAGTGCTCTGCCACGTGAGTCCATTGTGGGTAGAGATTATGTTGGGGTAACAAAGCCTTCGTTGTCATAGCCTCCGATTCAATGCTAGAGAGAATGTAAACGGATCCCTGGCCTGTCTATAATGCAGTAACATATACTGCAGAAGCCTTTACCAGCGAGCCACAGAGACCTTCAGCATCCAGATCCTGCATCTCTTTGCTAAGAGACACTGAGCACCTATGGGTATTCCCGGAGGTCAGCGACGTTGACCATCATCAGAAAAACAAAACAAACGATGGACATACATTGGACATGTCCTTAAAATGAACAACAAACGTCTTCCATTGCAGGCACTCGAATGGACACCAAGGGGCGTTCGGAAAAGAGGGAGACCCAAGGAAACACTAAGAAGAACAATCATTCGAGAGGGCTCAGCTATGGGCCTCAGCACCATACAGTAGCGGCACACCGTTCCAACTGGAGATTATTTGTTTCTGCCTTATGCGCGGTATTTGGCGCGCAAAGAACATATACATATAGTTAGATTATTTATTACGGTTTTAAAACAACTGATGGGGGACGGCGTGGCCTAGTGGTTAAGTGGCACGGCTTACAACACAGAAGGTGCTGGGTTCGATCCCCATCACAGCACCGGCCGTTACCCCGGGGAAGAAAACCCTTAGAAAATGCAGGAGGAAGCAGATCTTTACATAAAATGCATGCTGAAGTCGGATGCACTGGGCCGACATGCGCAAAATAAAAACTACAGTGCAACGCACACCGCCTTAGGGAATAGAGAAATAAGGCGAACGCAAAAAAAAAAAAGACAAAAGACAACTGATGGGGAATGATTGTAGTCTCATAGACACCGGCTGCCAGTGGTCCTACAAATACAGCCTTCCACACTTCACGTCTCACGGCAGTGTATGTGATTATATTGCTGTTACTTGAAATTTCAAATCAAGGACTTGTTCAATTTGAAGAAAAAAAGAATTAAAGAAAGTGGCAAGTTAAAATAAACGAAAATGGGTTTTTAAATGTATCTACAGATTCGATACAGAAAAAATGCGACTACCAATTAATAAACGCACAGAAAGCAGAAATGTGCTCTTTAGCCTTCAAGTTATCATGAAAGAGTGAGTGACATAGAGGGTAAAAATCGTCATCGTCAATGGAAACACAAAAAGTGAAGTGGGAATGGAGAATCGAAATGAGAATTATCTCAATTCGTTAACGAAGACGAGGAACAAGTTCTAACTGAGAAGGAAATTTCGTCACATAAGACAAACAAATTAAACTGGTTTTCAAGAGAAACCCGATTTCTGTAGGATTGAGAACTGCGTGCTCAAGTTTGAAGGTAATCATTCGGTTGATTGTATATGGTATCTCTCTCTGCAACAGTGCTGGACTTAGGCGTTGCATGTAGACAGTTTAGTTAAGATAATGATTGTGCAATTAGATGTATTTGATGATCGTATGAGGACAATAAAGTTGAGTAATTGTCGTATGACAAGTTAGTTGAGTAGTTGTCGTATGAGGACAATTTAGTTGAGCAGTTGTCGTATGAGGACAATATAGTTGAGTAATTGTCGTATGAGGACAATTTAGTTGAGTAGTTGTCGTATGAGGACAATTTAGTTGAGTAATTGTCGCATGAAGACAAGTTAGTTGAATAATTGTCGTATGACAAGTTAGTTGAGTAGTTGTCGTATGAGGACAATTTAGTTGAGCAGTTGTCGTATGAGGACAATATAGTTGAGTAATTGTATGAGGACAATTTAGTTGAGTAGTTGTCGTATTAGGACAATTTAGTTGAGTAATTGTCGCATGAAGACAAGTTAGTTGAATAATTGTCGTATGGCAAGTTAGTTGAGTAGTTGTCGTATGAGGACAATTTAGTTGAGTAGTTGTCGTAGGAGGACAATTTAGTTGAGCAGTTGTCGTATGAGGACAATATAGTTGAGTAATTGTCGTATGAGGACAATTTAGTTGAGTAGTTGTCGTATGAGGACAATTTAGTTGAGTAATTGTCGCATGAAGACAAGTTAGTTGAATAATTGTCGTATGACAAGTTAGTTGAGTAGTTGTCGCATGAGGACAATTTAGTTGAGCAGTTGTCGTATGAGGACAATATAGTTGAGTAATTGTCGTATGAGGACAATTTAGTTGAGTAGTTGTCGTATGAAGACAATTTATTTTAGCTATTGAGTGTATGAAAACAATTTAATTCAATTTAGATTTGCCTAAAGATAATTTAGTTGAGTTAAAACGTCGGATAAAAAAAAATTAATTGAGTCTGATGAAGGTAATTTAGTTGAGATAAGAGTCTGATGAAGGTAATTTAGTTGAGTTAATAGTCGAATTAAGACAATTTAGTTGAGTTAGTAGGATGAATACAATTTAGTTGAGTTAAGAGTCAGATGAAATCGATTTATTAGAGTTAAGAGTAGGATAAAAACAATTTAGTTCATTTCAGAGTCTCATGAATATAATTTAGTTGAGCAAATGGCCATATAAATACATCTAACTGAAGCAAATGACGGAATGAAGAGAATTCCATCTATCTAGGGTTCTCACGAACACAATTGAATCAGCTCAAGGGCTCAATGATCGCAATTTAGCTCCAGGGCTGCACGAAATCAATTTGTATACTTCCAGAGCCTGTCTGAAAACAATTTAATGAACCGATATTGGCACAATAACTCCGGCAAGCATCTTTTTTAAATACCGTTTGATCAAAATGAGTTGTCTCCTGCCATTAAATGATTACTCATATGGCATCTGTTCTTCTTCGAGCGACATGGACAGTACACTGAACATGACGTCGAGTCAGGGTCAGGCACAGTGCACTGAACAGGACGTCGAGTCAGGGTCAGGCACAGTGCACTGAACAGGACGTCGAGTCAGGGTCAGGGACAGTACACTGAATAGGACGTCGGGTCTCGGTCACGCACAGTAAACTTAACAGGACTTCGTGGCATACACATTTCACTGAACAGGACGTCGAGTCAGTGTCAGATTTGTACAACAAGCTGAGCAGTACGTCAGGGTCAGGGTCAGGCACAGTACACTGAACAGGACGTTGAGTCAGGGTCAGGCACAGTACACTGAACAGGACGTTAAGTCAGGGTCAGGCACAGTACACTGGCCAGGAAGTCGAGTTTGGGTCAGGCACAGTACACTGACCAGGACTTTGTGTCATACACATTTCACTGAACTGGACGTCGAGTCAGTGTCCGTCAGGTACACCGTGCTGACCAGGAAGTTGCGTCAGGGTCAGGCAGGCACAAAATACTGACCAAGACGTCGCGTAAGGGTCAGGCACAATATACTGAACAAGACCATAGTCAGACAGTTTTAAAGGCAGTCTGGCTAGCGAGATGTAGATCGACGTGATCCCCGTAGTAGTCAACGTCACTCAGATGAATCCAAGCATTTTACTCTCGCGATGTGAGGACAGTTACTGCAATCCTCACCTAATGCCCCATTTCAGAGCGCACAAAAGCGTACACTTCTTCACCATTGGCATTCAACAAAAGGGGGAATAATCTCTTCTGGTGACACCAATAACCTTTGTGAGACATTTCATTTCACAGTACAATAGTCTGCCCTTGAACTTTCGATAAACGCACAGTCTGACATTGTTAGTACATCGTGTTGTTGTACAAACAGTTGATCAGTTTTGTGTAAGTGTCTCTGTGGACCTTCTTGTTATTGGCCGTTTTAAGTGCTGGTTATCGTTGGCGTCTTCGGCAAGGCTGAGTCACAATTTTCCAAATTGGCAAAAAGGCGATTGTTGAGTATGATGAGTGTGCTCTAAAGGCGTGTTTATCAGGTGGCTTCGTCGTTTGAGACCCAGCCATGACATTGGATCTTTTCAGATTGCATTCTTTGCAAATTGCAGATCACTACTAGAAGCAATGGAATGTCCGCACGCTACTGGACAACACCAAAGCAAACAGACCCGAACGACGGACAGCACTGATCGCCAGGGAACTGGCTAGATACAATATCTGTATAGCTGCCCTGAGCGAGAACGACTGGCAGACGAAGGGCAGATAAAAGAAGAAGACGCTGGTTATACTTTCTTCTGGAGCGGCCGCAGCAAAGAAGAACGCCGTAAAGCTGGAGTTGCCATCAAGACCAACATGGTCGACAAGCTCACATGCATGCCCAGAGGAATTAATGATCGCCTGATTACACTGCGTCTCCCCCTAATAGGAGGGCGCCATGCAACACTTATCAGTGCATACGCACCTACAATGAAAAATCCTCAGGAAACAAAAGATAAGTTTTATGAGGACATTGAGACGCTCATCGCTGCAGTCCCCAAATCTGACAAACTGGTCATCCTCGGTGATTTTAACGCTAGGGTTGGCACAGACCATACAGCCTGGGAGGCGGGCCGTTGGCAGACATGGTATCGGAAAATGGAATAGTAACGGACTGCTCCTTCTGAGGACATGGGCCGCAAATGAACTGCTCATTGCAAACACAGCTTTCCGACTTCCTGTCCGAAATAGAACCACATGGATGCATCCAAGGTCCCGCCACTGGCACCTCATTGACTACATTATCATCAGACGTAGGGATCGAGCGGATGCTATCGTAACGAAGAGCATGTGTCGTACAGAATGTTGGACCGACCATCGACTTGTCATTGCCAAGCTAAACTTCAAGATCAGGCCCAAAATGCACCCCCAGGGAAAGAAACCACCGAGGAGGCTAAATGTCTCTCAGCTGAAATACGAACCCACGAGAGGAGGCTTCCAGGAAGAGCTTGAGGGCAGACTATCTGAGCTTCGTTTTGAAAAGAACGACATCGAAGAGAACTGGGCATCATTGAGAAACACACTCTACGATACAGCTGCTAAACACATTGGCCCACTCACGCGCAAGCATAAGGACTGGTTTGATGAGAACGATCTGGAAATACAGGGCCTTCTCGATGCAAAACATGAAGCGCACAGGGAATACCAGAGGGACACACCATCTCCGGCAGCAAAAGCTGCCTTCAATACTGCTCGCAAAGCTGTCCAGACCAGGCTTAGAGAGATGCAAGACTCCTGGCTCAGCAAAAGAGCTGACGAAATTGAGATGTTCGCCGAGCGTCATGACACCAAACGGTTTTACGAGGCACTGAAAGCTCTCTACGGCCCGCAGACCTCTAGTTCGCAGTGCGGATGAGGTACTGCTGACAGATAAGGTTCAGATTCTACACAGATGAGCAGACCACTTCTGCAAAATACTAAACCACCCATCGTCCATAAATGAAGAGGCCATCCGGCGAATGCCGCAGGTGGAACTGAACCTGGCGTTGAATGAAGTCATTACTGAGGACGAAGTCAACAGGGCAATCAGTTCACTATCTATAGGAAAAGCTCCAGGAGCTGATGCAATACCAGCAGAGGTATATAAGACAGCTGGCCCATCCCTCACCAGAAGGATCACTGAACTCTTCTGTCACATGTGGGCTGAAGGAAAAATTCCGCAGTAGCTAAAGGACGCCTCAATCGTTCACCTGTACAATAAAAAAGGCAACCGTCAGGAATGCGACAATCATCGTGGAATATCGGTACTCTCCGTAGCAGGCAAGATCCTAGCGCGCTTACTGCTAAACAGGTTCAATGAACAGGTACCTTGAACACAGCCACCACCTCCCAGAAAGCCAATGTGGATTCAGAGCCGGAAGAGGAACAGTGGACATGATTTTTGCCGCTCGCCAAGTACAAGAGAAGTGTCGAGAACAAAATCAGGCCTTGTACACCACATTTATTGATTTGACAAAGGCATTTGATACAGTTAACAGAGGAGGGCTGTGGATCATAATGTCTAAGTTTGGCTGCCCCAACAAGTTCATAACAATGGTAAAACAGCTACACGAAGGCATGCGTGCTCGTGTACTGGACTGGTGCAATCTCTAAAACGTTTCTAGTATCAAACGGAGTAAAACAAGGATGTGTACTCGCCCCGACTTTGTTCAGCATGATGTTCGCGGCCACGATGACAGACGCCTTCAGATCATTGGAGCTTGGAATATCCATACAGTACCGCACATATGGCAAATTACTCAATTCCAGAAGATTGAAGGCCAAAACCAAAGTGGCTGGCGACATAATCAGGGAACTTGTATTTGCTGACGACTGCGCTCTAATGAGCAACTCAGAACTGAACATGCAGGTTGGAATGGACCAGTTCTCTGCGGCATGCAACAATTTTGGCCTGACCATAAATGCCAAAAAAAACAGAGGTCATGTACCAACCAGCACCAGGCATGCCGTACACAAAACCAGAAACTACAGTCAGCGGGCAGTCGTTGAATGCCATAGACAAATTCACATATCTGGGCAGCACGCTGTCGAGATCTGTCAGCCTAGACGATGAGGTGGGAAGCAGAGTAGCAGAGGCCAGCACAGCCTTTGGTAGAATGCGCTCGATGGTCTGGGCACGTCGTGGCATCAGCGTCAAGACCAAACTCAAAGTCTACCGTGCAACCATCATTCCAACCCTACTATACGCTTGCGAAAGCTGGACTGTATACTCTGGACATGCAAGGAGGTTAAACCACTTCCACACAGGTTGCCTGAGGCGAATATTCCACATCCTATGGCAAGATCGTGTCACTGACATCGAGGTTCGCTCTAGAGCTAACATGCCCAGCATCCATGCTCTGCTAGAAAATGCACGACTAGGATGGGCCGGACACCTCGTCCGTATGTCAGACGAGCGGCTCCCAAAGAGGCTTCACTACGGCGAGCTGAGAGAGGGATGGCGCTAGAGAGGGCGCCCAAAGAAACGTTTTAAAGACGGTCTGAAGGACTCACTAAAAAGTTGCCAGATAGACATCGACACCTGGAAATGCCTTGCGGAAAACAGATCTGACTGGAGAAGCGCAGTCAAATCGGTTGTAGCTGCCGGTGAAGACGACCGTGTTGTGAAAGCCCAGAGCAGACGCGAGACGCGGAAATTCCGAGCAGCAGGAACACCATCCCCTTCTACAAACCTCGTGTGCCCGATATGTAGCAGATGTTTTCGTGCTCGCATTGGCCTGTTCAGCCACATGCGCACCCACACCCAACAGGGAAATCTGTGACAAGGATGATGTCGGCGGTCCTCATTGACAACGATGGACAGCTATTATTATTATAATTACTAGAAGCAATAAAAAAACATCACTGGGGAACAAATGCTACGGGAAATCAGAACAAATCTAAGCAAAATCCAATAACGGTCAACAGTTGCTCTTCGGTCGCTATATTTCCATTGTGGAATCACAGGCAACTAGAGCTGATGCAATGTCCAAAGCAGTTAGGAAGATAGAGCAACTCATCTACAAAGTGTCTTAACGAGAGCCATAAACTATCATCCACAATCAGTATAACTCAAAATGGAAGAAAGACTTGAAAGTGAGCAATAGACCTGACCCAATTCACTAGCTCCACAGACACCAACAATCCACCAGCTCCACAGACACTAATAATCCACTAGCTCCACAGACACCAACAATCCACCAGCTGCACATACACCAACAATCCACCAGCTCCACAGACAGCAACAATCCCCCAGCTCCACATACACCAACAATCCACCAGCTCCACATACATCAACAATCCACCAGCTCCACAGGCACCAACAATCCACAGACACCAAAAATCCACTAGCTCCACAGACACCAACAATCCACATGATCCACAGACACCAACAAACCACCATCTTGTGTCTGAAAACAGATCACAGAAGACTATTGGGTGACCTTCATCGGCTCAAGATATAGCAAACGTGACTGTCCATGTGGAACCGGTGTCCAAACCCCTGAACACATCCTACATGACTGCCCAGTATACACGACCTACGATGCCAAACCTGGCCAGATGGAGCCGAGAGGATGCAGAATCTATAGGTCTGCCACCTGGACTTAAAAAGAACTGCGGACTTCGTTTTAGCGACGGGACCACAGATCTAACATGACCAAAAAGCATGAAAACAAGCACAAAACAAAGAAGAATTGGATCGTAAGGATTCACCTTGTGCTCCTCTTGTCGAAGGCTTCAATGCACATTTGATCGCACAAAAGAATAGCCAAGACTTCGGAACTGTACACTAGGATGGGGACGGATTTGTAGTTTGGTTTTCAGAGAGAGTTTCTGCTGGTTCCAAATTCGATGCAGAGCTTTCATAGATGCGGCGGTCATGTCGTCTCTTCGAATGATGTTTGAGTGACTTCGTGCTTTAAAGTTTTGTGGGACTATTGGCAAGGTTTTGTATTGCGGTGTTTGTCCATGAGATGTAGAGGCGATATAAAGATGCTGAGCAACTCATGAGCTGAAGCAGTCAGCGACACATGGCTGACTGCTTGCGTCAGGGTCAGCGAACCAGATCTGCCAAGACCCGTCTACATCCCGACGCCGTGATCCTGGAGAACATGTTGCACCAGAGTAGACTGGCTAAGAAAGTGGGATCGAAAAGGGAAGGCTAATAAATTACTAAATAAATGCCAGCTAAAGTCGGTTGTGCACATATCGCAGTTGTTGTAAACTACAACACAACGCATTCGTTCTCTGGACTACATTCTGCTACTTGCAGAACTCTTCTCAGGGCTTGGTAGCGGGAGATTGAAAACGAACGAAGCCAATCCTAGTCCGATGTAGAGACTTTATCTAGATTCTTCAGCCGTTTGCTCAATGCGTGAAGGTGAGAGGTATGTGTAACTACATCATCTACGTAGTCGTGGTCGGTCACACGAATCTGCTTAATCGTGACTCCAGCTCACTGATCATTCAGTCCATACCTCGGCAGTACAATACAGAGGCAAGGACACAACCCTGCCGGACAACGGATGGTTAGAGAACATGTCCGACATACGATGACCCAAACTTTCTCTTTCCCCAGTGTTGGTGTAGAGATAAGCCGTTGTAGTGTGCAACTTGTACTTGATTTAATGTATTTCGCAAGGTACATCTGTTCTAGCAGTCAAGAGCATCTTAGAGGTCGACGTAGACGAAGTGTAGGGGGCGTTTGAATTCCCCGCGTATATCAGTGTATGTAGCTCATTCATATATTTTGACAATGTCTAGGATTTTCTCTCTCTTTTTTAACATTGCATTCTTTTTTGTTGACGTACAACCACAATATATTTTTAATTTTTTTATTTAAAAAAATATGACATTGGAGCTTTGTTTATTGCGTTTCTTTACATCCGCTGAACTAGTTATCTCTCGCTATTTTGCATTATTTTATCAAATTGGCTGCATTTATTTCTTTATCTACACGTGTATCTAATGTATTGTGTATTCTCCTGTTCATTAGCGATGCAATAGAATAAGTTATATATTTATTTTTTACGATTTGCTCTTAAAAAATCCATCTTTATTATTTCTTGTTGGATTCCTAATTTCCGTGTTTGCTGGTGAATCTCTACATGATATATACTCTTGAAAGCAGTGTTTCTCAATCTTTTTACACATGTGGACCGATAACAATTTTTTTGCAGACTGCTAAGACAGATTTAAAAAAACACTTTATATAGTATTTTGTGTATACCTTTTTAAATCGAATGTAATAACATTAAAACGGGATAGTCATTTAAAATAACCAGAAATCGAGCAGTAAATAAAATGCTATTAATAGAAAGTCTTGAACATTTTTGATTATCATCATCATCATCATCATCATGTAGCGTGCCCTTTGAAAAGGTCGCTCTGACGATAGCCGATCCGTAAGTCGCTCAATCCTTGGTCAGCTCTCTCGTCTCTGCTACCGTCAACCTCAAAGCTTTTCTGTAATGTTCCTTGTCTATGGTCTACTCGGTCTGCCTCTTTAGCCAGGTACCAAACTCTCCAGTATTGTTCTTTTAAGTCCCTGTAGCGTTTCATGTAATCAAAGTATGTTAATTTCAATATTTAACTCAAGTAACGTTAGTGCGAAATCTGTTTTTGCAAGAATATTTGATAACCGTGGCTGCAGCGTTGTTTCCGAGAGACGAAGCGCTGCATTAACTTCCATTTGGTTTCTCTGTTTGATTTTGATCACTGAAAAAGGGCTGAAAAATTTGTCTCATTCCAAATCGATGGTCGAATTTACGACCAACTATTTAATAGAACTTAATTCACCTCAAGGCGAACTCGGCAGCTAGGGTGTTTATAAAAGTTGTAATAACTTATTTGTGGAACGGCATGGAATTTCAGGTCCGCGTACCTGATGTTGGGAATCTACTTTAAAGTACACAATCTTTCTTCCATTGCTATTTTAAATTGCTTTTATATGCTGTCTCCTTTTATTAAAAGTTAACACAATCTTATTTACAGTTGTGTGTCCTTCCCTTGACCTTAATTAGTCTAGAACCTAATTCTAAGAGGAAACAAACATTGCTGTCGGGAATAAGTTGAGAGATGTTGTTGTTTCACATATTGTGAATGAGGTGAGATTAGTTGTTTTTATTTCCTTGTTGATTATTCTTGCTTAACAATAAGCCATATGCTCATTTACACTTGGGTTGAATAAACCATGCCGATAACGGAGTAGAACCCAATACCATTACGTGATACAGGATTGCGGTACATAAATGCTAGCCAGATTTGTTGAATCTACATCTAATAATTCGTCTAGGTATCTACGGTCATTGCGTCGATCGACTACTACCATATCAAACTGCTGAGGCTTGTAGGCAAACCTCGTTCAATGCCGAGGGAGAGACTGCTATCTTTTAGTGCCATGTAGAACGGGGAAAAGTCCATCCAACGCCTCCAGAAGGCCCGCGGGAGACGGTTGTTACTCATAGCTGACTTGGACATGATCTGGTGAGCCGGAACTTCCTTGTCCAGTCGAACCACGTGACCAAACACAGACAGGCGGCGGTGGACTAGAGTGTCCAGGATAATAATAATATTAATAAAGTTCTCTTAGGCGTCTGGGGCCCGTCGGATGAACACCACCATGTCCAGTTGTAACTGCGTGCTGCCAGGCCTCCTCTAAGGCAGATGGGGAGGCTGCTACCTGTTGAAGCAACGTATTTCGGGGACGACCTCTCCGGCGCTTCCAGCCAGCAGGGTGGAGGCCGTTTGCATTGTTGATTGTCTTTTGAAGAATCTGGTGAGCTGGGACCTCCTTGTCCAGTCGGACCACGTGACCAAACACAGACAGGCGGTGGCGGACTAGAGTGTCCAAGATGGAGGGAAGAATCATTTTGTGGAGACCTCGACAAAATGGACGAGATCGAACCACCGAATATCGAGGATGAGTCTCTGGTTGCGTGTGTGAATGGCATCGAGTCATTATAATTCAATGTGAAAACATCACTTATGAGTCTCTGGTTGCGCGTGTGAATGGCATCGAGTCATTATAATTCAATGTGAAAACATCACTTATGAGTCTCTGGTTGCGCGTGTGAATGGCATCGAGTCATTATAACACAATGTGAAAACATCACTTCTGAGTCTCTGGTTGCGTGTGTGAATGGCATCGAGTCATTATAATACAATGTGAAAACATCACTTATGAGTCTCTGGTTGCGCGTGTGAATGGCATCGAGTCATTATAATACAATGTGAAAACATCACTACTGAGTCTCTGGTTGCGCGTGTGAATCGCATCTAGTCATTACAATACAATGTGAAAACGTCGCTTCTGACTAACAACATGCAATTTATTTTGGGCTTAAAATAATTTATGATAGATTTTGTAATAACAGAATAGATCGAAGACAGAACAAGATACACGAGGTGTATTCAGTTAGCACGTCACAGACTGGGATAGGACAGCTGAAAGATGTAGTTGGTAGTTTCTGAAGGTGGCATAAACATATATCTTTGTTATTTCTGTAGGTAGCTGATGATATATATCGCATGTACGTGCGCAGCTCATATACAAAATGGCGTCAGTGCTGATAAAATATACAATCAAAGAACAGCGTACTGTTGTGCGTTTGTTTGGGAGAAAAGTGCTTCATGCAAAGGATATTTATAAGGAAATGCTGCCTTTTTGCGGTGAGACGTGTTTGTCACGTTAAACGGTATCGTGGTTGATGAACTATCTTTATAACTCTCAAATATTTGATTTCTTCTTCGTTACGTCCTGTTCAAATGGTGTTTCTATGGTTTAACCTTCAGAATAATCCACGATCAATTGCCTTTCAACAATGTGCTATTAAGGTGGGTACCCAGACAATTGATTCTATTTATCTATGTTCAGTCTACTTGTGTCGTTAGACATCGCGTCGGTGTCACCTTTTTAAAAATATTTTTGGCAGGTGAAAATCAGTTGGTGACTTGTCAATTAAATCCTAACCAATCAATGCAATCCTAACCGTTAGGTTGGTAGCCCTTGGAATATGCGATCGCCTATTTTTGGGAATCGTAAATTGGAGCAAGGTAGATCCGCATCCTGTCAGGCGCCTTATATGCCGCTCCACTAACTACGACCTGATGTGATAGCCACACAGTCCCCTTTGTGCGACTTATTCTCTGTGGGGCGAGAATTCCTAGAATAATTTAAGATTTGTAACTTCAATTGTGCACGAGCAACAACCGTAAGTGTACTCTTCCCGATTTCCAACTGCCTATGAATTTTTAACGTGCGTGCCGCTGCACACGGGGGTCTGATATCTTTACTCAGTGGACATTGTGAAAAAAAAATTCCAGCCTCTACTGTGATTTGAGCCCGCGACCTCTAGCACCTGATGCGAACACCATACCTAAAGACCACTTGGTCCCTCACACGAGGCGAACACCTTACCTTGAGACCACTGGGTCCCTCACCCGAGGCGAACACCTTACCTTGAGGCCACTGGGTCTCCCCCCCCCCAACCCGAGGCGAACACCTTACCTCAAGACCACTGGGTCCCCCACCCGAGGCGAACACCTTACCTTGAGACCACTGGGTCCCTCCCCTGAGGCGAACACCTTACCTCGAGACTAATGGGTCCCCCCACACGAGGCGAACACCTTACCTCGAGACCAGTTGGTCCCTCACCCGAACCGAACACCTTACCTCTAGATCACAGGGTCTCCTACCAGAGGCGAACACCTTACCTCGAGACTACTGGGTCCCCCCACACGAGGCGAACACCTTACCTTGAGAACACTGGGTCTCCCAACCCGAGACGAACACCTTACCTCGAGACCACTGGGTCCCTCACCCAAGACGAACACATTACCTCGAGACCACTGGGTCCCTCACCTGAGACGAACACCTTACCTCGAGACCACTGGTTCCCTCACCCGAGACGAACACCTTACCTCGACACCACTGGGTTCCTCATCCGAGGGAAACACTTTACTTCGAGACAACTGGGTCCCTCACCCGAGACGAACACCTTACCTCGAGACCACTGGGTCCCTCACCCTAGACGAACACCTTACCTCGAGACCACTGGGTCAACTGATGGACGAACACGAAATGAACCTAATAAGCAGGTCCTTGCACCGACGATGGGATACATGAAATCACGGTGACAAATCAGAAACAATGTAAATGCAACAATACATGTTTTTTTTCAGTTCATACCACATTAACTTTTTTTGGTGAATAGCCATGTTCGCACTATTTATGACTTGCCCACGTCTATTGAAGATCTACGATGACATGCCATTATGATGGAAAAACAAAGAAACACTAAAATACTTGCTGGGCAACTGGTCGTCGAATGGGAAAGGTTGTGTCATCATGACCCGATAATGTTAATGACCTACCACGGGTCATACTGCTCTTGAACGTCTTCATTTTAATTTGTTAACTGAATTATTTAAACTTTCGTTTATTCAATTTTTTTTCTTATCTCCAATTTTATCGGCGATTTCTTTGTTATTATCCTCATTATTTTGTTTCAGACGCATTTGGATTCACTTTTCTGCACTTACGTACAATTCTCAAACTTCGAAAATGGAAAATGATTCAGAGAACCGAATTCATTGCGCCAGGGGGTCTCTGAAATCGCTGATAACAGAACACGCATCTTGTAGAGGCTATTCCCAAATTTACCCATAACTTTGTCAAGTACCCATTTATAGCTGGGTCGATTGACATGACAAGTTATAACATTACAAAGTCTACAACATGGCTGGTTTGTCAAAACATGGCCTACTTTCGATAGGCCGACTAACTCACAGGGAAACCCTCTTGAAACGTCACATTCCACAGCCGACTAAATAACGGAAATGATATTGTGCAAAGGTGTATAATCAATCCATGCTCAGCACAGATAAATTAAACAATTTTGCGATACAAAACACAACAAATCACTGTCGAGAGTGATCCTTTCACAGAGTCCTGCTTGAAACCAATTGCATATCCATCATTTTCCCCCCGAACACGCTATTATAGTTGACATATGCAAATTCCGTCATTTAGTCAGCCGTGAAATGTGACGTTTCAAAGAGATTTCCCAGTGAGTCGGAAAGCCTGTACCTACAGTACGCTCTAGTCAAACCCAGCGCCACGCCATCTGAATATCCTACATTGGGATTGCCAAGCAAGATCACACCCACTGTCTCTTAAACGTTGGTTACGTCTTGTTCGATTATGCATGTGTTGAAGGCCGCGTATTATTCATATGAGAACACATTTAGCCCGCGGTCGCCTGTTTTAGAACCCTCAGCTGAAGGGATAGAGCGTAGGAAAATCCAACCTATTTGTTAGTCATGTAAAGCTGATTATTATACGATGGAAATGTCATGAGTGGACGTGCTTGTAACTGTGCATTACATTTGAAAAGACGTTTATAAATATATTTGTGTTTACGTAGAATGGCATGTCGGTAAATAGGTCACACATTACAATTTAAAAAGAAAGATATCACCATAGAAACGATGTTATGTTACGCCTACATTGTTCTTTATTTCTCAAATAATAACCACCACAATTGATGCACTTGTCCCATCGCTTTATTGGTTGACCAAATTGAGCAACATAGAAGTCTCTGGTCTACTATCTCAGCCATATTTGCAATTCACGTTCAACCGCTTCGTCATTCACGAAACATCTTTCTGCAAAGGTGGGATAGTGAATTTTTATGATGTAAGTTAAACCACGCGAACAGCATATTGCAGTTGCAGAAATGTATGTCGTTACTTTCCTATCAGCTCGAATCATTTCCCTCACCCCCCCCCCCTCCCCCCCGCATAAATGCTTCCTCTGAAATCTGGACGGGATGATCAGGTCGAGCGTCATCGGCAGTTTGTGATCGCCTTTGAGAGAATGTACCTATCCAGTTGTTTCGATTGACATGAAAAAGACTTCTCATTGTAAATAGAAAGATAGAAAGCATATCCTGATCAACGTTATGTTGCAGAAAATCCGTTGGTTAGGGATAACACCGATTTGATGCTACGCCCCCCCCCCCACCCCGCCCCCACCCCTCCTTTCATCTCCAACTAAAAAAAAAAAAACATTTAAAAAAAACCTGAGTGCACTGAGAATATTTTGTGAATAATTCATTAATTTCTTCTTCGAACTTGGGCGTTGGAACTACATTCTGATGACTAACACATGAAAAAGTTAGCTTAATATTTCCAGCGCTGTCATACAGCTTCCTATGCAAGGATATTAATAACGGATACTTTCTTCACCTTTGATGTTAAACAGATCTGCGGGAAGTGTTCGGATGACGTAGGTCTGATGTTTCAAGTGCACTACAGACCTTCATTGCTGCGGCACAGCCCCCATGACGGCAGAACACATTTGCAGTCCTGCCCACTGTATATCGACAAAAACATTTCATTTGGTAACAGTGTCCTTCCACGAGAAGCTGTACAGAAGCGCACAGATCCTCAAATCGTCTTCTGCCTTTGTTAACTTAAGTTAACGTTTTTATACTGGTTTAGAAGACTCAACAGAGTCATTGAAGTCGAGGTCTGAAGACAAACGAAGAAGAAGAAGAAGAAATATAATCTATAGCATAATGCACGATCAATTCAAGTTCCTGAATATGCTGTAACGGTGGATCCACAGACAACCAATTGAAGAACACAAAATTAACCAAACCGGCATGTCCTTACATTGATGAAGCGGTATAGCCGGAATCACGCCAAGATAAATGACGAAAGTCCCCGTCTTTCACAAGATAGTGCTGGTTTTACTCACTGGTTGATCCACAAAAAGGAAAAGTAGAGATACTTGCTTGTTTGCATTCCGTGTTCTGGAACCATGTCAGCCATCTTGTTTCCAATGTTTGGTATTGTTCGTCCATCACGGCTGATGAGGACCTTTTCTTATTACACCTAGCCAGTCCTTCCAGTCGAGTATTCGGTAATTGTGGGTTGTGGATGGGTGCGGAGATGGCTCAAGAGTCTGATTTGGGATCTGCATACTTTCAGGCAGTGAAAGCATGGAAAGATCGCTTCGCGATACGGTGATCATGATTGTCAGCAAATCCATGTACCTCATCCGCTTTATTGCTCAGCCAGATGTCTCGCAACTGACGCAGCTTTTTGACTGTAGTTTAGCTTGTCAGCGGTCTTACGCTATCCGCTTCCCCGCTCGCCCGTCGTCACAGGGCTCGACTGTGTTAGTACTGGATAAATGACAAGAGAATGACTTGCGCGATGAAATTGATTTAAGTGAGAAAGGGTTGCGCAGTTCGTCGACCTCACTCTCTCGCCACCATCCAACTTTAACCAGTGGCAAGACAAGTCAGGACGACTGGATATGAACTCAGGTACAGTTGATGACCACGGCTGCTCGAGTGCCTCGCCGTGTTCTATGCGGTCCACACCGATCAGCGCATTTGCCGTCGTGGTAGTCTGATGACGAGTTTCCTGCCTAGCTGGCTGGACTTGAGCAGGGCAGTGCAAATCTAAAAAAGCTTTCCCTGTTTTTGGTTTCCTACTTTTTCTTTTACCACCTCTCCTGTCCCTTTTCTTTCCGTACGGTTATTTGCGTCTCTCACTGACAAGGACTCCGAGGTAGGCAGGACGTCTTGTTATCTACGTTTGTGACAGTTTGTCGTCTCTATTAATTGAATAATGTCGTTAACCCTCAACATGTCCACCATATTGTTTGTTTTCAGAAGGTTTTGGCAAATCATCAGGTGGGTTCTGTGTTGCATTTCCTTTGATGTTGTTTTAAATCAATATGAGGGCAATTTTATGAACCATGTTTGGGGAAGGAAGACTAACATCTGGTCAGGCAAAATATACCTGACATAAACCTAACCGTGGCTTCCTCGTAATTATTCCTAGAAAGAGGCTGTTTTCATGGCAGACTGTGTAACAAGGTGATGGATCGACGTGATCGCTGTAGTAGTGATCGACACGTAAGTAAAACCAACCATAGCACAAGGGCCCTGAGGACACTGGTATGCCTTCCTTATCACGCTCGAGGTTAGAGGAATACTACGAGAACTCGCCACTAAACGTCCCTTTCAGGACGCACAAAAGAGTGTCCTTCTCATTGGGGTCATTCAACAACAACACCAACAATATTAACCACAATTCTTAGGTAGTGGTTCATGTAGTGAAAAGATTGGCCGACTGAAAAGTCGTTTCTAGGGATGCCCGAATGCTGTGTTAATTATAATCTCTGTGTATAAACGACATTACAGAGAATATACCAAGAAAAGTCCACAGCTCAATGTTTGCAGACGATCTGGCTTTGTGGACCTCTGAAAAGAATCTCACCATAGCAAGAAATCGGATGCAACAGGCCCTAACATCGCTGGAAGAGTGGGCGAACTCATGGCTGGTCAAAATAAACGAGGAGAAAACCACATTCACAATATTCTCGCTTTCAATCAAACCCCAAAATACCAAATTAAGTTTAAATGGAAAATTCCTGCAGCCAAACGACCACCCAAACTATCTGGGAGTCACATTTGATCGGCGCCTGACATGGAAAAGTCAGATCGAGAGAAACCGAATGAGAGCCAGAGAAAGAATGGCAATCATGAGGAAACTTGCTGACACAAGCTGGGCAGCAGACGAAAGCATACTAAAGAAACTGTACACTGGAAGAGTGAGACCAGTTCTCGAGTATGGCATCGCGGCATGGACAACAGCAGCAAAGGCGAACTTCGATAAAGTTAGCAAACTTCAAAACCAAGCCATGAGAGTTATAACAGGAGGCATGAAGTCAACGCCAATTGTAGAACTTGAAAAGATTACAAAACTGCAATCCATGACCGATAGAAGAGACTGCAGAGCCCAGCTGCAGTCAGAGAAACTCCGAAGACTGACTGACCATCCAATGCACCAGAGACTAAACAATTTGGGAAATGGGAAACTAAAGCGGAGAAACTTTGCAGAAATAGCCAAAGCAAAGATGCACGTAGATCCCATAAACACACTAACAACACCAAAACCCATCACTGCTGTACGAAAACCTAACTGGAGGCAGGATATATTTCCAGAGGTGGTAGAAAATATACCAGGTATTGGAAACAAAAACTGCCAGACTGAAAAAGAAAGAATAGATACTACCCTAAGCTTTATATCGAAAAGCTACCCAGGCATGGACTGGACCCATGCATACACCGACGGTTCTGTAACAAACACTACACAGAACGGAGGGGCAGGAGCATTCCTGAACCTACCAAATAGCAGAAAAATAACACTGTCATTCGCTACTGGTAAGTACACAAGCAATTTCAGAGCGGAGGCAGAGCCACTGAGGGCGGCAGTGGAAGAAATGGTGACACACAGCGAAAATGAAAGCCATATAGTCCTGCTTACAGATGCTCTCTCCGTAGTCACATCGCTAAAATGCCAGAAAAATACTGAGCTTAATGACTTAAGAGCAGCACTCTGCCAACTGTGCCAGCAGTCCGCACCACAAAGGGTAGTGGTACAGTGGGTCCCATCACACTGCAACATCAAAGGCAACGAGGAGGCAGACAGACTGGCAAAAGAAGGTGCAAGACTACCACAAACAGATACCAGTATGACGTACGAAGAGTCAAAACGGCTTATCAAAGCCAGATAAATGACCAAATGGGAAACCGAACATACTGGTTACACCAAAAACGATGCCTATCACCAGTTGAACAGAAGAGAGCAGGTCGTTGTCTTCAGACTTCGCACTGGCCACAATAGACTGAGGTACCACCTATTCAACAAATTAAAGATAGGTGGTACCGACGAATGCCCGTGCGGTACCGGTAAAATGACCGCTGAACATCTGCTGCAGAACTGCCCGACATACGAGGATCAGAGAGAGCAGATGTGGCCATCGCCAGAGGAACTGCAAGACAAGCTCTATGGCAGTGTCGACAGCCTCAGGATGACCACCGCTTTTTTCGAAAAAATAATGGTTACTGTCTGACTGCGTACGAAGAAGAATAAGAAGATAATCTGTGTGAAGATCCCCTTTCGTGTTCCCATAGATAACCACACAGCAGATACTGCTGTCGGGGCTTCAATGTTCGAGACAGCATTTGATCACGTGTCTGAAGTGGTCCACAACTGAAGCGTTTGAGATATCATTTGATCACGTGTCTGAAGTGGTCCACAACTCAAGCGTTCGAGACATCATTTGATCACGTGTCTGAAGTGGTCCACAACTGAAGCGTTTGAGATATCATTTGATCACGTGTCTGAAGTGGTCCACAACTCAAGCGTTCGAGACATCACTTTATCACGTGTCAGAAGTGGTCCACAGCAGACACTGCTGTCGAGGCTAAAATCGTTCGAGACATAATTTGATCACGTGTCTAATGCAAACACTGAATTATTAGCGACTTCAATGTTCGACGTGCCAGCTTTTTTGAGCAGTGCGATGTTCTATGACTGAACACGATATGAGCACACACACGATTTTGTATCTGAACTGTGCACGTGCATGCGACTCCTATCGTCTGCTGCCTACATCAGTCACAAATCTGGATGTTTCGGCCACCTTATTCCCCATTTAGAAACTATCAAATACATTATTCATCATTCACATAACTGTGATCAAGATGCTGAGCAGCGCATGAGCTGCAGTGGTCAGCGACCCATAGCTGACTGCTAGCGAAAGGGCCAGCGAATCAGAGCTGCCAAGACCCTTCTACACCTTCACACGGTGATCCTGGATAACAGGCTGCAGCAGGGCAGACTGGCTAAGGAGAAGGAATCGAAGCGGGAATGTTAACCGGGTACTAAAAAAATGCTTACTGAAGTCGGTGGTGTTAGATCGAATGGTGCAAATATCGCAGTCAAAATGTAAACTACGACACAGCGCATTCCGTTCTCTGTACTAAATTCTGCTAAAGCCATTTCAGGGTTTTGTAGCGAGAGATTGAGAACGAACAAAGCTGAACCAAGCCATTCACAAAACAATGTGACTTAGTTACTGACGCTTTCCTTATTTACATATATGATTTTGAGACGATATTTTGGCTCCATCTCGTATCATCATAACACACGAACCTATTCCACTAAATCCCTCATTTCCTGACATGTCGTACATTTCAAGAACCAATTAACAACAGATATCGCAGGCCTGTTGTACATCAGATATAAATGATTGGTTTACGCTCATTTAATCTCCGGACTTAACAGATAACTCTTGTGTCAACTGTTTCTATTCGAATATTAATCCTGCCAAATTAATTGCGGGCTAATGTAGGTTAGCAACAATAAGGGGCTTAATTTGTACCGACACTTCTAACTTAATCGTGTTGTTTCATCATTTGTTTTGAGTTATGGCCGTGCTCTGATTAACCCCATTTTAATGGATTAACTAGTGCAGTTGTCAACAAATTTCTTTAATGACTGAAGTAGAAAAATGTTGGAAAGACGAACGTTAATTTGAAATGTAGGAATAAATCAAAGCTGGGATAATAAATAAGGTCGATAGTTGATAACAAAGAGCACAAGCATGGCATCAATCGTAAATTGTCTTTCGTTCTGTTTCTGTGCATGACAGTTCAATTTAACTTCTTGTCAGATGTGGAACCTCATTTGTGTAGTCCTGGGCTGGCTTAATGGGACGTGACCGATACCCAAGACAGTATCCGCAAGTCTAGACCGACACAAGCGGTCGAAGATGCAGTCAATGCATGTTTCTGAGTCAGCGAATCATAACTGGCATTTGCATCAGGGTCAATGGACAACTACTAGAAAAACGGTCATTTGAACAGACTCTATGAGCGTAATTCAAGCCATCTCAAGTCCTAAACAAGATATACTCTCACACGAAATACAATATAACCTCGGGTTTCTGTTACGAAAAAACAAAGATATAGGATAACAGTGGATTTCAGAAAATGAGAAAGAAGATGAGCTCGCAAATGCACGAAGTAGAACACGCAGACTCGCCACCCACAGAGCTATAAAGAAGCAAAGACACTCATCAAACGGTCTATGTGGACGGAATGGAGAGACCAGCACAAATAATACAAGACAGACAATGACGGCAAAGACAAACTTAGCAGAGATGAACAGACAATAGATCTTCTGAGAAAGCACATGTGGCCATCACCAGTGCTAACATTAGACAAGCTCCATGGCAGTGTCGACAGACTCAGGATGACAGCTGCTTTCTTCCAATAAATTCAAGTGGATGTCTGACAGCGTACGAAGAAGAAGAAGAAGACTTCACACTTGCGTTGAATATTCAAATTTGTGCCTGAATCTTGATTTCTCTGGATCTTCATATGTTGTTTAGCGTTAGGAATGCCCCTCTGACCTTTCCAATTCTCATCCTGGCGTCTGCATATGTACGTCCTGATTTGTCTATTGTACCGCACAAATAAGTAAAGGTATACACCTCCAACTGCTCTCCCTCCAGCATGATTGGTTCTTTGCTGTTAGTGTTGAGTTTAAGGAGCTTGGTTATCTTCATGTCAATATTCAGTACCGTCTCTTATATGGAGGCCTGTTGATGTTTGAACTGTGACAGGGCCGTAGAGGTCGGTTAACTGATGTGTGAGTACATCGTTGGCCTGTGTGAACATTTCCTAGACACACAACGAGTAATATTGTCATCAAACAGGGTGAAGGATGCCAGTAAGTTGAGCCGTGTGCACTGGAAATACGACACAGGGTAACCGAAGAAGCCGATGGCTTTGCCTGGATAGTCGGAGTGAAAAACCACCACAAATTGAACGAACCGATATCACGTTTCCATAGATACAGATTAATGTGAATTTCAGAGTCAAAATCGCGTCCTGGTGACAACCACGATAAGACTAAAAAAAACTGTCAATACGACTTTTTCCATTGCTGGGTAGTCGTAAGTTTTTATTTTTAGGCTCAGGACTGCAGGCGGCTCGATACTGACGTCGCCACGTCGTATGCTGGCTATGTTTATTTATTTCACCCCCAATAGAAAAACAACGTATGGGATTCGAACCGCAGCTCTCATTGTCGACAGGCAGGCCTCCAAACCATTCAACCACGCTTTTCTCTAAGACTCAAACACGAGAGAAATATAGACCCGCAGCAGGTTCAGCGCCATCTTTACTGCCTGTAAACAGCCGGTTTCCACGCCACCGACCAAATTCATGTTTTATTAATCCCTTGGTTAAGTAAACATGTTCCGTGTGCTCTGGCTAAAATAAACACATAACCTGCACACTACACAACTACTTCAGAGGCAGCATGCTTTATTCCCCACTCTTGTAAATCAAATCTGTGGACTTTATAAGTAAGAACAAACGCTGAAATGAACACATTCACGCCCATTAATTCCCATTTTTCTGAATCGCAAAAATCGAACGCGGAGTACAATCTCTCTGTAATTGGTACCAGTGTAGTTTGCTATAGTAATCGTAACTTTCGAATATTTACTAGTGCTTTTTTTTTTTTTTTTGTATCTTGGTTCAATTAAACAGAATTGGTCTTCAACCCTTCGTAATTGACGGTTCGATATTCTGAAATCGTGCGTTGTCGAATCGTCTTTAGATTAGTTTAGAATTTCGAGTACGTATGGGGAAAAAAATTAAAGTTTTTTGTTATACAATTTTACTTTTTGTTGCTATTAATTTTGAATTTTATACTTTTTTGTTAGTGTTTCGTTCATGTTAAAGACACAATCTTTCGTTTTCCTTTGTTTTTTGTTGTTTTTGATTTTCTTTCTGCCTTTCGGGAAATGGGGAAAGGTTTATGGGTGTGGAGGCTACGGTCGGGGTTGCTGAGGAGATGGTTGGTCTGGTGGAAATGGGGAGGTTGTTGTGGTGGGGTTAGGGGTTGTCGTTCTAGAGGTGTGGGTTGGCACTGTTGAAGGGAAGGTGGTTGTTGTGGTGGTAGGGGTTGTTCTGGAGGTGAGGGTTTCTTAAGGGCTTAAATGTAAGCTTGATCAAGAGAGAGGATTATCTGAGGGATACAATGGAAGGCCCAGAGAGAGAGAGAGAGGGAGAATGAGACAGGGAGAGAGAGAGTTATCTGAGAGATACATCGCAAAACCAAGAGAGAGAAAGAGTTATCTGAATGATACATTGAAAGGCCAACAGAGAGAGAGAGAGATAGAGAGAGAGAGAGAGTTATTTGAGGGATAACATGGAAGGCTAAGAGAACGAGAGAGAGAGAGTTATTTGAGAGATAAAATAGGTCAAGAGTGAGAGAGAGAGAGAGTCATTTGAGGGATAAAATCGAATGTCAATAGAGAGATAGTTATTTGAGGGATAAAATGGAAGGCCAAGGGAGAGAGAGAGAGAGAGAGAGAGCTATTTGAGGAATAACATTTAATGCCAAGAGAGGTTATCTGATAACAAATAATTCAAGGCCAAGAGAGAGTGTCATCTGAGGGATACAATTTTTGACAGAAACAAACGCGAGAGTGTTCACCAAGTCTAGCTTGAAAATAAATGTGATGTTTTAAAACGCATAAACTTTATTACCAAGGGACAAACCTGAGACGAACTTTGAAGTTCATGATATAACTAACTACACGTGATAATTTGAGAGCAAATAACCCCGAAGAACAACAAACACTGGATGCATCTATAACAGATCAGCAACGACATCATCGCCATGACACACTTACCATTTCATTTTACACCACGCGGAACTCTAAAATGCAATTTGAAATACGTCATATGAGCATAACTGTTTTTAAACTTCAAAACTTACCTTCGTTTTTTGGCCTCCGGGCATGAATTTGTTCAATGAATGTCTCTGAGGTGAAGAAAGCAAATCATTTGACCTATTATATACCTGAAAATCATGTGATACAAATCATTTATTTTTATGCGTGCGGTAATTCCCGGTGAAAGGTCACAAAAAGTGACATTCTGTTTTTCGGATAGTGGCTGTCTTTTTTAAATTTCCCGATGGCTAATGACTTTTTGACATGTTTATCTTTGCGCTTTGTTAAAATTTAAATGCGGAATTGGTCAAAATTGTTTGTCAAGGGCGGGTATTGAATGGTAGTTAGTTATTAGTCATAATAGTTCACGAGTTGGCTTAGTTTGCTATTCGAAAATGGGCGCAGGGAGTATAAATGTTAAACTGAAAAATTGGCGTGTACCTGATTTTTCGATTTAGAATTGGTAATCGAGGTTAGAAATGTAAAGTTTGCATTGTCAAGTGTCGGTAGAGTGGTCTGCCGAGGTCTATGTGGATGACATAATAACACCACTGGCCCACAGAGAGCTTATCGTAATAGGCGACTAACTGTGTGGTATGGCATAACACTGGCCAAGGTTAAGTGGTTGTTTAAGAACAGCATATATGGCGCATAACAGGCTGCGGGTCTTCTTTGCTATAATGTTCGAATCTATTAAGATAGACTCGCACATCAGTTAACCACTCTTCATAGTGGTATAATAAGCTGCTCGAGTCTAGCCCGCTAAGTAGGAAATCCTCTTCCTGACTACAGCCAGATCACACCAGAACTGGGACCTGGACAGGCGCTTGCGTCTCTGTAGAAATACTATCGACTAAGACTGAGACTAAATGTCGGTCAATGTTCACAGATGACGAGAGAAGGAACAAAAAAGAGAGTGAGAGAAAGGAAGTGTAATTTCGGGAAAGAGACAGAGAAAGAAAGGGATATAGAGAAAAGGAGTGACAGATATTAATTGGTGAGTACATTATTGGGCTTTTCCTTCTGGTAATTCAAAAATTATGATCTGTTTAATATCGGGATCTAGGTTACACACAATGATCTGTTAGAAAGGGGTTGTAACTTCCATTTCTTTCATTTCTTTGCTTTCGACTATACAAATTTTCATCTGATTTTCTGTTTTTCATTTTGTCAATATTATTCTACGTTTAGCTGGTCTGGCAATGATATTTTGCATGTATGTTCTAGAGCAATGCTATCTAAAAAGTTGTCTCTGGAACACAACCGCTGTTGTGACGAAACAATCTTACAAAATGAGAATATCAACATTAATATATCAGTTGTACTTTTTTCTTTAAATATTTGACATTTTAGTATACTATTTTCATATCTATGAGGCGTGTTCAAATGAAAACGGACCAAACTATAACAAGTGAACCAACGTACACACCAACCGTCACGTTTGCAAAATTTCATTATCTTCAGCAAACCGTTGAAAACATGGCGGGTGCGATACGAAATACGTCCAGAGTTGATCAGCGAGCAGTGATTCCATTTCTAGCAGCTGAAGGATGTCCACCAGTTGACATTCATCACAGAATGCAGACAGTGTATGTTGACAAAAGTGTGTCTCAGACAACAGTGAAGAACTCGACAACGATGTTTAAAGTGGGACGTGGAAGGCGCGCTCGGTGGTGTGGGAAACTTGTGTGTCACAGCTTTCATAATTATATCTGTCAACTATCTTCACATGAGGGTCAGATGTATCCGATCTCAAATAGCCTCTATGCTAGGGTTACATGACCTCGATTCTGCGGGAAATCGGGGAAGGATTAAAAATAGACAGTGTTTGTTAGTTTTTTTTGTGTTTTAAAATTTAGCTCACCTTGAGCTGCAGACATAATAATGTTTATGCTGGGATTTCCCAAAGCTTAGCAATTACTTCAAGTGTTTTTCTGTTATGGAGAGTTCGAGAAAGTTTATTGTATCTCTTGTTTTGTAGGCGCAATCTGACAGGCTTTATCTCGTCCATTTCCATATGATCTTTTTTCATCAAAGTCGGAATAAAACATTTTGTTCAGTTTATCACAATAGTGTGAAGAGGGTGGCGGAGATGTTTGGATATCTGGCCACAAGACATGTGTTCAAATCCTAGGCTGCTGTTGTTATCCCGTAACTGCTGAGCAAGTCAGCTGTTGGCAGTCCAATGCTATTCTCGTATAAATACTGGTTTTCTTCATTTGTTCAATTGCTTCGCAAAATCTTTACCTCGTGGTTTAGTTTAGTTTAGTTTAGTTGAAGAATCAACGTCATTGCAGACGGTTTAACACATACGTGCTCTGTTATTCTCCATGTTTCTGGAGGATCTCAGGACGAACTCCATAGTACCATATCACCGGTGAGAATCCCGTAATAAATTGGATATATTTTTAACATAATCTTTGAATTTTGCTAGAGCAGCGGCCTTTTTGTTTTCTAAATGCCGAGTGATGTTTAATGTGCGTGACACTGCACACGGGCGTTCGATCTCTACTTAAGATCTGGGGAAATACCAGAAAGTTCACGGCGAACAAAATCCTAGTTCTCACCGGGATTTGAACCTGCAACCTCCAGCACTCGAGACCGACGTCTTACCTAGAGACCACTCAGCCCTAAAGATTGCATATGTTTTCTCACTGAGAAAGCATGTACTTGTTTCATCTTCGTGGGACCATTGTCCGCACACGGGCAGATGTTAAGAATTGATGCAGTTTTAATGGCTACTGACTCTGGTGTGTCTTATTTGGAACGGAAAGATGAGACTTTGATCTGTTAATTGTAGACTATGTATGTCATCAGTACTTTTTGACTGTGACATTTCGCTATATTCTCTGCGACCCGTTGTTCCCTTTCATCGAACCTGTTCATCCAGAATCCGATGGTACTATTCTTAATCGTGCCGTGTCTATCCAATTATTCTTTTGAGGATTACAGTTTTTTGCTAGTCTGTCAGCCATCTAGTTTCTTGTTAGCCCACTATGGCCAGGGATAAAGTGAAAGGCGACGTGAATCACGATCGATGTTCCCATAAAAAATATCTCAATTTTTGAGGTATGGGTGTGCGTCAAACCATATGCTGTTCTTTTATTCGAGGTAAAATAAGATTCTAGCCTGGACAGTGTATCGACAAATGATATGCGGCTTTGATTCATTTATATATTCTCTCGTTGCGACACGGTAAGTGTGAATACAAACCGTATTGCTAGTTTTAATATGCGTAATCTGTCTTAATTGTTGGATCCAAGCAATGAGCCGTTGGTGGTCAAGCTGGTTGGTTATGACGTCATTCATCTACTGACCATCTAACCTCCACATGGTATAGGTCAGTAATCTTCAACCTCGCGGACACTAGTCGGCGATTTGAGCTTTTAGGTGGGCGGTAGCAGAATAATGACATTCTGTCTTACTCAGGTCAGGTCATCCCGTAACCGGTGATGTCGTTGGGGCACACAGGAAGACATCCTCACAACCGCACTCCACCCTTCTCTGTCAGCGACCTTTGCCTGTGCCTCTTCTGGTCAGAGATTGGTCAATTCTTTTATGTTGTCCTCCTACCTTTTTTTGATCCGGCCTCTTCGTCGTCTGCCTTGCACGTTTCTGTGCAGGATCGTATTTGCAAGACCATTTGATCTCGATATGTGACCGTACCAAACGTGTTTCCTTCTTTTGACAGTTGCCAAGAGGTATTCAAAAGGCCCTATGGCTGTTGTAATTCTATCCTATATTTCCTCAAGTGTAACTAGATCTTTGTACGTGACGTTTAAAAGTCTTCGGAAACATCTCATCTTCCAGGCCTGTATCCATTGCTGAAGGTCATCTGTAACTGTCCATGTCTCTGTACTACTAACATGTTATTAATAATGCAAGTAGAATCTGAGTAAACTATGGCAGAATACCGGTAAACCAATAGAGGTGATAATTTTGAGAGCTTGTGTTTTTCCGTAGTAACATACGGCTGCGAAACATGGACCGTTACCCAAAGCTCAAGGAAGAGAAACGAGTCCTTCGAGTCGAAATATTATATAAAGGTTCTCAGAATATGATGGACAGAAAAAAAGACGTCTGCAGACATCAGAAAGAAGTTGGGCATAGAGAAGAACTCGTTCATAAATTCCACCATGAAGAGAAAATCGAAATATTTCGGCCACATCAAAAGATACAATAGCCTCGAGAGAACGGTTATGGGTGCATAATGCCAGGCAAGAGCGGCAGAGGCATACCAAGAAGGGGATAGCACCAATATGTTAAGGAATGCTTGAGCATGACTCTGGAGCAGGCTGAAGACATTTGCAAAAGAGGCAGGCCAAGAAGGCTATGGTACCATGATCGTGCATTATGATATTGGCTAAACAATGCAAACAACTTATAGGTTACACAATTGTCTATAGTTACTCGCCTGTCAGCTCGATTCATCTGTCATTCCCTCTGTATAGATGCTGCTGTTACAATTTCAACAGGATGACCCGGTCGGGCTTCATCAGCCATTTCTGAGTGTTCTATAGAAAATGTATCGACCCAGTTACGGATCGCTTTAGGCGGCAAGCACTCTCTTTGTAAGAAAAAAACACATTTGTGTATGACAATCTATTGCAGAAAGTTTGTTTTTTGCCACTCCGAACAAAAATGCACAAAAACACGTTGTTCTCTGATTGTACTATCTGTGAGCACAGACGCCCTTAGCATCTAAGCTATGCCCATACATGCGACATCTAGCGTTTGTTAACTACAATAACCACACCGCTGAATATTGTTGCTACCACCTAATGATACCTTTAGAAACTACCAGCTACATTTTTTAGCTATCCCATATGAGTTGTGACATACTTACTGAGTAATTTGCTCTTTTTAAGAGTTTTATTGCCAATGAAACAGAAACGGTTGATGTTATTTTCTGTTGTGTTGCCTAGGATACACGTGATGGCGTCTTCACATCTCACAAACATTCTTTGCTATCAGTTTTGCAGTGTTTTGTCTTATATCTTACACTGTAATGAACAAGGTAAACTTGGCGCCACCTGGTTGTAGTGCAGTGTAGGATTTCTCAACACGCTAAACATTACATTGATTGTCCTCGCTTCGATTAAGAGACTGCTGTAACACTGTTTCATTCCATGGTTCACAGCCGTAGACGAGAATTTACATTTTGGTCAGTATGTTTCACTTGACCATGAATTTAGCTTAGCACTCTCTAACAAAATGTTCCATAGGGGTTTCTTTGTGTATGCCAAGGACATGAAAAGCACCTGCCACACATAGATCATGCCTTAAGAGACGACTGTATGACATCGCATCGGACATGGTTAAGTATTTTGTTCCGAGCAGCAATAAATGGCGTCTAACATGCTGCGGATCTAATTTGCTCCTGTTTTAGTTTAGTTTAACATAATTTAGAATTTTGTCCGGGCAGCGGCCTTTAAGCCTACTCTTTTCGATGAACTCACACATCAGTTATCCACCCTCCGCGGTACTTCTCCCAACGCAGTGCGAATAAGCTGCTCGAGACTAGCAAGCTAAGCTGGGAATTTTCCTCTCTACTACATCCAGCTCATGACAGAGCTGCAGAGCTGAGACCTGCACAAGTACATCCGCCCCTGAACAAGTACAGGTCGACTAAGACTTTCTTACACAAAAACAGCATAAAAGATGCGACAATAACGACGAATGCCGTACATGATGAAAGATAAATTCAGTTTGCAAGAACACTGGCCGTCACACGACACACAATCTTAACTTTGCTTATTTATACTGCAATAGAAGACTTTACAGAGTCTGTATACAACCAGTTCCTTCTACTTAACGTGATATAAAAATAATTATGTGCATACAATCTATTCTTGAATGCATTAGCTGACCCTGTCCCCAAATAATTCTTGTGAAAATGCAATTCACACATTCACCACTCTGATTTAAAAAAAAAATTCTTTATATATAATCTGGACATTTCTTTATTAATCTGTAGCTGTGCCCTCTTGTTCTTGTACCCGGCTGTACTTTGAAAGAACTTGCTATAGTCTAATTTATCTTTTACCTTAACTTATAAAAATGTAAAAAAATGACCACGAATTCTTCTCCTTTCTAGACATTGTAGGTCAGTTTTTGAGATTCCTTCCTCATTACTACCTGCATAAAACATCAACTGCAGTCAGGACTTTGGCTAGTGTTGCTTTCATCATGCGAACAATCCAATTTGCAATCCGGGTCTAGGATGCGACGTATCCTCAAGATGTATCCACTGTTACTTTTTTGTTTCATTAAAGGTTTGCCTTTCTGAATTACTCTGGCAAATGCTCGCCTTTTTCAATCTCAAACCCTAGTAATTGTTAGGTTATTCAGTCGTATTGGCTAATATATTTATGTGTGGGTGTGTATGTGTGTGTATATATATATACATATATATATATATATATATATATATATATATATATATATATATATTTGCAGTGTGGACGTATTGGGCGGGTGTGTGGATGCGTCCATATTTCCACATTTGTTTGATGTCTGGACATATTGGCCAGTTGATGGATGCTTGCATGTATCTATTTGTAATGTGGACATATTGGCCAGTGTATAGATACGCGTGTGTCATCATCATGTAGCATGTCCTTTATAAAACGTCGCTCCCATTACAGGCTACATGAAAGACATTCTTTCCTTTCCCAAAACTCCAGCCTCCGCTGCAGACAAAACTTTGGCATTCCAGGATATCTTGGTGCCATCGTCTTTTGGTCTACCCCTTCATCTTTTGCCTGGCACCATACCTTCCATCACTGTTCTCTCGAGACCGTTGTGTCTCTTCATGTTACCAAAGTATTTAAATTTTCTGGCCAAAATGGAATTGATAAACCAGTTCTTCTCTATGCTCAACTCTTGCCGAATATCTATATTTGTCTTTTTCTCTGTCAATGGTATTCTGGGAATCTTTTTGTAATGTTTTGACTCGAAGAATTCGATTCTTTGTTTAGAAGTTTTGGTAATCGTCCATGATTCGCAGCAATATACTGCCACAGCAAAAACACAAGCTCTCATGACTTTTACTTATATCATTTTGTTGGTGCTCTGCCATAATTTCTTCAGGCTGTTCAGTCTCTGCATTGCCATGGCTAGTCTTCGTCTGATTTCTTTCGAACAGTCGCCAGTTTTGTCAATTCTGGTGCCCAGATATTCAAAATGCATGACCGATCTATCTCTGCACTACATACTGTAAATGTATGCTTGACATTGTGTTGTGTCGGTGGTCTTTATCTCTGTTTTGTTTATATTCATATTCAGGTTTTGATCTTTACTGCATCCATTTACGGTTAAAGGCAGTTGCTCCTATCCCGTATGCACTTCTTGATAGTATGACAGTGTCGTCTACGTATCATAACTATGCAATGTTGTAACCTACAATCGTAAATATATCAATACGTTCAATGTTCTCGCCTTTTCTAACATTTCTAATTATACATTCCGCATATATGTTGTATAGATAAACTGAGAGGATACATCCCTGTCTTACTCCTTATTTTTTTACTAGAAATCAATCTGATGTTTGACTACAAAGCGGCTCGTTATCTTGGTATACTGTTTCAATCTGATGGAAAATATTCACAGGAAACCGCGTTTCCTTCATGATGTGCCACATATTTTTATGTTTTATCATATCGTAGGCCTTGGTGAAATCAATGAAACACGTGTACAGGTCTACATTAAACTCTCTCTATTTTTCGTAGATATTCCTCATATTGAAAATGTGATCTCTGTTCCCTCTGTTTTTTTTATCAAACCTGCTTAGACTTCGTGAAATTCAGATTCAAATCTTTTCTCTATCCTTCTCAATAGGATCCGCAAGAGTATCTTGCAAGAGTGGCTTATTAGCGCGATAGTTCGGTAGTTTGTGCACAGCTTTAGATTGCCTTTTTTTGGAAGGTGAATATAAATTTATTTCTTCCATGCTTCTGGCCACTCTGTGCTGTGCCATGTCTGTTTACACAGCTTGTGATAAACTCAAGCACTGGCCTGTCCTTCTGCTTGTATTAGTTCTGCTTGGATATCATCACATCCAGGGTGCTTTCCCTTTTTCAGGCTTTTGATTGCTGAGGTTATTTCCTCCAATGTTGGTTCAGATTCTTTCTCATCTTCTGGTAGGAATGTAACTGAACGCGTTGTGTTATCTTTGTGCCTGAGGATATCTGTTTGTAATATGGACGTATTTGCCAGTGTATAGATGTGTATCTGTTTGTAATATGGACGTATTGACCATTGTATAGGTAGGTGAGTGGATCTGTTTGTAATGTGGACGTATTGACCATTGTATGGATGAGTGAGTGTATTTGCTTGTAATGTGGACGTATTGACAATTGTATGGGTAGGTGAGTGTATCTGTTTGTAATGTGGACGTATTGGCCATTGTATAGGTAAGTGAGGGGATCTGTTTGTAATGTGGACGTATTGACCATTGTATGGATGAGTGAGTGTATCTGTTTGTAATGTGGACGTATTGACCATTGTATGGGTAGGTGAGTGTATCTGTTTGTAATGTGGACGTATTGACCATTGTATGGGTAGGTGAGTGTATCTGTTTGTAATGTGGACGTATTGACCATTGTATGGGTAGGTGAGTGTATCTGTTTGTAATGTGGACGTATTGACCATTGTTTGGGTAGGTGAGTTGATCTGTTTGTAATATGGAAGTATTGACCATTGTATAGGTAGGTGAGTGGATCTGTTTGTAATGTGGACGTATTGACCATTGTATAGGTAGGTGAGTGGATCTGTTTGTAATGTGGACGTATTGACCATTGTATAGATAGGTAAGTGGATCTGTTTGTAATGTGGACGTATTGACCATTGTATGGGTAGGTGAGTGTATCTGTTTGTAATGTGGACGTATTGACCATTGTATGGGTAGGTGAGTGTATCTGTTTGTAATGTGGACGTATTGACCATTGTTTGGGTAGGTGAGTTGATCTGTTTGTAATATGGAAGTATTGACCATTGTATAGGTAGGTGAGTGGATCTGTTTGTAATGTGGACGTATTGACCATTGTATAGGTAGGTGAGTGGATCTGTTTGTAATGTGGACGTATTGACCATTGTATAGATAGGTAAGTGGATCTGTTTGTAATGTGGACGTATTGACCATTGTGTAAGTAGGTGAGTGGATCTGTTTGTAATGTGGACGTAGTGACCATTGTATAGGTAGGTGAGTGGATCTGTTTGTAATGTGGACGTATTGACCATTGTATAGGTAGGTGAGTGGATCTGTTTGTAATGTGGACGTATTGACCATTGTATAGGTAGGTGAGTGGATCTGTTTGTAATGTGGACGTATTGACCATTGTATGGATGGGTGAGTGTATCCGTTTGTAATGTGTTCTACTGTGCTAGTTTTGCATTACAGTAGTTTTGCCAATCCTTTCTGTAAGTGTAGTAGTTCTCATACGAGAAATATCCCCGACACGCCCAGCCAAACTGGACACGGAATCGATTTTAAATACGGTATGTTACGATTACAAACTATCCTACACTACTCACGCCCACTTGTATCCCGACAATTATCTTGTAGCTAACCTGCATTTAATCTCTTTGTTGGAAGAGGAACTCTGACCTTTCCATTGTGACTTTTAGGAAGGATTTGGAAATAAATAATACACAATAATTTGCCATCTGAGCGGAGACCCTTTGTTTAACACTCAATTCCCCGCCGCAGTTATCTGCTTCTTAAACAAACATGTTTCTTCGATAATTTCTTTTTTCCATTCATCTTCTTATCTTATTCAACATTCTTGCTTTCCCCACCCACTTCCTGTGCATCTAATTTTTGTATTTGCCTCTTCGTTCGCGTTCTCTGCAGATTTGCCAAGCGCTCTTTAAAATATATAGCGGATTTCTCTTAGTCTGTGCGAGTGTTTCCACTTATCTGTTAATTGCTTTCCTCTGTCAGTATTTTCTCAACCGATTTCTTTACTTGTAATGTACAAACCCCATTCGCCTTGGGAAATATGTTTCTAGCACTGCAATTTATAGCTCTGTCGTTGCAATTTATAGTTCTGGTATTGCAATTTATTTTTCAGGCGTTGTAATTTATATTTTCACCATAGATATTTATACCTCTGCCGTTGCAGTTCATAGTTTAGGCATTACAACTTATATGTGTCTGTCAATTGTTCAAAATTCGCAACTAATCTTCAGTCGTTTTGCGTTCCAATCGAAGAATAGGACTATGTTGTGGTTGATCTCATTGGTTCTTGCCGTTATAGTTTCAAAACAAACAATCGTAAAGACGTATATTATAGCCACTCTAGGGGGACGGCGTGGCCTAGTGGATAAATGGCACGGCTCACAATCCGAAGGTGCTGGGTTCGATCCCCATCACAGCACCGGCCGTTACCCCGGGGAAGCAAACCCTTAGAAAATGCAGGAGGAAGCAGGCCCTTACATAAAATGCATGCTGAAGTCGGATGCATTGGGCCGACAGGCGCAAAATAAAAACCACAGTGCAACGCACACCGCCTTGGGGATTAGAGAAATAAGCCGAACGAAAAAAAAAGAAAGAAAAAAAAAAATAGCCACTCTAAACAATACACTCCAGACAATAGGAGGCTTGCCAATCTCGCTCAACTGGTCAGGTCATTCTGTAAGCGGTGAGTCGTTGGGTACACATGAAGACATCCTCACAATCTCACTCCATCCATCGCTGCCTGAGCCTCCTCTGATCGGAGATTGGTCCATTCTTTTATGTTATCCTCCTACCTCTTTTGGGACGACCTCTTCGTCGTCTGCCTTGCACCTTTCCGTGCAGAATCGTATTTGCAAGACCACGTGATTTCGATATGTGGCCGTTCCAAGCGTTTCCGTTTTCTGACTGTAGCCAAGAGATCTTTAAAGGGCTCTATTGCTGTTGAAAATCTCTCTCGTATTTCGTCATTTGCAACTCGGTTTTTGTATCTGATGTCTTCAAGGCCTCTCCAAGGCATGTATCCTCCACAGCAGTTCAGCTGTAATTGTCCATGTCTCACGTGCATAGATAAATATTGACATGACCAATGTACGCATTTATCTGCTTTTCGTGCATATGACTAACCGTTTGTCTTGCGAGATTTTGTTAGGCCGTGCAAGCTCCGCTATTATCTGTGCTGTCCTAGCCAGCATCTCACATTTTGATCCTTCATCACTGTCAAAAGGATCCATATATTTAAAACGGTAGACCACTTCAAGTTCCTGACTGTTTAATCCCTCGCCGTTGTTGGTTCTTAGTTGTCTTTCCAGCATTAATCTCCATACCATATCCAAGAGCTGTTTCATCGATACCCATTTCCAGTGTTCCGCTTTTGTGGTAGTCAAGTGGGACCCGGGTAGTCAACAGGAACGCCACTGTAACCTTTCTACAAATCAAATAATCGCTTACGCAAGAAAAGTCCCACGCGCGAATTGCCCATGAGCCCGGTTGAGTGCAGGGCCTCAGTCAGCGTGCATGCCAGATCGAAAGAAATCGATATGTCTCAGCCAGGTGTTGCAGAGCCGGGTCCTGAGGTACTACTTCATGAGCGCTACTGGTCTTTTCTCGTCCATGATTTACAGAGACAGGTGTACAGGCTAGTGACCTGTGACGTCTTGGGAGAGAACAGCTATATGGCCGAAGAAAGAGAGGCGGCGTCGATTCAGCGTTTGGGGAAATGCTGTAGAGTTAAGTCCTTCTGTTTTCATGACTAGCTCGGGCTAGCACTCTCCAGAGTAATGTCTTGGAAAAAGTGGGAAGAGGCAGTGAATGGATAGAAGTGGGCAACGAGAACCCCCTGGCAAGGGTGGTGATATAACAAAGTAGAAAGTGTCGCGATTGTGGCAGCTCTAAGACAGTAACTTCAATACAGTAGCTGATCCAGCAACACTCAGGACCACAAGACCAAATTCTGTAAACAGATGGAACCGCCGGCAATGATGCAAACAATTGGGATTCAAGTTTTGTCGGCTATCAAAATAGCAAGGAGATGGTTGATAAATCAGCTGCCTACTTCACTGTCACATCGAGTATGAGGATGGAGATGGTGGAGATACCAGCTGCCTACTTCACTGTCACATCGAGTATGAGGATGGAGATGGTGGAGATACCAGCTGCCTACTTCACTGTCACATCGAGTATGAGGATGGAGATGGTGGAGATACCAGCTGCCTACTTCCCTGTCACATCGAGTATGAGGATGGAGATGGTGGAGATACCAGCTGCCTACTTCACTGTCACATCGAGTATGAGGATGGAGATTGAGGCGATAACAGCTGCCTTAACTTGGTTGGTGACGCAACAGGTGACACGCAGTGACACTATCAGACTCGCAGGGCATGATCCGTAAGATAGAAGGAAGTGGGCCTCTCTTCTGAGGAACTCGGGTGTACAAGATATCACATGGATCTACGTGCAGGATTCTGGGGCAACGAAAAAGCCCATCCAATGGCGGGACGAGCTGTGGTGAGCGATACGATGATGTCATGAGACAATGTTCAGTTGAAAAGGGCAGTCAGGGGCAGTCTACATAATAATGAAGAGAGAGAAATTGTGTTCTGTCTGGAAATATCCGAAGAGCTAGAAAGCAACACGTGACTGGGACTGAGTATATATACAATTGGCTGGCTGCTTGGGCGGAGAACGGATCACTTGTGGGAATGTCCCCTGTGTGATGACGTTGGTTCCTAGAATCAAGAATCAAGTTAGCTGGAATAGCTTCGGCAAAGTTCCTTTCTTCAGGAAAATATTATCTCCATTATTGCACATTGTGATGAAACTGGCTTTGAGGGACGCAGACAAACGTTTCACTGATTTTGCTTGTGTCTTTACTACACGTAATATAATGCACTGTAATAGGTCTCTTGGCCTTTTACGTCCAGTAGTTTGCTATTGGTTTCTGCTTACGAACTATGGTCTATGGTGTGCTCTTAACCCGATATCAGGCCTCTCCCACTTTTAGAGTCACCGACAAAGTCGATGTTCCGCCTCTTCCACCAGCGGCCGGGTGTACTAGTCAGGGGTGGTCTCCCCTTCTTGTCGTTTCACTCACGTAGTTTAGCCGGCCATCCAAAACCGTTGCCCGGGGAGTGGTGCTGCCGTACACAGGCAGACTCTTAGATCCATACGTGAGCTAGACAGAAGTGGGGGACCCTAATAGGATCCTGGCCATCAAGGATATGGCTGTCTCTCAACGTGAGAGAAAATCCTTTACACACTTCAGTCCTTCCAAAGATATACCAAGACATCAAGAAAAGACACCAGAAAGACATCATATGTCTTTTCTGATGACTGGCACCACAATATCCAGGAGTGCCTGTGGTGGAGGCTGGAGTTTTGGCAAAGGAAAGAGTTTCTTTCAGAAAGACTGTGATGGGAGGGACATTCAATAAAGGACATGTTACATGGTGAATATAATGCACATATGCACAGCCAGAAAAACAATTTCTTTCTTAAACGTTGAAGCTTTAAAGTTTTTCTATCTACTTATTTTTCACATGTTCATTTGTCTGAATATTAAATGAGGAATTTGATCGACTATTCGAATGGCGTGATGTTGCAACAAGTGGTTCACAATTGCGCTGGCGAGAGACACTAAAGACGTCGGATTGATGGAGAGGGGGGCAGAGGTGCGCTGGGAGTGTGTGAGGGGTTGAAGAAATGGATCGTCTTGAGGGGGGAAGATGAGCAGGGAGCAGATGTGCAAGTTAATGGGCCGTTTGAAGTAGGAATAGACAGGCACGTTAGCAATGCGGATGGGAGGGTGTGTTGAGGGGAGAGTCATGAACGGTTTGGAGAGTGGCAAATCGTTTAGTGGGGAAGGGGTGAGGAAGGAGCCAGAGCCTTTCATTCGTCTTATTTATCTATTCCTCAAGGCGATGTGCGTTGCACTGTGTTTTTTTTAAATTTTGCGCCTGTCGGCCCAGTGCATCCGACATCAGCATTCATATTATGCAAGGGTCTGGTTCCAACTGCATTTTCTAAGGGTTTGCTTCCCCGGGGTAACGACCAGTGCCTTGATGGGAATCGAACCCAGCACCTTCGGTTGTGAGTCGCATCTCTCAACTACTAGCCCACGCCATCCCCATTGTTAAACTGAGGTTACTTCTTTCGTACTGTGCAGTTCAATAGATCGGCACATATTCTGTCACTTATTGCATGTCTTTTAATTCATTCAGTATTTTATGCTGGGCATTCATGTATTCTCTGTTCGGTACCAGAGCGACGACCAATCATGGCCATGTGAAACATTCTGACCGAGACCTCTAGCTCACGTACTCGTACGTGAAGACAGTCTGTATCTGACAACAGTCTGACAATGAAAGCGGTGACCAACGATGTAAATCCCAAAGTGATGAGCTTATTATCTGCACAACGGCTTGGAAGACGTGCGTTCACATTCTCGTGCACGACACGAAATGAAAGAAGGGCCACTGAAAATCGCAACCAAAGAAACACCGAGTAGAATCTGACAACAACAACAAAAACAATAACAACAACAGCAAACTTAACATTATCTGACATTTTTATAATAATTTTTAAAAGTTATTAGGTAAAAGTAGTCCCAAATCGATCGTGTCGGGCGGATGAATAGCATTTAATATACGAGCTCTCAACTTTTCAGAAATGCGTCTTCTCATAGTATATTCATCCACTAGAAGCAAAGTGGTCGAGACCTCTTTGAGTGAATTGCCAGCTTTTGTAATGTATGATACCAATTCACTGTTTTACTACTTTGCCTTTCCGTGCTCTTGCTGGATCAATTACCCATTTAGAGCTGGTTGAACGCAGAATACATTTCTTTTGTTGCGAATCAAAAATAATTTGTTTCGTTTGTATATGTCACAAAAATATCTAGCTGCGGAATTTCATATTTTTAAGCAAACGCAAAACAATGTAACACAAAACAGCAGGACTGAGAATATTTAGAAACGAACCAATTATTACTTGTTTTTCTTGCTAGAAATATTTGGCAGTTGTCTAGATGTTTCTTTTTCTTTGGTTTCTTGTTTCTATCGGTGAAAGATGAGAATAAAAATAGATATTGTATTAAATTTATTGTTATGTGTATGTTATGTGCACATCAGTACAATAACGCAGATGTATGAGGACATGCGGTGTATCGTTCTGCACGAGAGACAACTCACATAATCATAACATTAAATCTCAGGTTTTCCAGTATCCTCGTCTATCAACTTTTGGGTTCCCGCTGACAGCTGATTATATTTTGAACGAAACTACAGCCTATCAGGAAATTGGAATCTAGTGGAGTTTTTGTAAACAGCTAGAAGACCTGGACTTTACAGATGACAAAGGTCTCCTATCTCCATTAGCGAAGCGTTAGAGTAGACTGGATAGGGTGAGCTGTACCACAAGGTTTTGAAGAATTAGAGAAGACATTCCTTTGCATAAAACAGATGTAAAATAAAGTACAAATTGAAATGGCCATTTTTGATTAAGAATCGTGACATGCTAGCAAACTCGCGAATCGGCAAAATGCATGTATGATTTAATATTGCAACGGTGTTTTAGGAAAGGAAAGCTGATTTTTTTTCCAGCCCAACATCTGGTAGAAACCCGATCAATTGGTGGCTAGAAGACGGTCATTACGCGCTATTGTTTTCATCACAGCCAACTAGTCACACATTAGGCCAGCTTTCCTGACTGAGCGTGCTACGTTCCATGCTCTCAAAGTGTGTTATGTTATTTCAGTGCAGTTTAGTTTAGTTTTGTGACTGCGACTTGTATCACACCTCTTAAAGTAACAGACGGAACGAGAGTGACACCACATCAAAAGACAGAAAGAGTTATTTGCGGATACAACACGAACTTATTCAAGTCATCCCTTCCTCTCCCCACCACTTCAACCAACTCACCTACAATTCTCTCACTACTCCCACTATTTCTGACCTCAGAGATCCCAAGTGCTATTGAAAACCTTATCTCTGGTAAGTCTGAAGGCAAGGACGGAATCACGGTAGAGACACTAAACGGATGTGACCACCCACTCTATGCAACACTTGCACAACGATTCACGGAAGTGTTCCAGACGAGAAGCACATTCCATCGGTTTGGGGAGAGTGGAAGACTGTCTCACTATACAAGAATGGGACAAAGAAGAGCTGGCACTATACAAGAATGGGACAAAGAAGAGCTGGCACTATACAAGAATGGGACAAAGAAGAGCTGGCACTATACAAGAATGGGACAAAGAAGAGCTGGTACTATACAAGAATGGGACAAAGAAGAGCTGGCACAATACAAGAATGGGACAAAGAAGAGCTGGCACTATACAAGAATGGGACAAAGAAGACCTGGCACTATACAAGAATGGGACAAAGAAGAGCTGGCACTATACAAAAATGGGACAAAGAAGAGCTGGCACTATACAAGAATGGGACAAAGAAGAGCTGGCACTATACAAGAATGGGACAAAGAAGACCTGGCACTATACAAGAATGGGACAAAGAAGAGCTGGCACTATACAAGAATGGGACATTGAAGACCTGGCACTATACAAGAATGGGACAAAGAAGAGCTGGCACTATACAAGAATGGGACATTGAAGACCTGGCACTATACAAGAATGGGACAAAGAAGAGCTGGCACTATACAAGAATGGGAGAAAGAAGAGCTGGCACTATACAAGAATGGGACAAAGAAGAGCTGGCACTATACAAGAATGGGACAAAGAAGAGCTGGCACTATACAAGAATGGGACAAAGAAGAGCTGGCACTATACAAGAATGGGACAAAGAAGAGCTGACACTATACAAGAATGGGACAAAGAAGAGCTGGCACTATACAAGAATGGGACAAAGAAGAGCTGGCACTATACAAGAATGGGACATTGAAGAGCTGGCACTATACAAGAATGGGACAAAGAAGAGCTGGCACTATACAAGAATGGGAGATTGAAGAGCTGGCACTGTACAAAAATGGGACAAAGAAGAGCTGGCACTATACAAGAATGGGACAAAGAAGAGCTGGCACTATACAAGAATGGGACAAAGAAGAGCTGGCACTATTAAAGAATGGGACATTGAAAAGCTGGCACTATACAAGAATGGGACATTGAAGAGCTGGCACTATACAAGAATGGGACAAAGAAGAGCTGGCACTATACAAGAATGGGACAAAGAAGAGCTGGCACTATACAAGAATGGGACAAAGAAGACCTGGCACTATACAAGAATGGGACAAAGAAGACCTGGCACTATACAAGAATGGGACAAAGAAGAGCTGGCACTATACAAGAATGGGACAAAGAAGAGCTGGCACTATACAAGAATGGGACAAAGAAGAGCTGGCACTATACAAGAATGGGACAAAGAAGACCTGGCACTATACAAGAATGGGACAAAGAAGACCTGGCACTATACAAGAATGGGACAAAGAAGAGCTGGCACTATACAAGAATGGGACAAAGAAGAGCTGGCACTATACAAGAATGGGACAAAGAAGGCCTGGCACTATACAAGAATGGGACAGAGAAGAGCTGGCACTATACAAGAATGGGACAAAGAAGGCATGGCACTATACAAGAATGGGACAAAGAAGAGCTGGCACTATACAAGAATGGGACAAAGAAGAGCTGGCACTATGCAAGAATGGGACAAAGAAGACCTGGCACTATACAAGAATGGGACAAAGAAGACCTGGCACTATACAAGAATGGGACAAAGAAGAGCTGGCACTATACAAGAATGGGACAAAGAAGACCTGGCACTATACAAGAATGGGACAAAGAAGACCTGGCACTATACAAGAATGGGACAAAGAAGACCTGGCACTATACAAGAATGGGACAAAGAAGACCTGGCACTATACAAGAATGGGACAAAGAAGACCTGGCACTATACAAGAATGGGACAAAGAAGGCCTGGCACTATACAAGAATGGGACAAAGAAGAGCTGGCACTATACAAGAATGGGACAAAGAAGACCTGGTACTATACAAGAATGGGACAAAGAAAAGCTGGCACTATACAAGAATGGGACAAAGAAGAGCTGGCACTATACAAGAATGGGACAAAGAAGACCTGGCACTACACAAGAATGGGACAACGAAGACCTGGCTAACTACCGCCCTATCACCCTTCTCTCAGTACTGTACAAAGTATTCACCACATGCCTCCTGGCGAGGATCCGCAAATCCCTTGAGGAAGCCCAACCATTAGAGCAGGCTGAGTTTAGGCGCATCTACACCACACTGAACCACATAACCACGTGCTGTCGTTTGATTGCGGCAGAAAGAGAGCACCACACACCGCTGGTGTTGACATTCATCGACAATAAAGAGGCGTTTGACTCGATGGAACCAGAATATGTGTGAATATCTCTGGAAGAGCAGTAAGTCGAAGCTGGATACATGGGCATGTTGAAACGTTGCTATGATGGAATCACGACAATCATTCGTCCGTTCCCGCGACCAGTAGCATGGAGAAAGGTGTACAAGGCGACCCCTATCTCGCACAACCTTTTCTCTGGGTGCGACAAGGCGATCCCATCTCGCCCAACCTTTTCTCTTTTCGATGCTCGTCCCGACACGATGCTTGTCCCGACACTATGCTTGTCCCGACACGATGCTTATTCCCGATGCTTGTCCCGACACGATGCTTGTCCCGACACGATGCTTATCCCAAGCAAGCGGTGACATTTGTCCTGTTGAAAACCACAGGTACCTTTTAAATAATCAGAACGCTCCAAATTGAGGTTCTTCAGCTCCACTTTTCTTTTTATATAGACCTCTAATAAATACAATTAACAATTATAGGATTGCATATATATATATATATATATATATATATATATATATATATATATATATATATATATATTAGTAAGTACAGAAAACGATGTTCCGTTAAGAATTCAGATGGCGAGAAGAGCTTTCATTGCATTGAGACATTTATTGAAGTCAAAAGAAATAAAAACCACCACCAAAATAACAATTCTTCAACTCCAATGAAAATCCGTTCTGTTATATGACTCTGAAACATGGAGAACAACACATGTACTGAAGAAAAAGGAACATACTTTTGTAAATGGTTGCCTATGCAAGATATAGGGAGGAAATTGTAGGACAAGATCACCAACGTCGAACTGATGGGGGAAAACGGGACTATTACCAGAGTGGTATGGGATACGGAGGAGGTAAAGGATAGGCCACGTATTACGGAAATCAGTGAATAGCATTACCTGACACTTTCTAGTCTGGTATCCACAGGGCAAGAGAAGCAGAGGAAGACCACGACATTCAGGGTAGAGGAAACTGGAAACAAATGTCAAGGCAGCAAACAGGACGTGGACAGAATTGGCTCAGATGGCAGGAAGACTTGGCTGGGACCTTTTCTTCACAGGGAGCTGACATATTTTTGATTAATTGAAACAGGGTGGATCACCAAACTCAATATTAAGAGATTTCAGAGCTTTATCAGCCAATGTCTGAGAATGACAAAACATGCAGTGAGAGAATAACATTACAAAGGAAAGCTAAGGGGAGATACAAAAGAAAGGACATCCGGAACATGAGATCTAAGGGTTAAGGTGACACTGGATAGTTCATATACTGGAGACACCAGGAGCCAGTATCACAAGACTTTATCTGCCATGGAACTCAGAGGAATGTCAACGAACACATAGATACGTAAGATGGAGACCAATTAATGGAAAACAGACAAGCTGGAAAAAGCAATCAATTAAAACACGTCGTTTTAATTGGTGGTTAGGTCATTGACATCATCCTGCCAGAATACACGGTCCTGTCTGCTCTTTCTGTCTCTCTCCAGGTGTCATAATTTAATCTCAGTTCCTTCTCACATTCCCTTCGTGTATTTGTTGGTCTACCTCTCTATTCTCTTGAGGATTCCATGTCAAAGCCTGACTGGCTATGTTGGACGAAGCCTTCCGCAGCGTATGTAATATCCGGCCCCATTTTATTAGCTTAATTTGTTGTTCCCGTGGCTGTTGTAGGCCAGAGAAAGCTGGAATAAATAGAAAAGGTCTGGTCGCTTAGAAAGGGTTGGCTAATGGCTTACGCACATCAAGATGATATCAAGAAAGAATTTACTCTAACCACAATGCCATCTTTCTACGTTCTTTAATTGTCAATAAACATCACATAAGGCATAAACAAATGCTCTCCAGTTTGATCGAAGTCACACCGCTGTTTTCAATTCATGAATGTTGTTCAAGAACAAAGTGGAGTGACGAATGTTTTGTCGAGAGGTTCTTTCGGTCTTTCTCTTTTCCTGCTGCCAGTTGGTGACCACATGCACGTTTGTAGAGGGAGTCTGTTGCTGTCAATTCTAAGAACATGTCCGATGTATGAACACCATTTTTTCCTGATAAATGATGACACATACTGTTGATTAATGACTTTTACAAATTGTTTTGTTGGTTATAAACTCATGCTAGCCAATGTTCAACAGTTTTGTATGATACACGCATTACGTTCCAATGCTTTTGTTGTATTACAGCATTCACATTTCAAAGGTGAGTACTGGTAATACATGTGTTTGGTGTGCTCGCTAGGTCAGTCTTATTTTCAGATGTTTGTTTGTTAGGTTAAAGCATCTGAAGCTATAGCAATGCTAGTGAAAATAATTAGAAGTACTACCATTTTGAGCCATTTTACTTCCCAGATAAATGAAAAACCTATCAATTGTTTGTAATTTATATCTATCCGTCTATCTTTAGTCCACTTATGTTTTTAGACGTCGTGGGGAGGTGTGACCATCATTGATTCATATGTTTTTGGCAGGTGTCAATCTACTAGTGACTTGCAAGGTCTATCTCAGCATCTTTTAGACCCTGGAATATACGATCGCCTATTATTGAGACTGGTGGAGGTGGAAGCGTAAATTAGAGCAAGGTAGACCCTCAGCCTGTCAGGCGCTATTTAAGTCTATCCGCTAACCACACAACCAAGATCTGTTGTTATGGCCACACAATCCCCTTTTTTGCGACATTTTCTCTGTGTGACGAAAATCCCTAAAATAATTTGAGTAAATTTTTAACTTGAATTTTGCCCGAGCAGCGGTCGTTAGGTCTACTCTTTTCGATTTCCAACTACTAATGTATTTTTAACGTGCGCGCCACAGAACACGGGTGTCTGACCTCACTACTCAGAGATCATTGGAAATATTTACCAGATGAGCTGCGTGAAAAAATCCTAGTTCTCCACGTGGATTTGAACCCGCGACCTCAAGTCCTCGAAGCGAACACTTTACTTCGAGACCAATGGGTTCCCGTTTGTTTGTAATTTATCTCTCATGCAAATAGATAATGGTAGATTTGTTGTGCAACTCAAGATCTTCGACTTAGAGGCATTAGTTTCTGAAGCGCTATCTGCATATATGATTCCAATCAAGCTCGTGTCAAGTTTGACAGACATTGGTTTTTTTTTCTCGCTCCTTCGGGTAATGAAAGTAATGGCAACCTACTGCACACTTGCCAAGAAACTTATAACAGCCAAATAGGTTGGGGGATGTAAGAAGCGGCGTTCTGCAATAGACATGTACTTACTTTTATATATATATAATATTCACACTCACAGTGTTGGTTCATTGTTCATGTTTCTTCGACTTACAGTAAAGACGAATACACACATCCGATTCACTATCATTTTTAATTTGTGAGTTGCTTGTTTGGATGTCAATATATCACCCTTGCAAGTGGATGTCAATGTATGACTCATATTGGTGGATGTCAATGTATGACTCGTCTTGGTGGATTTCAATATATGACTCGTGTTGGTGGATGTCAATATATGACTCGTGTTGGTGGATGTCAATATATCTCTCTTGTTGGTGGATGTCAATATATCTCTCGTGTTAGTGGATGCCAATACATCTCTCTTGTTGGTGGATGTCAATATATAACTCGTATTGGTGGATGTCAAAATATCACTCGTGTTGGTGGATGTCAATATATCTCTATTGTTGGTGAATGTCAATGTATGACTCGTATTGGTGAATGTCAATGTATGACTCGTATTGGTGAATGTCAATGTATGACTCGTATTGGTGAATGTCAATATATGACTCGTGTTGTTGGATGTCAATATATGATTCGTGTTGGTGGATGTCAATGTGTGACTCATGTTAGTGGATGTAAATGAATGACTCGTGTTGGTGGATGTCAATATATGATTCATGTTGGTGGATGTCAATATATGACTCGTGTTGGTGGATGCCAATATATGACTCGTGTTGGTGGATGAAAAAAAAAAGCCTGGTGTTGGTGGATGTCAATATATGACTCGTATTGGTGGATGTCAATATATGACTCGTGTTGGTGGATGTCCTTATATGACTCGTGTTGGTGGATGTCAATATATCTCTCTTGTTGGTGGATGTCAATATATCTCTCTTGTTGGTGGATGTCAAGATATCTCTCGTGTTGGTGGATGTCAATACATCTCTCTTGTTGGTGGATGTCAATATATGACTCGTATTGGTGGATGTCAATATATCACTCGTGTTGGTGGATGTCAATATATCTCTATTGTTGGTGAATGTCAATGTATGACTCGTGAAGGTGAATGTCAATATATGACTCATGTTGGTGGATGTCAATGTATGACTCATGTTGGTGGATGTCAATATATGACTCGTGTTAGTGGATGTCAATATATGAGTCGTGTTAGCGGATGTCAATATATGACTCTTGTTGGTGAATGTTAATATATGACTTGTGTTGGTGGATGTTAATATATGACGTGTTAGTGGATGGCAATATATGACTCTTGTTGGTGTATGTTAATATATGACTCGTGTTGGTAGATGTCAATATATGACTCGTGTTGGGGGATGTCAATACATGACTCGTGTTAGTGGATGTTAATATATGACTCGTATTGGTGGATGTCAATATATGACTGATGTTGGTGGATGTCAATATATGACTCGTGTTGGTAGATGTCAATATACGACTCGTGTTGGTGGATGTCAATATATGATTCGTGTTGGTGGATGTGAATATATGACTCGTGTTAGTGGATGCCAATATATGTCTCTTGTTTTGGGATGTCAATATATGACAAAACCAACGAAAGATATAGTTGTTGTTGTGTTTCCATAAATAGTAAGTTTTCTATTTTGTGCCCTTCAAAAAGTGCGTTACGTGGCTGGTTGTAGTAGATTTCTTACATTCCAATCGTGCTGATGGTGAATTGCGGTCCTCCAGCGGGTTGTTATATGCTTACTTAATCTTTTTGGCTCTCTCCATTCACATCTTATCAGTCAGACTGTTTTGAAAACACCTTGCAGGGTAGCCGAAGTCTATACCCTATCCGTAGTAAGTATTTTGTACTTCTTGCGGTTTAATAGCCCTGGGTGAAGGTACAGTGAATTTGGATGGATTTGTAACTAGAATTTTGTTCGGGCAGATGCCTTTTTGCCTAGAGAAATAGTGATCTTAATCAGTTTGTTCTACTTGACCGGACTAACGTATCAGTTCACCAACAAGAGGGAGTAGTTGCTTATACAATCAGTGACATAAGCTATAAAGAAGCAAAGACACTTATCAAACGATCTATGAAGACAGAATAGAGAGACCAGCACAAAGAATTCACGCCAGAAAATAACAGCATAGACGAACTTGGCAGAGATGGGAAGACAAAGATCTTCATACACAGAACGGGACATTGTAGTCTCAAGGCCCACCTCCACAGAATGTGTCTCAGAGACACTGCCACGTACGATTGTAGAGCACCCAAGCAAGCACCAGAACATATTCTGCAAGAATGCCCCACCTATGCAGACCAAAGAGAGGCAGTGTGGCCTGGGGGAACAACTATGCTCGAAAAGCTGTGAGGGACCGGCGAAGACCTGAAACGCACAGTCTCCTTCGTGAACCTCACCGGACTAGAAGCATAGCAACAGTTGATCGTGAATCTCACCGGACTAGAAGCCTAGCATCAGTTGATCGTGAATCTCACCGGACTAGAAGCATAGCAACAGTTGATCGTGAATCTCACCGGACTAGAAGCATAGCAACAGTTGATCGTAAATCTCACCGGACTAGAAGCCTAACATTAGTTGATCGTGAACCTCACCGGACTAGAAGCACAGAAACAGTTAATTGTGAACCTGACCGGGCTAGAAGCATAGCAACAGTTGATCGTGAATCTCACCGGACTAGAAGCCTAGCATTAGTTGAACGTGAACCTCACCGGACTAGAAGCATAGCAACAGTTAATTGTGAACCTCACCGGACTAGAAGCCAAGCATCAGTTAATTGTGAACCTCACCAGACTATAAGCATAGCATCAGTTGATCAATGAAGAAGAAGAACTGAAGTCTGAAACACCTATAGGTCTGCCTTTATTGCATTGATGTCAATTCTATAATTAATAACACAAAATATAAAGTCTACGGCATTTACATATTTTGTTTCAGTCAAGTTAAATTTAAACAGAACAATAAAATTAGTTTAAGCAAAGACATTCTGTTTTATCTAATGATGAATGCAGTGCCCTACTTCCAGAAATCTATTAATAGATGAAAACGGTGGTTTAATTTAGCTATTTTGCATCTAGCACGCAGTCTGCCATATTATTTTTACATTAGTCTGGCCTTCGTTTGGCTCTGCATATACGCTGTTAGTTGGGCTATTTTGTTTAAATGAAGAATTGTTATTTGTTGTAGTGAATATATGTCTGCTGTTTTTGTTTTGTTCTTTTACGTATCTTTAGACTTTCATTTCTGAAAAAAATTACGTTGTAGTAAGGGGTTTTCCGCAGGCTTTCTGTGAGGGGGCCAACTGCAGCTGAGACTTTTTCTTGATATGGAGCAAGGAAGAAAGTTAGTTCTATATCAGATACTGCCTGAGTGGATGAAGTACTAAAAGTGATTACCAGATGCAACTACAAAATATGAAATGTTAATATTCAGTTTAACACAAGAACAACGTATGAAATATGTCTTCGTTTCGCACTTGAAAGGTAATTGTCAGTAAATAGATAAAGGAAAATAATAGCAAAGAAAACTGACTTAAATATGTTTTTTTTGCTGAATGTTACATAATGATTACGTTCACTTATTTGTGCGCCCTAAAAAAGGCGATACATCGCAAGTTGCAGTAGCTTTTCTCATATCTCGAGCGTCCTGATGAAGATGTGCCGTGGTCGTCCAGGCTGTTATGGTTGGCTTCTTCTGGGCGTGGCTCACTGCTACGGGAATCTCGTAGACCTATAGCCTCACTAGTTAGACTGCCATGGAACAGTCTGTTTCTAGGGAAAACTGCATGAAAATAAGATTTGGGTTTTGGCAAGTTTATTTCGCCAGACACTGACAAACATTATTTGATTAGTATGTTTTACCTGATTTAGTCATTGTCCGATCAGTATGTTTTACCTGATTTAGTCATTGTCCGTTCAGTATGTTTTACCTGATTTAGTCATTGTCCGATCAGTATTTTCACCTGATTTAGTCATTGTCCGATCAGTATGTTTTACCTGATTTAGTCATTGTCCGATCAGTATGTTTTACCTGATTTAGTCATTGTCCGTTCAGTAATATTTTACCTGATTTAGTTATTGTCCGTTCAGTATGGTTTACCTGATTTAGTCATTGTCCATTCAGTATGTTTTACCTCATTTAGTCATTGTCTGTTCAGTATGATTTATCTGACACTGACTAAGATTGTCCGTTCAGTATATTTTACCTGACCATGACTAACATTACCCGATCAGTATGTTTTACCTGACCCTGACTAACATTACCCGATCAGTATATTTTACCTGACTCTGACTAGCATTACCCGATCTGTATGTTTTACCTGACCAGACAAAAGTCACCTCTCCCTGATTTAAAATATATTTACTCTTAATGTCATTCTTAACCCATCTGTTCTATAACAACATCCTTATCTATCTGATCTTTTTTTTATTTATTCAGTGCAATGTCCATGATTCCCTTCTGTATGACATCACTGTTTCAAGACAGATACCTTAATCTTTAACATCGCACAGTTGGAAATAAGCTTTCAAATCAGGAAACAATTAGGTCGTGAGATCATGGGCGTGGCATGGGGATCTTTCAACCCTTCGCCCAACCACATCCTCAATTAGAATATGCCCCAGGGAAGGAATGAGCAGACTAAACATTTCCGATAGCACATCTTTTACATTGAAGCGATATGATCTTTAATTAGTTATCAGTTGATTGATAAGCAGCCGCATTAACTGGTCTTTGAATCATCTGCATCAATATTTGAAAATGTTTTTTTTAAATCTGTGTGTTTAATTTGTCGTCTTAGGGAGAGGAGACTAACGTCTGGTCAGGCAAAATAAACTGATTGGGCAATGTTAGTCAGGGTCAGACAAAACATGCTGATCAGAGTGTTAGCCGGGGTCAGATGAAACTGATCCAGCCAAGTTAGGGTCAGGGGAAACATACTGATAGGGCTGTGTTAGGGTGAGAGGAAACATACTGATAGGGCTATGTTAGGATGTGAGAAAACATACTGATATGGCTATGTTAGGCTCAGGGGAAACATTCTGATAGGGCTATGTTAGGGTCAGGGGAAACAAACTGATAGGGCTATGTTAGAGTGAGAGGAAACATACTGATAGGGCTATGTTAGGATGAGATAAAACATTCTGAAATGGCTATGTTAGGGTCAGGGGAAACATACTGATCGGGCTATGTTAAGGTGAAAGCAAACATACTGATAGGGCTATGTTAGGGTGAGAGGAAACATACTGATAGGGCTATGTTTGTGTCAGGGGAAACATACTGATAGGGCTATGTTAGGGTCAGAGGGAACATACTGATCGGGCTTTGTTAGGATGAGAGGAAAAATACTGATAGGGCTATGTTAGGGTCAGGGGAAACATACTGATAGGATTATGTTAGGGTCAGGGAAAACATACTGATCGGGCTATGTTAGGGTGATGGGAAATATACTGATCGGGCTATGTTAGGGTGAGATGAAACATACATATAGTACTATGTTAGAGACAGACAAAACATACGGATATGGCTATGTTAGGGTGAGGGGAAATATACTGATCGGACTATGTTAGGGTGAGAGGAAACATACAGATAGGACTATGTTAGAGACAGGCAAAACATACAGATGGGGCTATGTTAGGTTCAGTGGAAACATATTGATAGGGCTATGTTAGGGTCAGGGGAAACATACTGATCGGGCTATGTTAGGGTCAGGGGAAACATACTGATCGGGCTATGTTAGGGTCAGGGGAAACATACTGATCGGGCTATGGTAAGGTGAGCGGAAACATACTGATCGGGCTATGCTAGTCAGGTCTGGAGTCTGTCTTGTTTGGAGCTTGAGATGGCTTGTAGTACGCTCCTGGAGTCTATCTTGCTTGGTGCTTGAGATTTCTTGGAGTACACACCTGGAGTCTGTTTTGTTTAAGACTTGAGATGGCTTGAAGTACACTCCTGGAGTCTGTCTTGTTTGGCGCTTGAGATGGCTTGTAGTACGCTCCTGGAGTCTGTCTTATTTGGGGCTTGAGATAGCTTGGAGTTCGCTCCTGGAGTCTGTCTTGTTTGGGACCTGAGATGGCTTGGAGTACGCTCCTGGAGTCTGTCTTATTTGGGGTTGAGATGGCGTGTAGTACGCTCCTGTAGTCTGTCTTGTTTGGGACTTGAGATGGCCTGGAGTACGCTCCTGGAGTCTGTCTTGTTTGGGACTTGAGATGGCCTGGAGTACGCTCCTGGAGTCTGTCTTGTTTGGGGCTTGAGATGGCTTGTAGTACATTCCTGGAGTCTGTCTTGTTTGGGACTTGAGATGGCATGTAGTACGCTCCTGGAGTTTGTCTTGTTTGGGACTTGAGATGGCTTGGAGTACACTCCTAGAATGACTGTTTTCCTTGTAGTTGTTTTTTTAAACTGATGATGAAAGTCCTCTTTGCTTAAACTCTGAGAATTTTTGAGATCTCAACAGAGCACATATGTTTAACAACTATCTGCCAAATCGTCTAGACTAGTGCCATTATTTCCAGTTATGGTCACGTCTCTGCTGTTTCCAGTGTGTTTGTAATAGATCTCTCTTCTGCATACGTGTTTTGGTCTGCTCTATTTCTCTTGCTTTGAAAATTACAGAACAGAGACCGTCTTGTAATCATATTTGGGCTGGTGTCCTTGGTGTTTGTCCTATTCAACGCAAGCGCCTTACCCTCGCGTCATGTTTAACTGTGTTTCTGGTTCTGTTCACTTGTTGCTAATCGTGTCTGACCATTTCAATCTTTCCCTTTTGAGGAGGCAACCATCTATGACAGTCTGCTTTTTTTCCGTTGTTATATTTTTTCTCCATGTTTCAGAGCTATACAACAGAGTCGGCTTTAATTTTGGTCGAAGTTTTGTATATTTTTATTACTTTTATTTTCTTTCCATTTCTGTAATTGTCCAAATCAATGAAAGCTCATCTGACTATATTTATTCTTATTTTGATATATGTATCCAGGTAATCCACATGTATATTACTTACTGTTAGCGAAGCAAAGGCAGCGAGGAAGGAAAGTGGTCATTGACATGTGTACATCTTGGAGCTAATACTCTGGTCTCTCGGGAGAGAAGACTAACGTCTGGTCAGGCACAACATAAAAAATCAGACTGGGTCGCTGTGGTCGAGAGATAAGCACTCGCCTCTCAAAGATATGAACGGAAACGGCGTGGGTTCTACGCGATGTTACGCCATAGAGAAATGGTCGATTCTGTAGCCATTTCAAATCTATTTTTATTTCCACGTATTTCTGTTGACGGTAACAGTAAACTAAACAATTGTAATTATTTGTCCACACGGGTTCTCTGAGTTATCAACATTAATGTCAAGCTTCCGTTAGGACGAAAAGAATGAGAAATGCTGAAACAGACATTAGGCATTGACGGTAAAAAAAGTGGAAGTAGATTTGGGGACTTATTGTATTTGCATTCCATCACGACTTGTCCATTTTCATTTGCATCTTTTGGAAACATCTTACCTAATGCTAATTTGATCGTCCTATTTATTTCTATTTCGGAGTTTGTTGAGTATCGATGTTGGTATCGTTCCTGCCATCGTTGGGAGGTTGCTTATATCACACGCTAGTGGGCAGAATCGAACTTAAATCTCCAGCGAAAGTCAAGAAACCTATATGTGGTATGTGAAGAGGAGAGAAGGTGTAATTGCCATAAATATGCAACCCACGTTGTTGTTATTGTTGTTGTTGCTGTTGCTGCTGTTGTTGTTGTTTTGTGACTGGTTACAGTGGCTGTTCCCACATTTTGAGCGTTCTTGAAAAGGTGATCCGAGGTTCTTCTGGATCCAGTGCAACGCAAGGCTCTTCAGTAAGCTTTTCACTACAAGGGTCAGTGTCCAGTATCCCCACATCGTTAGCCAGACTGCCATGAAGCAGTCTGTTTGCAGTGGAACAACTGCTTGACAGTGAGGTGCGATCTTGTCAGTATGATTCAATTAACCCTCACTAACATAGTCTGGTCAGTATATTTCATTTAACCCTGACTAACATAGTCTGGTCATTATGTTTCATTTAACCCTGACTAACATAATCTGGTCATTGTTTCATTTAACCCTGACTAACATAGTCTGGTCAGTATGGTTCATTTAACCCTGACTAACATAGTCTTGTCAGTATGTTTCACTTGACCCTAGCTACCATAGTCTGGTCAGTATGTTTCCCTTGACCCTAGCTACCATAGACTGGTCAGTATGTTTCACTTGACCCTAGCTACCATAGTCTGGTCAGTATGTTTCACTTGACCCTAACTACCATAGTCTGGTCAGTATGTTTCACTTGACCCTAGCTACCATAGTCTGGTCAGTATATTTTACCTGAACCTAGCTAACATCTGGTAACTATGTTTCACTTGACCCTAACTAACATAGTCTGGTCAGTATGTTTTACCTGACCTTAGTTAACATAGTCTGGTCAGTATGTTTCACCTGACCCTAGCTAACATAGTCTGGTCAGTATTTTTCACCTGACTCTAGCTAATATAGTCTGGTCAGTATGTTTCCCCTTACCCTAGCTAACAAAGTCTGGTCAATATGTTTCACCTGACCCTAGCTAACATAGTCTGGTCAGTATTTTTCACCTGACTCTAGCTAATATAGTCTGGTCAGTATGTTTCCCCTGACCCTAACTAACATTGTCTGGTCATTATGTTTCACCTGATCCTAGCTAACATAGTCTGGTCAGTATGTTTCACCTGACCCTAGCTAACATAATCTAGTCAGTATGTTTTACCTGACCCTGACTAACATAGTCTGATCAGTATGTTTTTCCCGACCCTGACTAACCAAGCAGGATCAGTATGTATCACATGAGCCTGGTTAACATAGTCTGATCAGAATGTATGTTTTACCTGACCCTGACAAAAATGGTCTGATCAGTATGTTTTACCTGACAATGACTGACATTGCCTGTTAAGTATGTTTTGCTTGATAATAACTAACATAGCCTGATCAATATGTTTTGCCTGACAATAACTAACATAGTCTAATCAGTATGTTTTACCAGACCATGTCTAACATAGCCTGATCAGTATGTTTCACCTGAGTCTGATAAACACAGTCTGATCAATATGATTTGTTCGACAATATCTTAGTCTGATGAGTATGTTTTGCCTGACAATAACTAACTGTCTGATCCTTATATTCTGTCTGACCTAGCGATAACCTCATCTCTCTACACAATGGCACACACGAGCGACCTCTGTAGGTAGGAGCAAAGAATAATCAGGGCAGGAAAGTCTCGAACTCATGTCCCCGTCGTAATCGTGGAAACTGGATGTTGTTGTTGTTGTTGTTTACGAATGCCCACAATGAGTAGAGTACTCTTTTGTGCACCCTGAAAAAGGCGTTTAGTGGCAGTTGCAGTAGCTTTCATTACATCACGAGCGAACGGATGAAAGTGGACCGTGGTCCTCCAGGCGGTTGTGCTATGATTGGCTTCATCTGCGTGTCGCTTATTACTACGGGTTTCACGTCGATCCCTCACCTTGTTACCAAGCCTGCTCTGAAGACAGCTCATTCTCAGGAAGGGCTGCAAGGAAGCCGAAGCGAGGGTCATGTCCAGTATGTTTTGCCTGAACCTGACGTAAGTCTACCTTCTGATAAAAACCTGGCACATCCTGTTATGGCAACAAACATGCCTCGGCTTTCTTTTACATCACGTCTTGTATCCTGTGTGGTTTGTTAGCGTTTTCGTTTGCTCTTTGTTCCTGACGAATACTTGTCGCTGTAACGTATGTATGGTTTGGTTTTTGTCTCTGTGCGGCCAATGATCCATTACCTATATGTGTTTTTATCCATTTGTAACCTTCAGAGCAGCAAAGATGGCGCTGTACCGGCTGTGGGTCTACATTGGTATGGTGTTTTAGTTCATTAAAGATGTCTCCAGGCCACGGATTTGTCTGAAATTAACACTAGTCGACGACTGACACCGTTTATGGAAACGTGTGGTTGTTTTTCTAACGACATGCTTTCTGTGTGACAGTCGTGCTAATCTAGTCCTTTGCCGTTCGGCGGACCACTCAGTATAAGATATTAATGTTAAAATCGGTTTTCAGTCTTTTAATTTGACTTCAGCCTCTCTACTCTGTAATTAATTTGTGAGGACAGTCATCATCATCATGTAGCATGCCCTAGGCAGAACGTCGCTCTCATCACAGCTATTCAGGGGACGGCGTGGCCTAGTGGTTAAGTGGCACGGCTCACAAACCGAAGGTGCTAGGTTCGATCCCTATCACAACACCGGCCGTTATCCCGGGGAAGCAAATCCTTAGAAAATGCAGGAGGAAGCAGACCCTTACATAAAACGCATGCTCAAGTCGGATGCACTGGGCCGACAGGCGTAAGATAAAAACACAGTGCAACGCACACCACCTTAGGGATTAGAAAAATTAGGTGAACGCAAAAAAAAATTAAATTAAAAATACAGCCATTCTATAGGAATCTCGATCAGCAGTCAGTGTGCTAGCCTGCTCCTTGTTCATGTGTAGGGTGTCCTTGATGTATTGTGGCCATCTACGTCTTGGCCGACCTCTGCCTCGTCTTCCTGGAACAATGCCCTCCAGAACTGCTTTTTCCAGTCCGTCATTTCGTTTGATGTGGTCGAAAAACCTGTTTCCGAGACATAACGGGTTTATAAGCCAGTTTTCATCGCCACTCAGATCTTGCAGGATGGCTTTATTTGTAATTTGCTGTAGCCAAAGTTATTTTGAAGATTCTCCTGCAGTCTTTTGTTTCGAAAGCCCCGATCTTCTTTCTTAATTTTTATGTGATGGTCCATGTCTTACATCCGTACACTGCCATCGGGAATGCGAATGTTCTGAGGATCTTCAATTTTAATTCTTTGTTACTATTGTGTCACACAGTTTGCATACTATTCAGTTTCTGCATCGCTGTGGAAAATCGTCTCCTTATTTCTCTTGCACAGTCCCAATCGTGTGTTATCAAAGAGCCAAGGCGAGGACAATATCAGGATCAAATGAAACGAACGTCTACTCGCTACAAAGCATATTGGAAAATATATCAATCTTGCGTTGTTTATGTGGCCGGGAAATTGGTCGTGCCAAACGCAGTACTACTGACGTCACGATTACCTGAATTTACGTGCAGATCTCTTTCTCGGCGCCAACTGTGCCATGCCAGCATCAAGCTGCGTAGTGACGGGGGAGCAGAGAGATTAAGGAAAGGAGGGATATATCTACAATAAGGAATTATTTCCATATTCAAGGTGTTTAATAAAGGATGATGGGAGAAGTGGTTGTGTAAAACGAATATCTTCTTCTTCTTCTTTTTCTTCTTTTTCTTCTTCTTAGTCCTCTTCTTCTTCTTAGTCTTCTTCTTCTTCTCTTTCTTCTTCTTCTTTTTCTTCTTTTCCTCCTCTTGTTTCGTTTTGTTCTTGCTCTTGTTCTTCTTCTTCTTCCTCTTCTTGTTCTTCTCCTTCTCCTCCTCCCTCTCCTTCTTCCTCTTCGTCTTCTCCTTTTTCCTCTTCTTTTCAGCCTCGTTCTTCTTGTTCTTCTTTTTGTGTCGTTTTTTATTTGCTCTTTTCTTTTTCTTCTTATTTTTCTTCTCCTTTTTCTTCTTATTTTTCTTCTCCTTTTTCTTCTTCTTTCTCCTCTTCCTTATTTTCCTCTTCTTCTCCTCCTTCACCTACTTATTTCTTCCTAAACTTCTTCTTCTTCTTTTCCTTCTCCTCCTCCCCATCTTCTATATTCTTTTTCTTTTTCTTCGTCTACTGCTCCATCTCCTTTTTTTAGTTGCTAATTTGACTTCTTCTTTTTGTTATTTTCGATTTCTTCTTTCTCTTCTGCTTCTTCTGTACACACGTGCATTTCCACTCTTAATGGTCTGACAAAAACACGTATGAATAATTTGTATGTATTTCACCGCAGACTGGGCAATGTGGTTTTCGGATTGCGATTCGGAAATCTACGGCTGGCCGGCCTAATCAGGACTCTGCATTGCCTACTCTGCTTAACAATATGTCAGTCTTTTAAATGCCACGCTTGCTACAATACGATGCTATATTTTCTCGTATCAGAACACGTGTTTTGTTGTTTTGTAAAACCAGAAACTCACAATTAACACTAAGGTCAGCGCATGACACGGTAAGGAATAAAGACTTTTAGGCAGAGAGCCAACAACAGCTACTGGAACAACAAATTAATTGGGCTGGATAGGACATTCGATACGCTCGGTTTCGTCCAATATAGCCAGGCAGGCTCTTATATGTAATTGTAAGTTGAGAAAGAGCATTGGTACTGGAGCGCGGGGTAGTCAGGGCTGGACGTGAGAGGATAAAATCAGACGCTGGACTAGCAGCTGTCTGTCTGCGCGTGCATCCAGGGTAAGGGAGAGGGAATCTTGTACGAGGCGTGTTCAAATGAAACCGGACCAAACTGCAACAATTTAGCATACGTACGATGCGCATGATGACGTCTCTTCTGGTGTAAAGAGCACATACCAGCCGCCAAGTTTGTAAAATTGTATTATCCTTCGACTCATAGTTTCCTCAGCAGACCGTTGAAACCATAGCGGGTGTGATACGGAATTCGACCAGAGTTGATCAGCGAGCTGTGATTCGGTTTCTAACAGCTGAAAGATGTCGACCAGTTGACATTCATCGTAGAATGCAGACAGTGTATGGTGACAAAAGTGTGTCGAAGACAACAGTGAAGAACTTGACAACGATGTCTAAAGAAGCACGTGAGTTAACGCAACAATATGCGCGTTACCTGGTCTCGGAAGATCTTCCGTTAACTCACGTTTTTCTTTAAACATCGTTGTCCAGTTCTTCTCTGTTGTCTTCGACACACTTTATTCACCATTCACTGCCTGCATTCTGCAGTGAATGTCATCTGGTCGACATCCTTCAGCTCTTAGAAACCGAATCACCGCTCGCTGATCAACTCTGGTCGAATTCGGTATCACAATCGCCATATTTTCAACGGTCTGCTGAAGAAACTATAAGTCGGAGGATAATGATATTTTGTAAACTTGACGTTTGGTATATGCTGTTCACACCAGAAGTAACGTCATCATGCTCATCGTACGTATGTTTACTTGTTGCAGTTCGTTCCCGTTTAATTTGAACACGCCTCGTAATTCTCAAGGGAAAAAAGAGCCCTGGTTGTCTAGCACATGGTACGCAGAGCTACACGTGGGACAATAAGGTCAGAAGATTGACGAGCAGCAGTCTGACTGCGTGTACAACCAGATCGGGAGAGAGACAGAATGTTGTAAATCCATTGAAGGCAACCTTCATTGGTTAGATGACACTTGAATTGATTGATTGATTAAAAACCCTTCAGTCTGTCTGTCTGTCTGTCCGTCCGTCCGTCCGTGTATATGTCTTTCTCTGCATGTCTGGTTGTATGTCTATATCTATATCTTTCTCTGCCCGTCTGTCTGTCTGGTTTTATGTCTATGTCTATAACTTTCTTTGTACGTCTGTCCGTCTGACTGACTGACTGTCTGTCCACTTACGCTATGATGTCTCGTTGTTAGCCGTAAATGTATGTCTAGGGTTAAGACCGTCGCTCACTGGTCGGCATTCCTTTGAATATTTTTAACATTTCCTATCCACTTTGTTCTCGGTTTTCCACGGTTGCAGAAGCCCGTTCGTCATACGATATAAGCGCAAAGGAACAGCGTGGTTGGATGAGTTCACATGAAGTGGCCGAACCCCACACGATCTTCTCCCTACCCATATGTTCGGTTCATGGTTCTTTTCAACAATTTTTCTGATATCATCATTTCTCATGTTTGTCTCCCCTAGTGACATTCATCGTCTGTTCTCAAGCCTCACAGCACACAGGTCATGCTCTTTCTCTCCCGTGTCTTTGTTAATGTCTAGGGTTTAGACACTGATAACAGAGTGTCGGCTAGAATATACTGTTGATCAATATTCTTTTAGTGGACATTTTAATGTCCGGGTGTTTCAGCAGCGAGAACAGCTGGTATGCAATTGCGCTCTATTTCTTGCAGCAAGCCTCAATTTCTCTGTCTGATCTGCAATCATTGGTAGATATGTTTGTATTCTCACACCGGTTGTACCCTGTCCTTTGTTGCCATAATATTTAGATGTCAAGATAATCTAATTATCTGCTACAGGTTGTATTATCAATTGCTGTGCTGACTTCTTTTGGCCTTTTTTAAAAAGATCATTCTTGAACATCCTTGACTTTCCAATTCATGTGATACGCGTACTTGTCCCAAAAGCAGACAAACACGGCTATCGTCTTTCAATAAATGAACTAACAAAAGTGCTATTCGGTGGATGTTCAAATTGTACATCTTTCAAACATCCTCTGATGTCAAGCTTAGTGACACAACGCTTAAACCTATCGGAGACGGACAACCAATTCTGAGGTCTTACACACAGTGAACCTAGAAGAACCCTTGCCAATTAAACATTTAAACAGCAGGCTGTAAACTGCAAACATGTACACACGGACGGAGAAATTGAGGCTTGCTGCCAGAAGCAGAGCACAATCCTGCGTACAAACATGTACACAATCCTGCGTACAAGCCTGAGCACCAACATGCGCACACCTCTGCGCACATCTCTCGTTTCAAATTTTGCGAAATGCTTGGAATATAGGTGCGTTTAAGATCCATAGCACCACTTGCGTGCCATTGGTAATATAGAGTGGTTGAGATCCAGGGTACTATTTGCACGCCACCAGTAATATAGAGTGGTTGAGATCCAGGGTACTACTTGCGGGCCATCAGTAATATAGAGTGGTTGAGATCCAGGGTACTACTTGCGGGCGGGCCATCAGTAATATAAGGATGGTTGAGATCTAGGGTACCACTTGCGGACCACCAGTAATATAGAGTAGTTGAAATCCAGGGTACCACTTGCGGGCCACCAGTAATATTATCGAGTTTCAATCAATCAACGGATGTCCGTCACTCCATTTTTGGGGCATAGACCATTGACAACCCTCCGCCAGCCAACTCAATCTTCAGCTGCCATGTCTGACTATCTTCGTCTGAGGTTCAAGGTCGGAAGTTCATCTTCTGCCTCTTCTATGGTGGTTCGTGGTCTATCTCTTTTCCTCTTCCTCAGAAAGGTTACATGTCATGTCCTGTCTAGTTACGTTTGATGTTGCTTTTTCTTGCAGCTTTTACCACACTGCGTCCTACTTCTTTCTAATTTTCTCAGACCATTTCTTTCACAAGACCGTTTTTTTGTGGTTTGGTTGTCTATATTTCTGCAACCAGCTATGTTCTTGTTGTCGGATACCCATAATGAGTAGGTTTATTCGTTTGTGCGCCCTAAAAAGGACGTTAAGTGACGGGTTCCCGTAGCTTTCCTCCCATCTCGAGCGTGCTGATGAAGGTGGGCCGACGTCCTCCAAACGATTGTGCTATGCTTGGCTTCATCTGCGTGTCGCTCACTACTACTGTGATCTCGTCGATCTCTCACATCGTTAGCTAGGCTGTAGTGAAAACATTCCGTTTCCAGGGACGGCTACTAGGAAGCCGAGGTCAGGGTCTTGACCAGTATATTTTGTCTGACCCTAACATATCTGATCAGTATATTTTGTCTGACCCTAACATATCTGATCAGTATATTTTGTCTGACCCTAACATATCTGATCAGTATATTTTGCCTGACCAGACGTTAGTCTTCAACCCGCTACATGGGTGGACTAATCCAACCTATGAAACTCTATATGAGTTGGCCGTTTGTAGTCTAATCTCCCCCTCTTGACCTGTCCAGTTTCGGTTATACTTCTGGAAAGCTTCTCCTCACCTCACCTTGGTATTATTGAGACACGGAAGCCCTCTCATCATCCCATTGTAACGAACACTAAAGTGATTCTCGAGTTTGGTTACAATTTATTTTTTACGAACAGTCCCATAGCCGAAACAAAAATGTGGATAAATATGATTAATACTAGTGTCAGCGCCATTGATACTACAGATGTCGAAAACGTCTTTCCGTCTGATTTTCGTTGACAGGATATATTGTAGATGGCAGTAGGTGAGGATTTCATTTGTCTTTGCTGCTTGTGGAGCTCCGATTCACGAGACCGCCGTGACATCAATCGTAGAGTCGGCCTGACTCCGGCTTCTATGGTCGCACAGCATCGTATTTGGAACCAGCTGAGACTTTAAATGAAAACCAAGCTATGGAGTTACATAACCTGTGTCGTCCTGTTCCAGGACTGTTCTGCCAGGCGTTCAGAAGCGCAATGAAGCCTTCGGTATGCGCAGTGGAAGGTCATTCTTGTGATCTTCTGATGTGTTCGACCTCGGGTGGGTGGTGGACTGACGGGCAGACCTCGAGGGCATAGTTGGATGCTAGACCGTCGCTGTTTGACCCTATGGAAACACGTATCCCTTTCTTGCTAGGAACAATCCCGCCCACCATCACTGAAATCAGGCCACGGACCTTTAAGAATTTCGAGGTGACTCTCTCCGTTGTAGTCCTGCCTCCTCGACCGACAACGCACACCATGATTGAGGTCAGACTAGAAAGACATCATCCCCACTGCGTGCAGCCTGGGACTTAGTCATTCGTTGTGTACGTGGACGGTTGGGCGAAACCGGCCTTTTGTCGTTTAAGCGGACCACAAATCAACCTACCTACCTGTCCAACTACCTAAGAAAAATAATCAGATTCCCATCACAAGCAATGATGGTGACGTCATCAGACGACGGCTTTTCTCTTGATGTTGTAACTTGCGCTGCTTTTGGTAGTTAAGAAGCCGCTGCGCTTGTCATCAACCTCACTCTCTGGTCCCGAGGTACCTTGGACCAGTGGCAAGACATAAGTCAAGACGACTGGAGGTAACTCAGCATGAAGAAACTCTGGTCTTACCTTCTTTGAGACAAAGGATCGCTTGAAACTTGCAGGCCTCGATCGTCCATCGTTTCCGTTAATCACTTTGAAAGACGAGTGCCTCAACTCTGGATCCCTGGGACCCCTACCTACAAAGCAGCAGCCTTTGCTTTCCACGATTCTCTATTTATGTTCGATTTCTTCAACTCCACCCGTCAACCTGTAGTTATCCTTGCTGTGTCTGCCATGTTATTTTCCTCCAGCGTTTGTTGTTCATCTCTCACTTCTTTGCTACAATGAATTCCAACGTATCGTATGTTGCCAAGTTTATTCTATAAGTTGTAACCCTATCCTACTCTGTGATCATTTCTAGAGATATCTCGTTGCTATTGTATATGTTTATCCAATATAAAAAAAATAGGCTAAAGATGCAACGGTAAAAAAGGTTAAAAGTTGATAAAAGCACGTAGGTAATGGCTTTGGTCACTGTGCCATTACCAATATGCGTTCTTATCTTCTCAGATCCCAACGTAAATGTATATTGGAGAAAATTTTCGTCCTAGATATGCTTCTCTGTTTCCGATTCCAATAATGAAACTTCCATCCCATTAATTTTGAGTAACCTAAATTTTTATATCTTGTGAAAATTACGCGAAATTCCAAATCGGGCAAAGAGAGTTGAAAGCAAATCATGTTTTGTTATTAACGAAAATACATCTCGCATCCCATTAGTAAAACCATTAGCAGCGGCATCTCTAGCTGCACAAACAGCAGGACCGCTACTTCACTCCCATATATTAGCTATTGTAAAAATATATCCTAGTATCTTATATTTAACGCCGAAACGTAAAAAGATTTATAAAAAAGTACATGAAAACAATATAGTGACATGGGAAACAAATGTGGATTTCTATTTAGTTGTGGCGGAATTCGGTTGAAACACCTGTGGTTGTTTTTAAAATATTTGGACAGGTGTGAACTTAATTTTCAGTAGCTTCACTCGTGTGTGAAGCATTAATTAGGTTGTCATGTCTCGTCTCCACTCGCCTTTCCCATAATCCTAGGAGGTCGTAGGGACATCAAACCACTCTACTGTTATTTTAACCATTTTTTGCCACTTCTGTCTGCCCAGAACCGTAACCTCATGCATAGCACCATAACCTCCTGCCCAGCACCGTAACCTCCTGCCCAGCACCGTAACCTCCTGCCTAGCACCGTAACCTCCTACCTAGCACCGTAACCTCCTGCCTAGCACCGTAACCTCCAGCCTTCCCAGTACCGTAACCTCCTGCAGCATCGTAACCTCCTATCTTCCCAGTACCGTAACCTGTCTTCCCAGTACCGTAACCTCCTGTCTTCCCAGTACCGTAACCTCCTGTCTTCCCAGTACCGTAACCTCCTGCCTACCCAGCATCGTAACCTCCTGTCTTCCCAGTACCGTAACCTCCTGTCTTCCCAGTACCGTAACCTCCTGCCTACCCAGTACCGTAACCTCCTACCTACCCAGCACCATAACCTCCTACCTACCCAGCATCGTAACCTCCTGTCTTCCCAGCATCGTAACCTCCTGTCTTCCCAGTACCGTAACCTCCTGTCTTCCCAGCACCGTAAACTTCTGCCAGCCCCAGGACCATAACCTCCTGCCAGCCCCAGGACCATAACTTCCTGCCAGCCCCAGCACCATAACTTCCTGCCAGCCCCAGGACCATAACTTCCAGCCTACCCAGCACCGTAACTTCCAGCCTACCCAGCACCGTAACCTCCAGCCTACCCAGCACCGTAACCTCCAGCCTACCCAGCACCGTAACCTCCAGCCTACCCAGCACCGTAACCTTCTGCCAGCCCATCACCGTAACCTCATTATCTTTCAAGGTTTTGCTTATACAATTTACAACCCCGTCTATCCAGCTTATCGTGAAGAGACTTCCCGTTTCTCTCGCCAGTGGCTGTTTGGCAGTCCACTCGATCGTATTACAAGGCCGTTCCATTGGAGCTTGTGTGTTTTTGTCAGTGATATAAAGTCTTGATTAGATCCGATAGACTATGTAACTGTGTTGCTTACCTTGACATCTGCCCCTGTGTTATTCCAAGTACCTGTCTTAAGTATCTCATCTCCTTCACCTGGATTTCTCGACTCACCTCAGCATTAATCGTCTATGTCTCACACGCGTACATGTACTTAGAGAGAATTAGCGTTTGCGTTAATCTGATCTTTGAAGAACTATTGTATTTCCACAAAAGTTTCAGTTATATGAGAATCTTTATTACTTATTAATACCTTATTCTTACCGTTGTCTTGGTTCCCTCTACCATAAATTACATATCCTAGCTATGTGAAATGCGCTACTTCATCCATCTGTTTCACATCTATATTGATGATGTCATTGAATCCATTCTTGCTGTTTGTCATTCGTTCTATCTTTTTGGGGTTTATTACCGCATCATATTTTCTCGATGTGGTAGTAAGCTAGGTCGTAAATGTTTTCAGCTCTTTCTCATTACCAGCCCTGGTATCTATTGAGCGAGAAGTACGCTCCACTATAGTTACAGTATCGTGGTCCCCACCGATAGCAGTGCTTATTCGTTATTATTTGTTTTGTTATATTTTATTTATTGTTTGAAGTTGAATGTCCACAATGAGTGTCTACGCTTTTGTGCTTCCTGAACAGGGTGTTAAATGGCGAGTTGCAGTAGCTTTAGTATACATCTTGGGCGTGCTAATGTAGGTGGACGGCAGTCCTCCCATACTGATGTGCTATTTTTTAATTTATCTGCGTATCGCTCAGTACCGCGGGGATCACGTTGATACGTTAGCTAGCCTGAATGGAAAACAGCTCGTTTCATTGGAGAACTACGAGGAAGTCAAGGTGAAGTCGTCGTCAGAATATTTTTACTTTATCCCGACTAACATGTCTGATCAGTATGGTTTGCCTGACCCTGACTAACATGTCTGATCAGTATGTTTTGCCTGACCCTGACTAACATGTCTGATCAGTATGTTTTGCCTGACCCCGACTAACATGTCTGATCAATATGTTTTGCCTGACCCTGACTAACATGTCTGATCAGTATGTTTTGCCTGACCCTGACTAACATGTCTGATCAGTATGTTTTGCCTGACCCTGACTAACATGTCTGATCAGTATGTTTTGTTTGACCCTGACTAACATGTCCGATCAGTATGTTTTGCCTGACCCTGACTAACATGTCTGAAAAGTATGTTTTGCCTGACCCCGACTAACTTGTCTGATCAGTATGTTTTGCCAGACCCTGACTAATATGTCTGATCAGTATGTTTCGTTTGACCCTGACTAACATGTCCGATCAGTATGTTTTGCCTGACCCTGACTAACATGTCTGAAAAGTATGTTTTGCCTGACCCCGACTAACATGTCTGATCAGTATGTTTTGCCTGACCCCGACTAACATGTCTGATCAGTATGTTTTGCCTGACCCTGACTAAGATGTCTGATCAGTATGTTTTGCCTGACCCCGACTAACATGTCTGATCAGTATGTTTTGCCTGACCCCGACTAACATGTCTGATCAGTATGTTTTGCCTGACCCTGACTAAGATGTCTGATCAGTATGTTTTGCCTGACCCTGACTAACATGTCTGATCAGTATATTTTGCCTGACCCTGACTTACATGTCTGATCAGTATGTTTTGACTGATCAAACGTTGTCTTCACTACCCGATACATTACATAATGGAGACCTTACTTTTATCTATGACTTTAAAAAAAATCCTGTAACTACTTCCTTTTCTCCTTGATTTTCTTTTTAACAATGACTCAACTTACCTATCAGTCACTTTTACTCATACCTTGTATCCTTCTGCGATATTATTCAAATTCTTTCTATTCATTTTCTTGTCCTTTGCTCTTTTTTTTTTCTCCCCTTCTTGATCTTCTTTCTCGTATTGTTGTTGTTGTTGTTGTTGTCGTCGCTGTCCTTTATCCATTCTGCTTTATCTTTTCTCCTTTCTGCTTTATCTTTTCTCCTTTCTGCTTTATCTTTTCTCCTTTCTGCTTTATCTTTTCTCCTTTCTGCTTTATCTTTTCTCCTTTCTGCTTTATCTTTTCTCCTTTCTGCTTTATCTTTTCTTCTTTACCCTTTATCCTTTCTTCTCCTTTCTTTCTGCTTGGCAAGAGTCAGCTATGAGTCAGTATTCACAGATATGGCTTTTACCGCCACTATCTCACAATTGCACATGTTATTGTTATATCCCTTTCTAGGTCCCTAATTTGCTTTCTTTCATTTGCTTTCTTTCATTTGCTTTCTCCCGTTTTACTTTCTCCCGTTTTATTTCTCCCGTTTTATTTCTCCCGTTTTATTTCTCCCGTTTTACTTTCTCTCGTTTTACTTTCTCCCGTCTTTCTATCTCCTGTCTTTCTATCTCCCGTCTTACTATCTCCCGTTTTACTATCTCCCGTTTTACTTTATCTCGTTTTACTTTCTCCTGTCTTGCTATCTCCCGTCTTTCTATCTCCCGTCTTACTATCTCCCGTCTTACTATCTCCCGTCTTACTATCTCCCGTTTTACTTTCTCCCGTTTAACTTTCTCCCGTTTAACTTTCTCCCGTTTTCTGTCTCCCGTTTTCTGTCTCCCGTTTTCCTTCTCCCGTTTACCTTTCTCCTGTTTACTTTATCCTGTTTACTCTATCACATTTACTTTCTTCCAGTTACTTTCTACCGCTTACCTTTCTACCGTTTAATTTCTCCCGTTTTACTTTCTCCCGTTTAACTTTTTCACGTTTTACTTTCTCACGTTTTACTCTCTCCCGTTTTCTATCTTCCGTCTTTCTGTCTCCCGTTTTACCTTCTTTCGTTAACTTTTTTACCTCCATGCCACACATTCTAAGTCGTTCTACCTTATTCCATCTGTCACTTTCTCTCAACACTGTGCCCCTATCCGCCTACGTGCCAGAACCTTGCTCACAATCTAACTCATTTATTATTCCAACGAAATCAACAAAAACAGTAATCCTTGTCTGTCACAAAATAGACAATAGTGAGTCCATACAAAAATCAATTATTGCACTTTAATGGCGCGCCCGATTTTTTAATTGTGCTTTCTCAAATGTTGGTTTATATGTGCTTTTCATGTCAAATTGCTTTATGCCTTAAAACCAAAGTGCCTCCGCATCTTCGCTATATATGTATTTTTGATGTTGACATTCGTTTTCTTTTTAATTTTCTTTTTCTGACTGATTGTCATATATTTTTAGAAGTTTCTTTTTCTTTTTCTGTTTTCTTCTTCTGCTTCTTCTTCTTCTTCTTCTTCTTCTTCTTCTAAATCTTCTTCTTTTTTTCGTCTTCTTCTTCTTCTTCTCTTTCTTCTTCTGCTTTTTCCTCTTCTTTGTCTTCGTCTTCTTCTTCTTTATCGCTCCATACGAGTGGTTGCAGTAACTACTTCTTCTTTCTTCTTCATACGCTGTCAGACGTCAACTTGAATGTGTTCGAAGAAAGCAGCAGTCATCATGAGGCTGTCCACACTGCCATAGAGCTTGTCTAGTGTTGGTGCTGGTGATGTCCATATGTGCTTTCTCTGGTCCTCGTATGTCGGGCAATTTTGCAGCAGATGTTCAGCGGTCATTTTCCCTGTATCACAGGTGCATTCATCAGTACCACCTATCTTCAGTTTATTGAATAGATGGTACCTCAGTCTGTTGTGGCCTGTGCGGAGTCTGAAGACCCCGACCTGCTTTCTTCTGTTCAACTGGTAATATGCATCATTTTTTGTGTAGCCAGTATGCTCTGTTTCCCATTTGCCCATAATAAACCTTTTAGACTCAGTAACTCAGATTCTTATTAGCTAAAACACAACTACAAGGAAAGTTGTCACTAGCACAGACCCCAGGAGCGAACACCAAGCAATCTCAGGCCCCAAACAAGATAAGACTCTCCCGTCTCCCGTAGTTAACCCCAGCCCGTTGTGGGGAACTTGGAAACGGGAAAGCAAATGAGCTCGCAAATACCTAAAGTGGCGGGAAGCAGATTCGTCATCGACAGAGCAATGAAGAAGCAGATACTCGTCAAAGGATCCATGAGAACGGAATAGAGAGACCAGCATAACAAATACACGCCAAAAAATGACGACATAGACAAACTTAACAGAGATAGGCAGACAAAGATCTTCCGTTTCAAAACGGGATTTTTGCAGGCTCCAGGTCCACTTCCACAGAATGGGTATCAGAGACACAGCCACTTGCGATTGTACAGCACCCAAGGAAATAGCAGACCTGCCCTAATTATGCAGACCAAAAAGCGCCAGTTTGGCCGTGGGAGCGACCATTAAAAAATCTGGAAAAGTTGGGGCAGGAATGAAGACCTGAAACGCACAGATTCCTTGGTGAACCTCACCAAACTAGAAGCACAGTATCAGTTGTTCGAAGTAGCAGGATTCTCCATGCAAGTGGAACAGAAATAATGTATTGCCCTTTATAGGCCCTCCCGTTTTTTTAATTGAGCTTTCAGTATGGTTTGCCTGACCCTGACTAACATGTCTGATCAGTATGTTTTGCCTGACCCTGACTAACATGTCTGATCAGTATGTTTTGCCTGACCCCGACTAACATGTCTGATCAATATGTTTTGCCTGACCCTGACTAACATGTCTGATCAGTATGTTTTGCCTGACCCTGACTAACATGTCTGATCAGTATGTTTTGCCTGACCCTGACTAACATGTCTGATCAGTATGTTTTGTTTGACCCTGACTAACATGTCCGATCAGTATGTTTTGCCTGACCCTGACTAACATGTCTGAAAAGTATGTTTTGCCTGACCCCGACTAACTTGTCTGATCAGTATGTTTTGCCAGACCCTGACTAATATGTCTGATCAGTATGTTTCGTTTGACCCTGACTAACATGTCCGATCAGTATGTTTTGCCTGACCCTGACTAACATGTCTGAAAAGTATGTTTTGCCTGACCCCGACTAACATGTCTGATCAGTATGTTTTGCCTGACCCCGACTAACATGTCTGATCAGTATGTTTTGCCTGACCCTGACTAAGATGTCTGATCAGTATGTTTTGCCTGACCCCGACTAACATGTCTGATCAGTATGTTTTGCCTGACCCCGACTAACATGTCTGATCAGTATGTTTTGCCTGACCCTGACTAAGATGTCTGATCAGTATGTTTTGCCTGACCCTGACTAACATGTCTGATCAGTATATTTTGCCTGACCCTGACTTACATGTCTGATCAGTATGTTTTGACTGATCAAACGTTGTCTTCACTACCCGATACATTACATAATGGAGACCTTACTTTTATCTATGACTTTAAAAAAAATCCTGTAACTACTTCCTTTTCTCCTTGATTTTCTTTTTAACAATGACTCAACTTACCTATCAGTCACTTTTACTCATACCTTGTATCCTTCTGCGATATTATTCAAATTCTTTCTATTCATTTTCTTGTCCTTTGCTCTTTTTTTTTTCTCCCCTTCTTGATCTTCTTTCTCGTATTGTTGTTGTTGTTGTTGTTGTCGTCGCTGTCCTTTATCCATTCTGCTTTATCTTTTCTCCTTTCTGCTTTATCTTTTCTCCTTTCTGCTTTATCTTTTCTCCTTTCTGCTTTATCTTTTCTCCTTTCTGCTTTATCTTTTCTCCTTTCTGCTTTATCTTTTCTCCTTTCTGCTTTATCTTTTCTTCTTTACCCTTTATCCTTTCTTCTCCTTTCTTTCTGCTTGGCAAGAGTCAGCTATGAGTCAGTATTCACAGATATGGCTTTTACCGCCACTATCTCACAATTGCACATGTTATTGTTATATCCCTTTCTAGGTCCCTAATTTGCTTTCTTTCATTTGCTTTCTTTCATTTGCTTTCTCCCGTTTTACTTTCTCCCGTTTTATTTCTCCCGTTTTATTTCTCCCGTTTTATTTCTCCCGTTTTACTTTCTCTCGTTTTACTTTCTCCCGTCTTTCTATCTCCTGTCTTTCTATCTCCCGTCTTACTATCTCCCGTTTTACTATCTCCCGTTTTACTTTATCTCGTTTTACTTTCTCCTGTCTTGCTATCTCCCGTCTTTCTATCTCCCGTCTTACTATCTCCCGTCTTACTATCTCCCGTCTTACTATCTCCCGTTTTACTTTCTCCCGTTTAACTTTCTCCCGTTTAACTTTCTCCCGTTTTCTGTCTCCCGTTTTCTGTCTCCCGTTTTCCTTCTCCCGTTTACCTTTCTCCTGTTTACTTTATCCTGTTTACTCTATCACATTTACTTTCTTCCAGTTACTTTCTACCGCTTACCTTTCTACCGTTTAATTTCTCCCGTTTTACTTTCTCCCGTTTAACTTTTTCACGTTTTACTTTCTCACGTTTTACTCTCTCCCGTTTTCTATCTTCCGTCTTTCTGTCTCCCGTTTTACCTTCTTTCGTTAACTTTTTTACCTCCATGCCACACATTCTAAGTCGTTCTACCTTATTCCATCTGTCACTTTCTCTCAACACTGTGCCCCTATCCGCCTACGTGCCAGAACCTTGCTCACAATCTAACTCATTTATTATTCCAACGAAATCAACAAAAACAGTAATCCTTGTCTGTCACAAAATAGACAATAGTGAGTCCATACAAAAATCAATTATTGCACTTTAATGGCGCGCCCGATTTTTTAATTGTGCTTTCTCAAATGTTGGTTTATATGTGCTTTTCATGTCAAATTGCTTTATGCCTTAAAACCAAAGTGCCTCCGCATCTTCGCTATATATGTATTTTTGATGTTGACATTCGTTTTCTTTTTAATTTTCTTTTTCTGACTGATTGTCATATATTTTTAGAAGTTTCTTTTTCTTTTTCTGTTTTCTTCTTCTGCTTCTTCTTCTTCTTCTTCTTCTTCTTCTTCTAAATCTTCTTCTTTTTTTCGTCTTCTTCTTCTTCTTCTCTTTCTTCTTCTGCTTTTTCCTCTTCTTTGTCTTCGTCTTCTTCTTCTTTATCGCTCCATACGAGTGGTTGCAGTAACTACTTCTTCTTTCTTCTTCATACGCTGTCAGACGTCAACTTGAATGTGTTCGAAGAAAGCAGCAGTCATCATGAGGCTGTCCACACTGCCATAGAGCTTGTCTAGTGTTGGTGCTGGTGATGTCCATATGTGCTTTCTCTGGTCCTCGTATGTCGGGCAATTTTGCAGCAGATGTTCAGCGGTCATTTTCCCTGTATCACAGGTGCATTCATCAGTACCACCTATCTTCAGTTTATTGAATAGATGGTACCTCAGTCTGTTGTGGCCTGTGCGGAGTCTGAAGACCCCGACCTGCTTTCTTCTGTTCAACTGGTAATATGCATCATTTTTTGTGTAGCCAGTATGCTCTGTTTCCCATTTGCCCATAATAAACCTTTTAGACTCAGTAACTCAGATTCTTATTAGCTAAAACACAACTACAAGGAAAGTTGTCACTAGCACAGACCCCAGGAGCGAACACCAAGCAATCTCAGGCCCCAAACAAGATAAGACTCTCCCGTCTCCCGTAGTTAACCCCAGCCCGTTGTGGGGAACTTGGAAACGGGAAAGCAAATGAGCTCGCAAATACCTAAAGTGGCGGGAAGCAGATTCGTCATCGACAGAGCAATGAAGAAGCAGATACTCGTCAAAGGATCCATGAGAACGGAATAGAGAGACCAGCATAACAAATACACGCCAAAAAATGACGACATAGACAAACTTAACAGAGATAGGCAGACAAAGATCTTCCGTTTCAAAACGGGATTTTTGCAGGCTCCAGGTCCACTTCCACAGAATGGGTATCAGAGACACAGCCACTTGCGATTGTACAGCACCCAAGGAAATAGCAGACCTGCCCTAATTATGCAGACCAAAAAGCGCCAGTTTGGCCGTGGGAGCGACCATTAAAAAATCTGGAAAAGTTGGGGCAGGAATGAAGACCTGAAACGCACAGATTCCTTGGTGAACCTCACCAAACTAGAAGCACAGTATCAGTTGTTCGAAGTAGCAGGATTCTCCATGCAAGTGGAACAGAAATAATGTATTGCCCTTTATAGGCCCTCCCGTTTTTTTAATTGAGCTTTCACAAATCTTAGTTTATATGTTGTTCTCATGACAAGTTGCTTTCAGTTTTCTTCTTCTTATTCTGAGTTCGTTCTCAATCTCCCGCTACCAAGGCTTTGCAAGTAGCAGGATGTAGTCTGGAGAACGGAATGTGTTGTGTCGCTAGTTTACAGTTTGACTGCGATATTTGCACGTTACGGTTCGACACATTCGTCTTCAGCATCAACGTCAAGTTTAAAAATCAAAGTACCCCCGCATCTTCGCTATATTTGTGTTTGTGATGTTGATATTCGTGTTCCTCTGTATTATCTTTTTTTTCACACATTATCGGTAGCTTTTTGTTTTTCTTCTTGTTCGCTTCTTCTTTCCTCTTCCTCCTCCTCCTTCTTTTTCTTCTTCTTTTTGCCTCTTTTTGTGTTTCCTCTGCAACTTCTTATTTTTCTTGTTATATTTCTGTTGTTACGCGTGTGCTATATTTTTGTGTTCTCATTCCTCTTCTTCTTCGTTTTCTTCTTCGTCTTCTTCTTTTTCTTCTTCTTCTTTCTTCTTCTAATGCTGCTGCTTCTTCTTCTTATTGAATTATTACTATCATTCTAAATGTTCCTCTAGTTGTCCCATTATCCATTGTATGCTTCTGCTGCGTCAGCTTGCTGTTCTTCAACTGTATCTGTAGGTCTTTTGTTTATCTTTATCTTATTCTCCTTCACATTAGACTGTCCTACAATTAAACCTGGTGGTCATTCAGGAAGAGCATGCGCCCTGTGCCAGGTAGCCAAATATCGTCTTAACCTCCCCTGAAGTACCACTCCGGACCAACGTATTGTCGTAGGCCATCTGTCCATATCTCCGGTGGACGATCGTCATGACGACTGAAGGTGTAGAGCTACCGCGACGCCATTTTATGTGTACAGACAATCGTACCACGTGGCGCCCCCCCCCCTGTACTTGCTTAGCAACATATAATCTACAACGTTATTGACGCAGGTTTGATTCTTGATAGTGTTGTTGCAGATGGTGTCCCATAGTGAGGTTGACAGTGTTCTATTGCCGTTAAATAGCGTGAAGTCACACAATGGTAATTTTTAGAAAGTTCCACAACTCCAACCAAGTTAGTTGTCCATCGCAAACAGTGGGGGCGTTATCATTTAACGTGTTTGCCTTGATGATGTAACCTGAGCTGTATTTGGATTATAGTGAGGAAGCACCTGCGCTGGTCATCAACCTCACTCTCTTGTCCAGTGCTAATAACATCAGTCTAGACGACTGGAGGCAACTCTAGATGCAGACACTCGCAGCGATCATCCTGAGAAAACAGTGTCTGCGAAAGAAGACAATTCGTGATTCGAACTAGGCACGTTGTGATTGAGAAATGGACGTTTCACCCCTATGCCACCCTGCCAATATACCATAACTGCAATGACCATTCCATTGAAGGAGCGAGCTCTCGCTTCGATGTTTTTCATCTGCTGAAGAATGATACGTATTTTGAAGATGAGATGTTTCCGAAGACTTCTAAACGTCACGTACAAAGATCGAGTTACAAATGAGGAAATACGAGATAGAATTACAACAGTAATTGGGCCTTTTTAGGACCTCTTGGCAACTGTCAAAAGAAGGAAACTGGCTTGGTACGGTGACATATCGAGATCAAATGGTCTTGCAAATACAATCCTGCACGGAAATGTGCAAGGCAGACGACTAAGAGACCGGTCCAAAAGGAGGTGGGAGTACAACATAAAAGAATGGACCTATCTCTGACTAGAAGAGGCACAGGCAGACAGACAGAGCAGGGTGGCGTGGTGTTGTGAGGATGTCTTCATGTGTGCTCCAACGACCTCACCTGTTACAGGATGAACTGACCTGATCTGAAGAATGGGTGAGATGCGATAAAGCTGAATCACCTGCTACTATCCTACGTGACTTCTTTCAATATCTGTCGTCGATGCTCGTAATTTCTTGACTCAAATATATGCTTTTATCTTCGTCTTCTTCATCTTGCCTACACACATTTCTTTCTCTCGCTTTTTAACTACCTTTTCTTTCGTCTTTTTCCAGTTTTCGCCATTCAACATTCGCTCCGTAAATCGTTCTTGTTCCTATTCTTCTTGTTCCTTGTTCTTGTTCTTCGCCTTCTTCTCCTTCTCGTTCTTCTTCTACCGCTGTCAGATGTCGACTTGAATTTTTTCAAAGAAAGCCCGCTCATCCAGAGGCTATCGACACTGCCAAAGAGTTTGCGTAGTTTTGCAAATAGTGAAGGCAATAATATACTTTCTCTGGTCCTTGTATGTCGAGCAATTTTGCAGCAAATGTCCAGAGGTAATTTTGCCAGTACCAAGAGAAATTGGTCATTTCGTTGCACTCCATATTTGGTTGAACGAAACTTCTTGTCTCGTTTTGGGGTAACAAAGAGGTATTCACTTATTTTTAATGTATTTAATAGGGTTTGCTTCCAGATCTTTCCTTCATTTCCAGAAGACTAATCCAAAGTCAGTCGCCATTTGATCAGTGCGTATGAATACACAAGTATAAATCAGAGTAGACAAGTGATGTATGTACTCGTTAACAGAAGCACGGACAATAAATAAAAAAAACTATGTTGGACCAAGAAGTTAAGGGTTTTTAAATTGTATCAATCAAATTTCAGATCCGCCTCTGTATCTGCGGAGTTCCGTGCTCTGTCCTTGGCACTTTCAGAGATTACAGAGAATCAGCGCTTAAGGGTTGTCCTGGTAGAATGTGAATATTTAGAAAACTGTGTCGCATCTCTTAGAAATAAATGAACAGATTCAGTTTTGGTATCAAAGATATTATCAGAATGAAATGGAATTGTTACACGAAATCAAGGTAACACAGTTCAACTATTTTAGATATAATGCACTTTCCTCTAACCTATTTCGTGGTGGGTGGGGGGGGGGGGAGGGGTGGTAGAGAGTAGGCGTGCCAGTAGAAGTTTCATATTATCTGTGGGAGGATACTTATTTTCCGTGTCCGGCAACCTTGCATAGTTTTCGTCCAATAACCAGTTACCGTAAGTGCCATTTCGTTTGTCATCATCAGGCTCTCTTCTGTGGGACATAGAAGGCTGGAAGAAGATAACAGCTAAGAGATGGACCGAGTAAACGATTTTCTGAATGCACTCTACATACTGGAATTAGAGATGGGCCCGACGTGGCAGCAGTGAATGAACTGTCAGAACCCGGAGACTTATAGCTGGCCGCTTGCATCAGGGTCAGTGACCAATAACTCACCAAGACCCAAATCTGCCTCCAGGTGGCGGCCCTGGAAACAGACTGCAAACATGCAGCTTGGGTAAGAGATTATAGATTAAAGAATGAAGGTAAATCCTGTCCAAAAATGCGGTGCTGAAATCGGATATGCCGGGTCAAAAAATTCCTGATATCGATACAAATTGAAAACGTCCAATAAGGAGAAGGATATGCAGAATAAAAAAAAAGAAAGGACGAAGAAGAGACAGATGTAGAAGGGGAGGAAAGATAGGAGGAGGAGGAGGAGAAAAAATAGGAAGGGGAGGGTGAGGAAGATTAAAAAACAGAGACGGAAGAGGAAGAGAAGAACAAAGATGAAGATATGGATTAAAAAGAGGAAGGGGAGAAGGAGGAAGATGATAAAGAGAAAGACGAGGAATAGGAAGAAGAGGAAGGAGTCGATGAAAAGGGCTAGGAAGGTGTGTAGGAAAAAGAGGATGAAGAGAAGTAGAAGACATAGGAAGTGGAAGAGGAACTGGAGGGCGATGAGGAAGATGAAGAGAAGAGGAGCAGGAAAAAGAGGAGGAAGACGTATAGGAAAAGGAGAGGAAGAAGAGGAGGCAGTTGAATTGGTTAGCTGTCTCTTACAACCATCATCCGAGTCCATCCAAATAAGTGGCGAGGTTTAGTCCAACAAGTTTCAGAGAGTCCATTACCATAGAATAGTTAGTCCACGATATACGTGCCGAGGCTTAGTCCAACAAGTTTCAGAGAGTCTATTACCATAGAATAGTTAGTCCACGATATACGTGCCGAGGTTTAGTCCAACAAGTTTCAGAGAGTCCATTACCATAGAATAGTTAGTCCACGATATACGTGCCGAGGTTTAGTCCAACAAGTTTCAGAGAGTCTATTACCATAGAATAGTTAGTCCACGATATACGTGCCGAGGTTTAGTCCAACAAGTTTCAGAGAGTTTATTACCATAGAATAGTTAGTCCACGATATACGTGCCGAGGTTTAGTCCAACAAGTTTCAGAGAGTCCATTACCATAGAATAGTTAGTCCACGATATACGTGCCGAGGTTTACTCCAACAAGTTTCAGAGAGTCCATTACCATAGAATAGTTAGTCCACGCTCTTAATCAGCCTTTTACAGCATGCTCTCAGCGTGGCGGGGTTCCTGTTCTCGTGTCTGTCACACAAAACCTCATCCCCGAAATCATTCAAGCTATTTATGAGTGTCAGAATACAAAATGCACTCGAGTGTTACCGGGTACTGAAATCAGAGCAGTAGATAGTTTCACTGTAACTTGCCAAGCATGTCGAAATAAGCGGCTGCTGCGGGGTTTGAGATGGGGCTGGAAACACAAGTTGAGATGAAAACACAAATATGAATACACTTTAATCTTGTTGTTTGCGAATGCCCACAATGAGTAGGTTACTCTTTTGTGCGCCCTGAAAAGGGCGTTAAGTGGCTGGTTGTCGTAGCTTATATCACATCCCGAGCGTGCTCATGAAGGTGGGCCGGGGTCCTCCAGGTGGTTGTGTTGTGCATGGCTTCATCTGCGTGTCGCTCACTTCTACGGGAATCACGTTAAACCTCACCTTGTTAGCCAGACTGCTGTCCTCGACAACAGACCGTTTCCAGGACGACCAACGAAGAGGTCAGGTGAGGGTCTTGGTCAGTATATTTCTCTTGACCGTCGCTAACATTATCTGATCAGTGTGTTTTGCCTGACCTGACGTTAGTCTCATCGTCCCAACACACTTTGATAAGTTGTTGCATGCGCAGGATAGAAAGGTGAATTAGAACACTAATGTGGTACTGCTGGAAGGGTACCAAACCTAGGACTGCAACAGTATGGCTTTGGAAAGGACACACATTATAGAATCTTACTGATATCATTACAAAGCAGTATGTGTTCTGGAAATCCAAGGGCAAATTAATAACGGCACAAAAACACACACAGAGATTAGAGCCCGTCGACATACATTAAAGAAATCTGCTGACATCATTACAAAACAGTCTCTCTTCTGGAATCCACAAAACAAATGAATAAGAAGGGCACACAAACACACATGGAGATCTGAGCTTGACTACAACAAGAAAGTACGAGAAGAGAGATAAATCTAATGGGCTATGGCCATAATTACTCGTCGTGCATTTTGTGAACGCATGTGCTCCGGGGGGAACAAAACAGGTTTTAATTGATTGATTGATTAATTGTACTTTCCCGGGATTACTAGCGTTGAATGAATTATTCGGTGCCACATCAATCACACAGGTAGACTCATCCATTATACGATAAATCATTCAAGCATAGCGCGCTCTCTCCCATCACTCACATATACATAATGTATTAGTGATCAACTGTCTCCCAGAAACTCTAATCTGCGTCTAATCCTTATTTGCTGCTTACATTTCTCTCGGGTATTATTCTATTTTGAAAAAAAAATCTTGATCTCTTCTGGTAATTCGTATCCATTTCGTTTACTTGTATTAACAAAACTCATTTTTGTTTGTGCTGATTTCAAAGCATAGGCGTCTGTCGAATTTATAACCTCCTTTTTTCGCCCAATTTTCTACTAGGTTATAGCCCAATGTATTTGTCTTTCGCCTCTCTCCTGGCTCGAGTAAGATATGTCCCCATTTTACGACATGTATCGTTCACTCGTTCTATCCACTTTTTCCTCGGACTACCTCTAGCCCTTCTTCGTGGTGTTCTGCTGTAGAACCTTACATGAACAATGTGGTTCTGTTTGCATTCTCACAATGTGGTACAACCAATTCATTCTCTGTTGCTCTATGTACTGTAGGCAGGGAATTGTTCAAACCCTCCCCAGAATACTCATATTTGTGATTCTGTTTCTTATTGTGTTGTTAGTGACCTTTTATTAGCACCGCATTTCGTAAGTGGCTAGCTTCAGTTCCTGGGCCTTATTCAATGTCCATGTCTGGCACTGGTATCACAGGGTTGGGATAAAGCTACTATTTATGATCTGAATTTGTTTTTTCTTGGATGGAAATCTTGGGCTGTCTTAGTAGTGGAGACAGCTGGTAGGTTACAGCGTTTGCCCCCCTGCTCTATCGTCTCTGTCTCTACGTCGAGTCTGCCATCCTCAGTAAAAACATTTCCACATTACCTACATTCTTCATATGACTAACACTTTAGAGGTTTTTTCTTAACAGGGAATAGAAAGCAATCCTCATTTAAGGCTTCGGTAGAACTCACAAGATATTGTAAACGGCCCAAATTCTTGCACATGCGTAGCCACGGTGGTATTCTTGAATTTTTCAGACACAACATAGTCACTAGCATCGAGGTCATCTGACGGATGCATTTTAGAGCATTTTCTTAAACGCTTGATCGGCGCCGCTTCTCTATTTTCGCTCATGTGACACCCCTTTCATTACGTTCCGGCTGATCAGCTTCTTTACTTTTCCCCGGAAAATGGAGAGACAGGAAGTTACTGCACCCTTCTTAAAGATGTCTTCAGAGCCCATGTGCAACACCTGGTTAGACCATATCGCCTACATCATAACGCCATGCGGGCTGAACTTGACTGCCAACAGCCGCGGCCCAGGACGGTCATCGCGACGGGAACTGATTACCAGAGCGGATTACTTGACTTATACTTGAGTGATACTTGGCTTACTTTTTTATTTATAGTTGATTTACGAGTAATACGTGACTAATACTTGATTTACTACTTCACTTAATGCTTGACTTACTACTTGATTTATACTCGATTACAATACTTCGGTTACACTTGACCTACTTTTCGATCTACTACTTGACTTACTACTCGACTTACTACTTGACTTACTACTCGATCTACTTCTCGACTTACTACTTGACCTACTGCACGACTTACTACTTGACCTACTTTTCGATCTACTACTTGACTTACTACTCGACTTACTACTTGACTTACTTCTCGACTTACTTCTTGACTTGTGAGACTTCTGCCGTGGTAATAATGTTTTCCGTATAAGATGCTTGATCCGTCTACAACGTCTATTTGCTCAGCTCTCACGACAATCGTGAAAGTGCAGTGGTTCATGTATACACTCTCATTCATTTCAAATCAAGTCCAGTCAGCTTCAACCCCGTTAGGAGCATAGATCCTAAACAAGTGATCGCCACGAACTTCGATCAGCGACCAGACGTTCCAACTCTATTCACGAACAGGCAGAGCTCTCTCTCTCTCTCTCTCTCTCTCTCTCTCTCTCTCTATTTGCCTTCATTTTGAGTCTTCAGATGGGCCTAGGTCTTCCTCTCTTTCTCTTTTCCACCGGGCGCCATTGCATCCACTATCAATGAATGCTACTAGAATAACTTCTCAGAGTCTCTTCTTCCCCTCCAGCGGCACTGAATGCTGGCTCGTCTCGCTCAACAGGTCGATATTCGTGAATCTATCATACCACTTCTAACGAGCACCTGCATCCAGCTTGTTAACTCCTTTATCTCCGCCGCGACTCCGAACCGTAGAGGAAAAGCCATTTGACATTTGAGTTGAAAATTCCATTCATTTATGTGGCGTTTTAAAATTTAAAAAAAAGTTATAACAAAAGGGTAATATTAATATTGTTGAGATATAAACCGAAACATACATACAGGTACACACACAGACGCACACACTTAATGATGCAGGGAACACATGACCTTTACATAATTTTTTAAAATACTCGGCCGAAAAGAACAAAATGATTTTGAAATTTCGCAACAATTAGGAGAAGAATATCCCTTTTCGATTTTCGGGTCTCAAATATCGCCTCGAGTCTTGCAGGGGGCTCTGCAACTCGTCTGCTGGCAAATGGCGTCCGCTCGGGATGATTGAACGGGGACAAATTCCTTCAAATTAACATATATTATGGTGTGGAACGTTAGTTAATTAGTTAGTTAGTTAGTTAGTTAGTTACTTAGTTGCTCATCGCAAGCGATGATGCGTCATCATTAAACAGTTTTGTCTTGATCATGTAACTTGGACTGTATTTGGATTACAGTGAAGAAGAAACTGCGCTGGTCATCAACCTCACTCTCTGGTTCCGAACTACCTTGGTCCAGTGGCAAGATATAAGTCAATACGACTGAAGGTAATTCAGGATCCAGGCGCCATAGTCCTACTTCTCTTGAGACCAGGAATCACTTGAAATATTTAGTTATTCGATTGCCCACCGTTTCCGTTCATCGCTTTGAGAATTGAGCATGGAATGTCGAGCGTCGAGTGTCGAGCATAGCGAACCAGAAGGGTGGAACCCACCAGAAGACTCTGCAGAGTCTGTAGAAAACCAATTTTTTCTCATTCATGACGAACATCTTGATTAGTAGCTTCCAAACGAGGGTTGAACTTTAGATGGACTGACCTATCTTTTGCGAAAGATAGACCAAACAACACTGTTAAATGTCGCAAAGGCGCTTGCTTAACATGCAGAGGACATGCGTTTGCCGAGGAGAATATCAATTCTGTTAACGAACCTCTGCCAAATCTAGATGGTCGTATTCAAACACTTCTTCCGAAACTTCAAAAATGCACATCCGATAGTCGCGTCTCAAAAATTCGTGAGCAGAATCATCAACGATGAACTCAATTTAAAATCTTTTAAGAAACAGACGGAGAGAAACATAGCAAGACAACATTTAACTTAAAACATCAAAGAGTAACTGCTTTCCCTGTGCCAATAACTTATGCGTCGCTTTCCAGAGCATGAAGTGAGTTTCATATTTTTCACAGGCGACAATTTGTGTACTGTGCTCAGTCAATAATCATAACAATCGCGCGTCTGCACCGATTGACACCAGGAAAAGAAAAAATGTATTTTAATCGGTTGCTTTGAACTAAACCAAAGTTCAGCAGATCTCTAATTGTTTTTGTTGATGTCCCATCACTGGAATATACTGGGACTCAATTTGTTCAACATCGTATCAAGATAAATGGGGATTACTTCCTCAATAATTGGTCTTCTTCCAGACATGAGGTACATGTCAGCATTCTTCATACTCCAGCCTGCTCATCCCGTCGTACAACGGATGCAGTCGCGGAGTCACTCAGCCATCACGGAGTCAGTCAAGAGTCACTTAGCCGAATGTGTGTCACCATATGTTATAGGATTTACCGCCAAGGACTAAGGGATTTATGACATTTTGCTTGACAATGTCTTCCGAATACTTACTTATCTTGTCCGGCAACTGAACTTTATAATACTGGTTTAGAAGATTCCGCAGAGTCTGTATGCAACCAGTTTTTGTCTTGCCTTTTCCGTGACCACAGTGGTCATAAGGGACGTCACTCAGCGTGTGAATGATGTGGCCTGGATACGTTGCTAACTGGACAGAGCTCAATATATACCAGGAGATGCGTTTTAGTCCATTACTGTCACATGTCTAAATTTCTGCAAATAGAGCGAAAGGCGTCAATCTGATGAAGTACAGTCGTATGCACTAAAGCCTTGAAATGCAACACCGGGTAACCGAAATATTATTAGATACAGACGATGACCCTGCCAGGATAATCAGAGGGGAAAAACACATAGCACAAAATAAACAAACTAACTAATCCAAATGGAAAACAGCATCACGTTTCCGTGTACTCAAGAGTAAATCGTCAACTAGTGGGAATTTAAGTAAAATCCATGGGCTGGCGACAACCATAATGAACTAAGAGCAAAGTTATACCCGTGGCCTGTTAGGCGCCATCTTTGCTACTTTCTTCACCTCATAGTTATTGGAGCAGACATCATGTGCTCTGGAACATCTTTTATCTGCTGCCACGGGATCTGTTAAAGTACACGGTACTGTCAAAGTACACGGTACTTGCATTCTTTGACAGTTGTTCTGGACCGTTGATGGGTCTGCAATAACAGACATCGTTCTGTGCATATCCTCATTTTACAAGTTCGATCTACACCTGGACCCTCCGTTCATAATCCGTTAGGGCTCTCCTCTGGGTTTTACATAGTATGTCATATTGCAAGTCTTTATTAGATTATCCCTCACCTTATATTTGACACTAATTTGCGATGTTTTGTGCTCAGGTTGCTAGTCTGTTATATGTACAGTGTGCCAGAAATTTGTTATTGATTTCATTTATCCCTCTTCTGGATTCTATCCAAAAAGGGGGTGTCTGCTACTTTTCATTTTCGACTTATGATGCAACACATCTTCTGATTTCTGGTGGTGCATACCAGCGATTGAATAAACTTTTATATTTCGTTGTTACACATATAAATACATACATACAAGTAATTCACACATTCATACATACGTGCACCATAAGTTGAGAACGACATATCCTTGACCTTTCAATCCTCTGTTAACTCGGCAGACAATGACCGACCATTATGACATTTGGTAAGAACATATTTACCTACTTTATGCCTATTAAAATTGGTGTCAACTGAGGCACATGCGCGAGTCAGGTGCGCAAATGTCTCACTTAAGCGTCAATAGCGGGCTATGATTCTTCTTCTTCTTCTCCTTCTCCTTCTTCTGCTTCTTCTTCTTCTTCTTCTTCTACTTCTTCTGTTTCTTCGTCTTTTGCTGCTTCTTCTTCTTCGTCTCCTTTTTCGTCTCCGGCTCCATTTTCTACTTCTGCTATTTCTTTTTTTTTCTTCTCTTTCTTCTGTCTTCTTCTGCTTCATTTTCATTTTCCCTATCTCCTCTTCTTCTTCCTCTTCTTCTTCGTTCAAAAAGGCAGTTGCAACTTCTTTCCGTACTTTACAGCCACCTGTTCCACTCAGTCCGAAACATCAGGTATCGAGATGCTCCTTTATTGGAACGGACTTGTCCTTTCTCTTCTATCCATTTTGTTTTAGCCAGACTGCTGGCTGTCTCTGTATCTCTACATATTTATCTCTCTTTCCTTCCTCTCTCTCTCTCTCTCTCTCTTTCTCTCTGTGTCTGTCTCTCGATTTCTTTGCATGTCTTTATATTACTGTTAATATATCTCAAAATGTATCTCTCTCCCCCTTCCTCTCTCTCTCTCACTATCTCTCCCTCCCTCACTCTCTTCTTGGGAGGAAGACTAACGTCTGGTCAGGTAAAACATACTGGCCAAGACCCTCACATGGGCTTCCAGTAGCTCTCTCTGGAAACGGGCTGTTTTCATGGCAGCCTGGCTATCGATGTGAGGGATCGACGTGAGGGATCGACGTGATCCCTGTAGTAGTGAGTGACATACACATGAAGCCAAGCATAGCACAACCGTCTGGAGAACCGCGGTCTACCTTCAGGATGTGAGTAAAGCTACTGCAACCCGCCACTTAACCTCCTTTTCAGGGCGCACAATAGAGTAAACTACTCATTGCAGGCATTGGAAACAACAACTACAACTCTCTCTCTCTCTTTGGGACGCAGTCCATTTTCAATCCACCCCCCCCCCCCTTCCCTCCAACACAAATTTAAGTTATCCTTTGTCATCCTGCTGTCACTGACGTGTACATCTGTAACCTGAATACTCTTCCCCAAGGCGTTAAATGGCGAGTTGTAGTAGACTTTCTCACCTCCCGAGCGTGCTGACGAAGGTGGACCACGGTCATTCAAGTGGTTGTGTTATCTTGGTTTCACCTGCGTGACGCTCACTACTACGGGGATCACGTCAGCTCTCATCTCGTCAGCCAGACTACCTTGAAAACAGCCATTTCCCGGGAAACGCTACATGGGAGAAAGAAAGTAGTCTTGGTCATTATATTATGCCTAACCCTGATTCGACGTCTTGGTCAGTATGTTGTGGCTGACCGGACTAGCGTCTCAGTTTCCCAAGTTGAACTGATAATACGTGTCTTTTGACTGATGGCCTGTGTACTCATCTTCACACTTGTTCCTGTATCTACACCCAGCAAGCCTCCTGACCTCTTCATAAGTGATACAAATATCTGTTTGAGGTAGCCTTCTATCATCTCTTGACAGCTGGCATATACTTAAACTGTTTGGCTAGTTATCCAGTGCCTTGGTAAATCGGTTATCATTTCATATCAGGGCGCAGATAGGATAATCTTTTCACCTCCTGATACCAGTAAGATAATACACAACAGGGGATGGAACACGCTGACAGCAGGAAGTGAACAGCGATTCTAGACGAGTTTACCAAGTTTTAGCTTAGTTAGTAGTTGTTGTTCTGTCTTATAAAGCAGTAGTACTGATAAATCGGCTGCTAAACTTTCCTACATTGCCGTTGAGCTGGTACATCGGCTGCTAAACATTTCTTAAATTGCCATTGAGTTGATATATCGGCTGCTAAACCATCCTACATTGCTGTTGAGCTGATATATTGGCTGCTAAACTTTCCTACATTGCCGTTAAGCTGATATATTGGCTCTGAATATTTTTTACAATGCCCTAGAGCTGAAATATTGGCTCTGAACATTCATACATTGCCGTTGAGCTGATATATTGGCTGCACAACTTTCCTACATTGCCGTTGAGCTGAAATATTGGCTCTGAACATTCCTAAGTTGCCGTTAAGCTGGTATATCGGCTCCAAACCATCTTACAATGCCCTAGAGCTGATATATTGGCTCCCAAACGTTCTTACAGTGTCATTTATCTGATATATTGACTCCAAAACATTCTTACATACCGTTTATCTGATATTTTGGCTCCTAAGTTTTCTTACAATGCCGTAGAGCTGATATTTTGGCTTGGACATGTGTCGTACTTATACATAAAATTTCACCTTAACAAGTATTCCTAAATTGTAAAAATATTTCTACACTTTCTAGAAATAATGTTACATTGTAAGAATTCATGTGTTCAGTGGTTTAAACTATTCAGAAGTGAATGACTTAATTCTTTGCAAAACTAGCGGGTTACAGAAGCTCTTCTTGTATCCCAAAACATATTTAATAAGATGGGCTGGGATCCTGCTGGATGTTGTGCAGCGCAATGCTCTTTAGTATCGACAAATGGACGACAGTCTCGAATTCCCCACCTCGTTGACCAGGCTACTATAACACGGCATATTTTCAAGAGTGTGATGTGGACTAGAGGTGTGGGTCTTGATCAACATGATTCAACCGACCTAGATGGATCAGCATGATTCAACCGACCTTGATGGATCTGCATGATTCAACTGACCTTGATGGATCAGCATGATTCAACCGACACTGATGGATCAGCATGATTCAACCGACCTTGATGGATCAGCATGATTCACCCGATCTTGATGGATCTGCATGATTCAACCGAACCTGATGGATCAGCATGATTCAACCGACCTTGATGGATCAGCATGATTCAACTCACCTTGATGTATCAGCATGATTCAACCGACCTTAATGGATCTGCATGATTAAACCGACCTTAATGGATCTGCATGATTAAACCGACCTTAATGGATCTGCATGATTCAACCGACCTGAATGTTCCCCTCCAATCCTCGTTACCTATAGCAATGCCTGATATCAGCTAGCGTCCATAAGTATAAAGTAGCCCCTTTTCAGTAATGCCTAACTATAGGTTGATGCGAGCTTAGAGTCGCGAGTCTGTAGTGATTTTTTTGGTTTTCATTACTTCGTTGTCTCTTCACTTCCATGTGTTGCGTGAGCTTATTTTCGCCCAGCCTGAAGTGGCTTTTCAGACTACATCTCCACTAGGATCGGTCTGTAGCTATGTCTTCCCAAGATGGCAGATCCATATCCAGTGCCTTCATGTCCCGATTATAATCTTAACTGTGGTCGATCAGATGTTCTTTTACCAGACGTCAGCTGCCCATAGAAAATTTCTTTGTGGATGTCAGCTTCTTCCATGCGATGAACATGACCAAGCCATTGCTGTCTTCGTTGTCGAACAAGGTATACATATTTAAAAGACCAGTTCGAGAATGCACCTCTGCATTTGTCATTCTGTCTGATCTTAATGGCGTAGTGGTGATGGCGTAATGGCGTTAGCCTTGTGTTTATATGGTCGAGTTTAAATTCGAGCTGTGGCGGTCGGTTCATGATAACACTTTTTTTTTTTGGTGATGCCTTGATCGATCCAAGGTGAGATAACTGGGTCCATTGCTGGAGAGATCCATGGGTCCATCGCTGAATAGATCCCTATGCCATCGCTGGAGAGATCCCTGGGTTCATCGCTGGAGAGATCCCTGGGTCCATCGCTGAATAGATCCCTTTTCCATCACTGGAGAGATCTCTGGGTCCATTTCTGGAGAGATCCCTGGGTCCATTTCTGGAGAGATCCCTGGGTTCATCGCTGGAGAGATCCCTGGGTCCATTTCTGGAGAGATCCCTGGGTTCATCGCTGGAGAGATCCCTGGGTCCATTTCTGGAGAGATCCCTGGGTTCATCGCTGGAGAGATCCCTGGGTCCATTTCTGGAGAGATCCCTGGGTTCATCGCTGGAGAGATCCCTGGGTCCATTTCTGGAGAGATCCCTGGGTCCGGTGCTGGAGAGATCCCTGGTTCCGTTGCTGGAGAGATACCTGGGTCCATTGCTGGAGAGATCCCTGGGTCCATTGCTGGAGAGATCCATGGGTCCATCGCTGGAGATCCCTGGGTTCATCGCTGGAGAGATCCCTAGGTCCATCACTGGAGATCCCTTTGTCCATCGCTGGAGATCCCTTTGTCCATCACTAGATATATCTGGGTCAATCGCTGACGCAAAGTATTTCGAGCTTTGTGCGAACTATCTCGGTTGGCGCAATACCTTATGCGTAGATAGGTCGAGTCATCTGGAGAAACACTCGCGATGAAGTCAAGGCCTAGCTCTTAACCTTTCTGACCTTGATTCCGCTAAGCGAGTTTCCTGAAGTACTGCAATGTCCACATCGGATGTTTTAGTTAGTCGCTGATAATGCTTGTATTTCTGACATCATTTATTTTCTAGTTAAGCGCCCTAAAATGTTAGCACTACGCACGAAAATCAGATTAATGCGTACACTGGTCCTGTCAATATTTCTCTATGCGTGTGAGACATGGACAGTTACAGCTGACCTTCAACGAAGGATACAGGCGTTGGAGATGAGATGTTTCCGAAGACTTTTAAACGTCACGTACAAAGATCGAGTTACAAACGAGGAAATCCGAAATAGAATTACGACGGCAATAGGGCCTTTCGAAGATCTCTTGGCAACTGTCAAGAGAAGGAAACTCACTTGGTACGGCCACATATCGAGATCAAATGGTCTTGCAAACACAATCCTCCACGGGAAGGTGCATGGAATGACGAAGAGGCCGGCCCAAAAAGAGATGGGAAGACAACATAAAAGAATGGACCAGTCTCCGACCAGAAGAGTCACAGGCAGCGGCTTCTGACAGAGAGGGATGGCGTGGAGTTGTAAGGATGTCTTATGTGTGCCCCAACGACCTCACCGGTTACGGGATGACCTGACCTGACCTGAATACCGAAATAGTGCATTGGAGGATTTCTTAATGCATATTTAAGACAGTACACAAAGTGCTGGTCTATTTGTTATCGAGCTACTAACATCAGCAGTTAGAGTAAAGGGCTTGGTTTTTCATTGTTCACTTCCTGTAGTTCCAATATAGATAACATCGGGTAGACCTGTATGGAGACAAACGTGGATGTGTCATGCTGAGGCGGTTCTGCAAAGGGTGTGTGCGTTGGGAGACATAATGCATGGCGAAGAATGGATAAAATTACCTGAGAATTTCCTGCATACTTTCCGTGTGATTGTCTGCCTTGACAGAGCGTGTGTTCAGCTGAATCCGGTTGATGGGGGTTAACGTTTTGATCAGTGGAATTGCCACGGAGGATGATGTACTTATCTACACAGATGGATCCGTCATCCGTGGGTTTAGAAGTGTATGAGCTTTCGTGGCTCAGAGGGGTGGGAGAACGATCAAGGAGGAGTCTGGGACGTTTGTGGTGACCACAAGATGTCTGATCATGAAGATGATGTTTGTTACGAAGTCGATGGTCTGGATTGAAACAATGAGTGGCACACATGTGTGTAGCTTCATTGATTCAATGAGGATGCTCAGGAAGGTGGAATCAGGTTGCGTGCGGGCCAGTGGTTGGAGTCGGTAGGGCAGTCAACGTTACAGAGAGTCACCTTCATTCTCGGTCCGGGACATGCAGGTGTTAAAGGGAACGAGAGAGCTGATAGGTTGGCGAGTACAGCTATATTGGACGGCGGGAGATCAATGTACCGAGCTGATAGGTTGGCGAGTACAGTTATAGTGGACGGCGGGGGATCAATGGACCGAGCTGATAGGTTGACGAGTACAGCTATAGTGGACGGCGGGAGATCAATGGACCGAGCTGATATGTTGGCGAGTACAGCTATAGTGGACGGCGGGAGATCAATGGACCGAGCTGATAGGTTGACGAGTACAGCTATAGTGGACGACGGGAGATCAACGGACCGAGCTGATAGGTTGGCGAGTACAGCTATATTAGACGGCGGGGGATCAATGTACCGAGCTGATAGGTTGGCGAGTACAGCTATATTGGACGGCGGGAGATCAATGTACCGAGCTGATAGGTTGGCGAGTACAGCTATATTGGACGGTGGGAGATCAATGTACCGAGCTGATAGGTTGGCGAGTACAGCTATAGTGGACGGCGGGGGATCAATGGACAGAGCTGATAGGTTGACGAGTACAGCTATAGTGGACGGCGGGAGATCAATGGACCGAGCTGATATGTTGGCGAGTACAGCTATAGTGGACGGCGGGAGATCAATGGACCGAGCTGATAGGTTGACGAGTACAGCTATAGTGGACGACGGGAGATCAATGGACCGAGCTGATAGGTTGGCGAGTACAGCGATATTGGACGGCGGGGGATCAATGCACCGAGCTGATAGGTTGACGAGTACAGCTATAGTGGACGGCGGGGGATCAATGGACCGAGCTGATAGGTTGGCGAGTACAGCTATATTGGACGGCGGGAGATCAATGGACCGAGCTGATATGTTGGCGAGTACAGTTATAGTGGACGGCGGGGGATCAATGGACCGAGCTGATAGGTTGACGAGTACAGCTATAGTGGACGGCGGGAGATCAATGGACCGAGCTGATATGTTGGCGAGTACAGCTATAGTGGACGGCGGGAGATCAATGGACCGAGCTGATAGGTTGACGAGTACAGCTATAGTGGACGACGGGAGATCAACGGACCGAGCTGATAGGTTGGCGAGTACAGCGATATTGGACGGCGGGGGATCAATGCACCGAGCTGATAGGTTGACGAGTACAGCTATAGTGGACGGCGGGGGATCAATGGACCGAGCTGATAGGTTGGCGAGTACAGCTATATTGGACGGCGGGAGATCAATGTACCGAGCTGATAGGTTGGCGAGTACAACTATATTGGACGGCGGGAGATCAATGTACCGAGCTGATAGGTTGGCGAGTACAGCTATATTGGACGGCGGGAGATCAATGTACCGAGCTGATAGGTTGGCGAGTACAGCTATATTGGACGGCGGGAGATCAATGTACCGAGCTGATAGGTTGGCGAGTACAGCTATATTGGACGGCGGGAGATCAATGGACCGAGCTGAAATACTTACTTAACGCCGATTGAGCAAATTTCTGGAAGGAAGTTGATCAAGAATCGTCCCTGGAGCAACTGTTTGAATTGGGTGTGAGACGAGGGGCGGCGAGGAAGGAACACCACACGTGGATCCAAAGACGTCTGGTTAACCAGCACAATACCAGGACAGTCAGTCATCACGTGCTGGCAGACATACTGAGGATGAGACCTGAGCGCGTATGGACTGGTTCTGAGTGCGATGAAGATGATCCAACGACTAACTAACTTGCTAACAATCGAACTGACGAACGAACGAACTAACCAACGAACTAACCAACGAGCGAATGAACTAACGAACGAACGAACGAACGAACGACCAAACGAAAAACCAAACGAACGACCGACAGAACGGACGAACCGAACCGAACCGAAACAAACGAACTAACGATGGGTAAAATACCAGAATAGCCAATCTTCCTCGTCTTTTCGCTTACCCCGTTTTACCTTTCAGCGCCAGGTTATGGAGAGATCTCTAGAACGAGCCCGTCTGTGTGGCTCATGCATAGTGGTATTCACTGCCTCAAATATTTATGGAAACCACCTTTTTCGTGGTCTGCCTTTGGCCCTGAATCCGTTGTATCTAAATAGTATTGCTTGTTGGGGTGTGCTGTGTGGTGGTAGGCTTGTTACGTGGCTAAATCATTTTAGTTGCTGTCTTTTAATGTATTCTTCTTCTTCTTCTTCTTCTTCTTTTTCTTTTGCGTTCGTTCTCAATCTCCCGCTACCAAACACTGAAAGGGCTTCAGTAGCAGAATGTAGTCCAGAGAACGGAATGCGCTGTGTTGTAGTTTACAGCTTGACTGCGATATTTGCACCTTTCTGTCCAACACATCCGACTTCAGCAATCATTTTTTGAGTACCGGGTTAGCATTCCCTCTTCGATCCCTTCTCCTTAGCCAGTCTGCCGTGCTGCAGCCTGTTATCCAGGATCACCACGTGGAGGTGTAGAAGGGTCTTGGCAGCTCTGGTTCGCTGGCCCTGACGCTAGCAGTCAGCTATGGGCCGCTGACCACTGCAGCTCATGCGCTTCTCAGTGTCTTGATCCCTAATGTATTCTAATTCTGGTGTTTTCCCCACCAGTCTCAAGTAATCGTTCCTGATCCTGTCTTTCCTTGTAACGCCTAATATATTTCACAGACATTTCATTTCGGCTATTACAATTTGTCGTTTTTCAATTAAAGAAATGTCCAGTTTTGAAGTTCTTGCTCTGTCATTCATACTTGTGAGTGTTAGGGGCTTGGCAGACTGTATGAGCCATTTTCTGTTTCCATTCATATTTTATTTTAAGTCTTATTGATACGAGTTAATTGCTCATTATTGAAATATGTTCAGACATTGATGAAGTTTTGACATTGGTAGCATGATGCCGTGAGAAATCGCTCAATGAACTCATTTTTTCAGACCGACCAGAACCTTTCGACAATAAACAAGAAGATTGACAGCACCATCTTACCTGTCTCGACTCGACCTGTTTAGAATATGGGCATAACGATCAGCTGTAAGAAGACATAAACTATAACAATCAAACGTCAACCGATACTGTGCAGTTTCCACGATAACAGAAAAACCCGAAAGCAAGTACGGGAATTTCCGTACCTGGTAAATGTCTTCACAGACGACAGTTGACTGGACAGACAGAGATGACATAATTCAAACGACAAACAAGTTGAACTACCGGCTGACGTCGAAACTGAAACATCCAAGTGTAACTATGTCCACTAAACGGACACTGATAAACATGTTGATCATCGCCACGTTATGCTATCAGTGTCAAGCATGGACACTATTAGATAAGCACAACCTTAAGGTCGATCGCTCTGAGTTGCTCTGTGTACGAAATGCAGCAGCAAAGACAATTCGTGACAAAATTCGAAACAGTACGCTGAAGAAAATAGCGACGACTACATCGTTCTCTCTTGTAGATATACAGGCCAAGTCTCATTATGGATATAGAACAACGACAATGGCTACACAACAAGTACAAGAACAGCGACAACAACAGCGACAAGAATAGCATGCCCTTGCTCCCTTAACAATACGTCTGTTTTGGAGCGTTTGTCTTAACTATTTATAATAGCTTTGATTTTACAAATTGTGATAAAGTTGCTAGCTGCAAGCACACCCACTTCATTGATATTTTACAATATGATAATTCGATGGCAGTGGTCATATTCTTTCTGTCCCTGGTATCACATTTGTGATATTTGAACCTTGATTGTATTTAATGAAGTCTGAAACACTTCATTCTCAAAAGCAACGTCTACTATGTGACTACCTTGACCGTTATACTGAATATCTTCTTCTTCATCATCTTTCTTCCTTTCTTATTCTTTATTCTTCTTCTTTCTTACTTCTTCGTCCTTCATCTTCATCCGTTTTCTTTCTTCTTTTTCTTTCTTTTTCCTTCTTGTTTTCCTTCTTTCTTCATCTTTGTTCGTACGTTCGTTCTCTAATTCCCGCTACAAATCCCGGTAAAGGGCTTTGCAAGTGGCTGTATCTAGTCCGCATAACGTTTTGTCGTAGTTTACAGCTTGACTCCGAAATTTGCATATTTCGGTCCGACACATCCGACTTCAGCGGGGTATTTAATATAAACCAAGAAAGCTAATTTTATAATATAAACTACAGAAAACGAATTTATATAAACTAATTCTTCTTTCTTCTTTCTCAATCTCCTACCAAGCCCTGAAAAGGGCTTTGCAAGTAGCAGGATGTTGTCCGGAGAATGGAATGCGTTGTGTCCTAGTTTACAGCTGGACTGACATTTGCGCCTTGCAGTCCAACACATCCGGATTCTGCAAACATTTGTGGATACTGGCTTAGCCTTTCCGCTTTTATCCTTTCTCCTTAGCCAGTCTACTCTGTTGCAGCTTGTTATCCAGGATCACCGCGTGGAGGTGGAGAAGGGTCTTGATAGCTCTGGCTCGCTAACCCTGACGCTAGCAGTCAGCTATGGGTCGTTAACCGCTGCAGCTCATGCACTAGAAAGCTAATTAATACATAAATAAACAAAGCGAATTGATACATAGACAAAGAAATCGAATTTAAATGTAAGCCAAGAAAAGTAATTTTTGTAAGCCAAAAAATGTAATATATGTTGTAACTCAAGAAAAATAAATTATATGTAAGCCAAGAGAAGGTAATTTAAATGTAAGACACAAGAAAGGTAATGTATATGTAAACCAAGAAAGGTAATTTATATGCAAGACAAGAATGCTAGTTAATTTAGCCAAAACAAGAAACTCTGTGACATCTGGGGGGTCAGCCGCTAGAGAAGAAAAAATACCAAAGAAATGTCAAATTCCACGCTTAAGAATCTGAGTTGAAAAACAAATTTAGCGTTATTCAACCTCAGTGGGGGACATAATATCTTAATGCCAGCTTTCCCGAGATTAGCCCAGGAAATCGAAGGATAACGAGGATTTGATGCGAACATTTATTATCACGACCAAGGGCTGCATGCTGAGCCTTTTATTCAGAACCTGTAAATGTGGCGCAAATGTTTCTCAACTTGTCTAGTTACCTATGCAGTTAGTCTGGTGATAAAGAGGTTGAACCGTATACAAGAGCCAGCTGTGTGGTCTGTGTTATATTCAATTGCTGCCTCGGATTTGTGTCTTTACCCAGTAAAGTCTTGGTCATCCTCTTGTAACATTTTTCTGCTTCCCAAAATAAAAATGTGCGCTTACATTTGTTTCGACTAATTTTTGCGTCAAATTTCTTCACGGACTTCCTTTGTCGAATTTCTTCGTAAAATTTATTCAACTTCATTGACTTTTTTATGGACTTCTTCATTAATTTCCTTCATCAAATTCCTTCATCGACTTCCTTCATCGACTTCATTCATCGAATTTCTTTGACTTCCTTCATTGAATTTCTTTATCGAATTTCTTCATCGAATGTCTTCATCGAATTTTGACATCAAATTTTTCCATGAGGTTTTTTGTCGACTTCGTCATCTACTGCCATAATCGCCTTTCTTCATCAAATTTCTTCATTGACTTCTTTCATCGACTTCGTTCATCAAAATTTGTCATTGAATTTCATCTATGAATTTCTATAACGACTCTCTTCAATAAATTTCGTTATCAAACTTCTTTATCGAACTGCTTTATCTATTTTTTTTAATCGAATTTCTTTATGAAATTTCTTCATAAAAATTATTTATCGACTTTCTTCATCTTTTTGTCGTCTCTTCTTCTAATGATTACTCTAGTCGTTCTTGATTTTCAGTTTCCTTCTTTTTCTACGTTTCCTTCATTTTAGATTTTCATCATATTTTTATTATTCAACATCTTATCTTAATTTTCTGTCAACACGTTGCAAGCTAAATACGTTGTACAGTTTCTATGCTTCTATGGTCTAGTGGGTCCTATTTTAGCGAGTGTTTTTATCAGATGTACCTTACGAAACCCTTGACTGCAACAAGCTTGTCTGCAAGACAGCTAGGTTCTGGAACTCATTTTTATGGCCATTTCTCCTCAAAATCTCCGGCTTGGATGACGCTGATCGAAACTTTAATATTTTGGGAGTCTTCATCTTCTTCATTCTCAAACTCTCGCTACCAAACATCCTTCTTTAAACATCGTTGTCCAGTTCTTCATTGTTGTCTTCTACAGTTTGGTACCATACACTGTCTGCATTCTGCGATGAATGTCAACTGGTCGACATTCTTTAGCTTTTTGTAACCGAATCACCGCTCGCTGATAAACTATGGACGTATTACACCCGCCATGTTTTAAACGGTCTCCCGAGAAAGCAATGAGTCGGAGAATAATGATATTTTGCAAACTTGACGGCTGGCGTGTGCTGTTTATACCAGAAATGACGTCATCATGTGCATCGTACGGATATTCACTTGTTGCAGTTAGGTCCGGTTTCATTTGAACACGCCTCGTAGAACAAACAACTGTGACCAGTTATGTCAGTTCTTCAGACCTTTCAAGTTATTGCTTCTTTATTACATTACCATTTCCTAACCCCACACACAACCCTCTTTAAACCTGTTTTACGATATGCTTGAAAGTCACATCGAGTTTTTTCTTTTCATCCCTACTACCACGTGGGGGATTTCAGGTGTAGCCCTTAAGAAATACAACATGCCCTGATTAATGTCAATGACACATGCCCGGATTAAGGTCCATGTCACGGCCTGGGTATTAATGAATTCAAATCCTACAAGGATTATCTTCAAAATATTGAAATCTTCAAATCGTTTACATAAACCTTCGTTACATTTAATTACAGCTAATCATTTTATTTTTCTTTCGTTTGTTTTGTGTTTTCTCTGTGTTTTTTTTTTACTCCGTTCTGAACTTCAATGCCAGTGACTGTAGACAAGGTAAGGATTAATCGTCCTATTTAGCACAATGAACAGGATCATCCCAACATATTCTGGTGGGAAATTTGCATCCAAAATGAAAAATTAAACAACAAACATCCGCGCTCCACCATGATAGTGAAATAAAAAACAGTTAAGGCAATCCAGAAAGAAAAGAGTTATAGAGAGTAGTGAACGACATACCCACCACATACTCACCACATACCCACCACATACTCACCACTTACCCACTACATACCCATCACATACCCACCACATACCCACCACATACATCCCTTAAAACACCAGGAAAACTGAACATGAATAGATGATACTACCGAAAGTTCAGATCCAAGTACTCACACGCGCATCTCAAAGAACTATTTGCACCGATCCCGATAAATGGATACATGTATTTACTGGTGGATCTGCATTTTAAACTACCATCAAAGCAGGTTATGACATTTACATAGAATATCCAGCCAGACAGATCCTCTGATCCTTCGTCTGATGGTTGCCGGGAGGTTTGCTCCAACTACGAAGCCAGTATGACTACACTTTAAGTAGCCTTGCTCAAAATGTAGATAGTTTTAAATCCTTTCCTGCAAAGGCCTAAACCATTGCTATTTTTGCGGACTCGAAGTCCTTTAGGCATTAAGGCAAGCTGGACACTATATAAGTTGACCACATTAACACTTCTCGTGTTGTCAAAACAGTTTGTTCTCTCAAACGCAACTGGCGATGATAATGCAGACAGTGATTGTGGATCAAAACATTAATAGGGATCAAGACAATACCAGTCATTCACATCAACAGCACTATAATCAGTCAAATAGCAAACAACTAAACTTAGCTGATAACGATAGGCCATGGGAAACGCTGACAAGGAGGTTCCAACCCAAATACCAATCAAAACCTTAATCCATTTCCCAATCCAATTAACAGTATCAATCAACTCACAAGAGAGGATCAGAGCAACATTTTCCGACTGAGAACCCAACACATCCCACTTAACAAGCACCTGAGTAGAAGCCAACCACAACACACACCTGAGTACCAGCTGTGTACACACCAAAGTACCAGCTATGTACACATCTCAGTACCAGCTGTGTAACACCCATAACGAGACCGATGATCGTATTATCTTTTAGTGTTCGGTGCTGAACGATGTTAGGAAGACGGTTCTTCCTTCCAGACCAGATAAATGGAAATATGTATGTCGCTAAACAGCTAACAAATACCTTCAGATTTAATTATATGGCATTGAGGTGAAGGGCGCGAGACCGGATGGTGCTGGATTTGTACAAACAATGACATCCACAACAACAACGTCCCTCATGTTCTCAAAGACACAACTTATGGGACCATCTTTACAATGAAAGATCTAACTAAAAAAAGATAACATTTTCTATAGATCTCACAACTATCCCCACGCGTTAGGCACAAGACTTGTGAATCACATGTTAATTGTTTTTAACAACATACCAAAGTAAAATGATACTGGGAACATCAACAGACAAGCCAGGTTACGTCCAGGAAAATTATTCACTAAACTCTACTATGTTACACAGTACAGTTTCTGCTATCTATATTTGGCCGTATATTTAAAAAGATATCTATTTTGCGTTATTGCTACACGCTACTTAGTTGCTTGTATTTTGCCCTGGGGTATAACTATTTCCTTATCTCAACCTTGTGGCGTATATTTTCTGCTGAGCGGGGTAGCCCGTCCCTTGCGTAAACCTTTTGTCACTTCTTCGGCAATCACGAAAGGTGCAAGAATATCAATTTTTGAGTAACTACCTCCTTTTCTGGGTTGGAATACAGGCGAGATTATTTTGTTTCGTTTCTATTTGCTTCTTCTGTGACTTTCCTGATGAAAAGGATTTTGCGTCGGGATTTACAGCGCCACTGCGATATGTTCGCCTTTTTGGCCCGACACATCCGATTTCAGATTGTTATTTGGGGTTATGGGTTTACCTTCCCGTTGCGATCCCGGTTATTCACTAATGCAACCATGGCAAGCGTCGCGGCTTGGGGGTGGAAAAGGGTCTTGAACAGCTGTGGTTCGCTGACTATGATGTAAGCAGCCGTATATGAATCGATGACTACAGTCATTTCATTCACTGTGAGAGAGGTGGGTGGGTGGGTTTGAGTGGGGATTCAGGCGCGCATCAGTTGGTCTGTCTCTCTGTATCTACCAGTTGGTCTGTCTCACTGTAGCTACCAGTTCGACTGTCTCTCTGTATCTACCAGTTGGTCTGTCTCTCTGTATCTACCAGTTGGTCTGTCTCTCTGTATCTACCAGTTGGTCTGTCTCACTGTAGCTACCAGTTCGACTGTCTCTCTGTATCTACCAGTTGGTCTATCTCTCTGTATCTACCAGTTGGTCTGTCTCTCTGTATCTACCAGTTGGTCTGTCTCTCTGTATCTAAAAGTTAGTATGTCTCTCTGTATCTAAAAGTTGGTCTGTCTCTCTGTATCTACCAGTTGGTCTGTCTCTCTGTATCTAACAGTTGGTTTGTCTCTCTGTATCTAAAAGTTGGTCTGTCTCTCTGTATCTACCAGTTGGTCTGTCTCTCTGTATCTACCAGTTCGTCTGTCTATCTACATAGTTCTGTTTGTCTGCCTGCCTGTCTGCATCTACTTGTTCGTCTGTAACTGTTTTTCCGTATTCGCCAGTCTGTCTGTGTGTGTGTGTCTGTCTGTGTGTGTGTGTGTGTATATATATATATACCTTTATCAGTATGCTCGGAATATGAAGAAAGCCACTCCAATCCGACACTGAACGTCCTTTTCAGGGCGCAGAAAATAGTAAATTTACCCAATGTGGCCATTAAACAAGAACTATTTATATATATATATATTATATATATATATATATATATATATATATATATATATATATATATATATTAATAGACGAACAGATGACACAGGGATACATATGAAGGATGACCTCATGACCTAATTTACCTGACTGGATGTCAAATTCGGTTGTGATAAACATTACATTCAATCCTCTACTGAACTGTGCGTTTCAATTATTTGTAGGTAAGTCATTGAATAAAAATGACATGATAAAATTAATATCGAAATATTTTATGGAAAGTTTCTTAGAAATATAAGATGTGACCTTACGACCTAAATTTGTCGAGGTAAAAAGCCATAACTGCAGAGACAACGAGTGACGTTTAAATCTACTGATGGGATCAAGATGCGAGCAGCACATGAGCTGCAGTGGTCAGTGACCAATAGCTGTCTGCTAGCGTCAGGACCAGCGAACCAGAGCTGCCAAGATCCTTCTACACCTCTACGCGGTGATCATGGATAACAGGCTGCAGCAGCGCAGACAAGCTTAAGAGAAGAGATCGAAGAGGGAATGCTAATCCGGTACTAAAAAAATGCTTGCTGAAGTCGGATGTGTTCGACCGAAAAGTACAAATATCTCTGACACGCTGTAAACTACGACACAACGCATTCCGTTCTCTGGACTACATTCTGCTACTTAAGCTCTCTTCAGGGTTTGGTAGCGGGAGATTGAGAACGAACGAAGCAAAGCCAAATCTGTTGATGGCTCAGTGCCAATGAGGGCGCATGCGTAAGATATCCACTCATTTGCTTCCGGAAGGTAATTCCCATATGGTAAAAACCATCATTCATGGACCTTAAAATGTTACTCTTTTTTTATTGCTTGTTGAAGAGAAAATGTTAGTTTAAATTTTTGCAGACGAGCAGAAAAAGTGCACTTCTTGAATACCACGAAGAAGGGATGGCTGGGGGTTGAAGAGATTGGCTCAGTGGTGAGCTGGCGTATGGTCGAGGCGCTCAGTTGATGAGAGGCGGAGGAGGATGGGTTGGTTGAAGAGGGAAGAAGATATGATCTGAGGGGATGGATGAGTTAGTTGAATAGGGAATAAGAGATGATCTGAGGGATGGATGGGTTGGTTGAAGAGGGAAGAAGAGATTATCTGAGGGAATGTATGGGTTGGTAGAAGAGGCACAAAGAGATGATCTGAGGGGATGGATGGGTTGGTTGAAGAGGCACAAAGAGATGATCTGAGGGGATGGATGGGTTGGTTGAACAGGCACAAAGAGATGATCTGAGGGGATGGATGAGTTGGTTGAAGAGGGAAGAAGACATGATCCGAGGGGATGGGTGGTCTGGTTGAAGAGGTATAAAGAGATGATCCAACGGGATGGATGGGTTGGTTGAAGAAGCAAGAAGAGATGATCCGAGGGGATGGATGGGTTGGTTGAACAGGCACAAAGAGATGATCCGAGGGGATGGATGGGTTGGTTGAAGAGAGAAGAAGACATGATCCGAGGGGATGGGTGGTCTGGTTGAAGAGGTATAAAGAGATGATCCAACGGGATGGATGGGTTGGTTGAAGAGGGAAGAAGAGATGATCTGAGGGGATGGATGGGTTGGTTGAAGAGGGAAGAAGAGATGATCCGAGGGGATGGAGAGGAAAGTTGATGGATGGGCGGTTGAGGAGTTGCAGATATGGGTGCATTGGGGGGGGGGGGGTAGTATTACATGTGTGGATTGAGGAGAAGGAGGTAGTTGTGATGGGGATCAAACGCAGAACCTGGGGTTGTGAGCCGTGTCACTTAACCACTAGCCCACGCCGTGACCTATTTCTTCTTTGGTCCAACTGCTCCTTCCACGAGACGTGGTAGAGAGGTGGGATACGTAGATTTCTTGTAAAACCAAGTGGGATGCCTGTTCTCTCCGTAGGTGTACATTGTTGAGAGTGTATGAGGCACACTCGATCCACGGACGTTAAGGTCAGTCCATTGCACGTAGACAGGAGACGATCATCATCATGTAGCATGTCCTTTCTAGAACGTCGCTCCCATCACAGTCTGTCTGAAAGAAACTCGTTCCCTTGCCAAAACACCAGCTTCCGCCACTGTCATACTCAGGCACTCCTGGATATCTTGGTGCCATCGTCTTCTTGGTCTACCCCTTCCTCTTTTGCCTGGCACCATACCTTCCATCACCGTCCTCTGAAGACCGTTGTGTCTCTTGATGTGACCAAAGTATTTGCATTTTCTAGCCAAAATGGAACTGATAAACCAGTTCTCTTCTATGCTCAACTCTAGCCGAATGTCTACAATTGTTCTTTTCTTTGTCCAGGGTATTCTGAGGATCTTTCTGTAACATTTTGACTCGAAGGATTCGATTCTTTGTCTAGAAGTTTTGCTAATCGTCCATGCTTCACAGCCATAAGCTGCCACAGGAAAAACACAGGCTCTCAAGACTTTTACTTTTATCATTTAGTTGGTGCTCTGCCATAATTTCTTCAGGCTGTTCAGTCTCTGCATTGCCATGGCTAGTCTACTTCTGATTTCTTTCGAGCAGTCGCCATTTTTGTCGATTCTGGAGCCCAGATATTCAAAATGTGTAACCTGATCTATTTCCTCACCACCCACTGTAAATTTATGCTGACATTGTGTTTTATCGGTGGTCATTATCTTTGTTTATGAACAGATTTTGATCTTTACTATGTCCATTAACGGCCGAAAGTAGCTGCTCTAGCCCTTCCGAACTTCTTGATAGTATCACTGTGTCATCTGCGTATTGAAGGAAACGATGCATGCTAGTAATAATGCATTCTGACTAAATGACCAAACCACTTGGTTTTTGGGGGCTCAGCGTGGTGTTGCAGATTCCGTTACGGATTGTCTTTCCGGCTGCACTTCTTTCACAGAGCATCTCACAGCTCCGAATCGTGCTCTTGTGTGTTACCAATAAGGATCAAGATTGGCATTGGTAACACAATGTAGGAATAAACAGTGCATGTGTCAGTCTCCTCTTAGTTGAAAGAAGTACTTTAGGGTGCTTCAATATCGGTACAATGTGATAATGTGACACTGTTCCTATTCTGAAATCTATGTGCGATCTCTCTGTCCATTCTGCCGTCATCAGCGAACACACTACCTAGGCTCTGCCTCATCAGTGAACACACTACCTAGGTTCTGCCTCATCAGTGAACACACTATATAGGCTCGGCCTCATCAGTGAACCCACTACCTAGGTTCTGCCTCATCAGTGAACACACTACCTAGGCTCTGCCTCATCAGTGAACCCACTACCTAGGTTCTGCCTCATCAGTGAACACACTACCTAGGTTCTGCCTCATCAGTGAACACACTACCTAGGCTCTGCCTCATCAGTGAACACACTACCTAGGCTCTGCCTTATCATCGAACACACTACATAGGCTCTGCCTCATCAGCGAACACACTACCTAGGCTCTGTCTCATCAGCAAACACACTACCTAGGCTCTGCCTCGTCATCGAACACACTACCTAGGCTCTGTCTCATCAGCGAACACACTGCCTAGGCTCCGTCTCATCATCGAACACACTACCTAGGCTCTGCCTCGTCATCGAACACACTACCTAGGCTCTGCCTCATCATCGAACACACTACCTAGGCTCTGCCTCGTGATCGAACACACTACCTAGGCTCTGCCTCGTCATCGAACACACTACCTAGGCTCTGCCTCATCATCGAACACACTACCTAGGCTCTGTCTCATCATCGAACACACTACCTAGGCTCTGTCCACTCTGCAGTCCCCAGTGAACACACTACCTTTGCTCTGTCCACTTTACTCTCATCAGTGAACACACTACCCAAGCTCTGTCCACTCCACCGTCATCAGTGAACACACTACCCAAGCTCTGTCCACTCCACCGTCATCAGTGAACACACTACCCAAGCTATGTCCACTCTACTCTCATCGGTGAACACACTACCTAAGCTCTGTCCACTCTACTCTCATCAGTGAACACACTACCCAAGCTCTGTCCACTCTACCGTCATCAGTGAACACACTACCTTTGCTCTGTCCACTCTACCGTCCTCAGTGAATACACTACCTTTGCTCTGTCCACTCTACTCTCATCAGTGAACACACTACCTTTGCTCTGTCCACTCTACCGTCATCAGTGAACACACACTACCTTTGCTCTGTCCACTCTACTCTCATCAGTGAACACACTACCTAAGCTCTGTCCACTCTACCGTCATCAGTGAACACACTACCTAAGCTCTGCCCACTCTACTCTCATCAGTGAACACACTACCTAAGCTCTGTCCACTCTTCCGTCATCAGTGAACACACTACCAAGGCATGTGAACTCCTTTACTTGCTTGATACCTATGACACTTATGTGGAAACGTCCCTCAGTATCATCATAGCCTCAATCTTGTCTGTGTTGAACTTCATGTAAAATTCGTTACAAGCGGAATTGAGATAGGTTAGGTGATGGTGTAGGTCTTCTCCATTTTGGTAAAATATCGTCTGATCATCAGCAAACAACAGTTCATTTAGGGACTCCTCGTCGGGTCTAAGTTAACTGCGTGATTTTATCCTTATCAATTACGATTGAAAGTGGAGAAATGCACGTCCAATCGTACTGCACTATGCACTGGAAACCAATTTGTCTTACCGGCATTCGTTTGTACTGCACCTTCGCTGTTTACGTACAAGGCATGACTTGCATCCAGTAATTATCCCTTCTCATCATATTCCTCTATTATCTTCCATAGCTTACATTGGTTCACCCGGTCAAATATGTTTTCTTGATCAATGAAGATCACGTGGAGTTTCTAATTGTATTCTATGTTTGTTGTTTTCACTCAACTGTTTGAGCGTTCATGGAATCCCGATTTTGAAGCATTGAACAGTGCCTCGTACTAGCTGCTCAAGGTGCGACAATTTTTCAGATGTCGCTATGGACGGATATACCACTATCATCATCATCATGTGGCATGTTCGTTGTAGAACGTCGCTCTCTTCACAGCCTGCCGATATGAATCTCGGTCTGCAGTTAATCTTCCCGCCTGCTCCATGTTCATGTTTAGAGTATCCTTGAGATCTTGTATTCACTTTCCCCTTGGTAGACCCCAGCGTCGCCTTCTAGGTACCATGTCCTCCTTGACCGTTCTGTCCAGTCCGTCATGACATTTGACATGGTCGAAAAATTCAATTTCCGAAACATAACATTGTTTATGAGCCAGTTTTCTTCAACATTCAGGTCTTCTAGGATGGTTTTATTTGTCCCTTTCTTTATCCAAGGAATTTTTATGATTCTTCTGCAATATTGTGTTTGGACTGCTCCAATTTTCTTCCTTGCTGCTTGGGTCATAGTCCATGTCTGGTACCATTTTTCTAATTTGTTCCATTGTGATTTAGTCATCATCATCATCAAGTGCCGTCTCCACATCGAAGGATGACGGTAATTGATCACCAGCTGTCTTTGTCCCGGACAATGTTAGTACACTTAGTCAAACTCTGTTTCGACCACATCTTGATGTTGTCTGTCTTTCTGTACACTTAGTCAAACTCTGTTCCGACCACATCTTGATGTTGTCTGTCTATCTGTACACTTAGTCAAACTCTGTTCCGACCACATCTTGACGTTGTCTGTCCATCCGTACGTCTGCCACCCTCTGGATCTCTTGCTTTCCACTATTTCCACCAATATAACTTTCAGCAGATTGTCATGTCGTTTGACGTAGTACGTACAATGTCCTATACAGAACGTCGCTACTTACAACCAAAACCTTCGGCGATTATAGGTTTCTTAGCAAGTGTGCAGTACGGTAGGTTCCCATTACTTTCCGTCCGTGGAGGAGCATCCACCCGTGAAAAAAACCCAGTTTCTCTTGACGTAACAAAAAGAATTTATTGTTCTGCTTTTTAATTCCTTCAGTTCTCCATATGTAGGCCTACCTTGACGGGGCTAGAGAGCTTGTGGGCCCCAAATATCCAGGGAGCTATGGCGGTGGGAGTTTTACTCCTGTTAGGGTCACCCAAGCCGGACAGGTCCTCGGAGAGAGGCCAGACTAAGAGGCCGTGGAGTCGGTGGAGCCCTTTAGGTGAAGCTGTACAAGCTACCGGTGGGTGGTACGCGCTCTGAGCTAAGCCATTCAACCCCCCGCCCATCTCATGTTAAATGCATTTTTGCCTCGTTCTTTACTTTTGTCATCTATCAGTCATCCCAATGGACGTCGAAGAGATGCAGGCCAGTGGATATTGCACTTCTGCCTCTTTGTCACGACCCCCTATGTGGCGGGGAATGCCAAGCGTACCATCACTGCAGATAAACCGATAATATTAAAGGGGAATAAGGAGATACCCCCACATGTATATGCTACGTTTATTGGCATGACAGTGACGATCCTGATTCTGCAGAATACCAGATGATTCAACTCAAGACAGAAAATTCAGAATTTCTCCTGTTGAATTACTACTTCCCGAGTGACCGACCCCTGGCACTGGATACAATCCCTAGAAAAGATAAACTGATCGTTTGTGGAGATTGCAACAGCCATTCACACAGCTGAGGCCACGATCAAATGGACCAGAGAGGAGAGGAATTAGAAAACTGGCGAGGCGACAATGAACTTATCCTGATCAATCAGCCAACCGATCCGCCGACCTTCTACACTAGGGCATGGCATACTACTTCCACACCAGACCTAGCACTCCATTCACCAGATATGAGGTGGAACATCACACTCGTTATTGGGAAACAACTGGGTGGCAGTGATCCCAGGCCAGCTTTTCAAACTTGCAAATGAATATGTCAGGGAGAGCAGCACACTACAAAAAAGCAGATTAGAAAATGTACCAGCATCGTACCAGAATACTAGTTAAGATCTAAATGTAAACAGAGATATAGATAATGGAGTTGACGAGTTCAGCAGAAACAAACTACAGGCTGCCCGTGAAACAATACCTAGAGGGGTGCGAAAGAACTATAGACCTTACTGGAACGATGAACTAGAGAAACTACACAATACAGTGGAAACATCTCAAAAGCAAGCAGAGACTAGCCCAAGACAAAATCACAACCACAATTTTCAACATGTCAAAGCCAAAATCCAAGGGCTAAGTTCCAGACCAGGAGAAAAAGCTGGAAGGAGAAAACAAAGTCTCCAAACTTTGAAAAGGACACCAGGAAAATGTGGAAGTTGGTAAAACAAGTAAATGATGAAGGTACCGGGAGAAATACAAGGGTTGCACCAAATAAATATGGGAACATCATCATAGATAAACAGGCAGCTGACCACTTTAAAGATTCCTTTGCTAAGGACAATGACATTGAAGTTAGTACAGAGAAACAGTAGGCGATCAGAGAGAAGCAACAAAATGAAGGAAGTGATGAAACTATACCAGAGAGAAACAACAACATGTAGGAAGTGATAAAACTATACCAGAGAGAAGCAACAAAATGAAGGAAGTGATGAAACTATACCAGAGAGAAGCAACAAAATGAAGGAAGTGATGAAACTATACCAGAGAGAAGCAACAAAATGTAGGAAGTGATGAAACTATACCAGAGAGAAGCAGCAACATGAAGGAAGTGATGAAACTATACCAGAGAGAAGCAACAACATGAAGGAAGTGATGAAACTATACCAGAGAGAAGCAACAAAATGAAGGAAGTGATAAAACTAATCCAGAGAGAAGCAACAAAATGAAGGAAGTGATGAAACTATACCAGAGGTTATGGAGACCCCATTCACTATCAGAGAACTGGAGCTAGCAATATCCACATTTAAAAAGAGAAAGTCGCCAGGGGCTGACAGGGTATCAAACGAAATTATTAAGAACTTGAGAAGACACCTGCTACCGATCTTCAATGCCAGTTGGATCTCAGGCAGAGTCCATTAGATATAGAGAAAAGCAATTATAATTCCGCTCCTAACAGGGGAAAAACAATTCCACAGCATCCAGCTATAGACCAATCAGCCTTACAAGTCTTTGTAAAACAATGGAACGTATCATTAATCTCAGGATGCAGTGGTACCTTGAGAGTGAGAACCTCCTTATGTCACAGAAAGCGGGTTTTCTTCTTCTTCTTCTTCTTCGTACGCTGTCAAACGTCAACCTGAATTTTTTCGAAAAAAGCAGCAGTCATCCTGTCGACACTGCCATAGAGCTTGTCTAGTATTGCCACTGGTGTTGGCCACATGTGATTTCTCTGGTCCTCGTATTTCGAGCAGTTTTGCGGAAGATTTGCAGCGGTCATTTTCCCGGTACCACAAGTGCATTCGTCAGTGCCACCTATCTTCAGTTTATTGAATAGGTGGTACCTCAGTCAGTTATGGGCTGTGCGGAGTCTGAAGACCACGACCTGCTCTTTTCTGTTCAACTGGTAATATGCATCATATTTTGTGTAGCCAGTATGTTCTGTTTCCCATTTGGCCATGTATCTGGCCCTAGTAAGCCTTTTGGACTCTTCGTAGGTCACACTAGAATCTGGTTGTGGTAGTCTTGCACCTTCTTTTGCCAGTCTGTCTGCCTCCTCGTTGCCTTGGGTGTTACAGTGGGATGGAACCCACTGTACCAATACTCTTTTAGGTGCGTACTGCTGGCATAGTTGACAGAGTACTGCTCTTAAATCATTAAGTTCAGTATTTTTCTGGCTTTTTAGTGCTGTAACTACGGCCAGGGCATCTGTAAACAGGACTATCTGGCTTTCATTGCTTTCGCCTGTCAGCATTGCTTCTACTGCAGCCCTCAGTGCCTCTGCCTCCGCTCTGAAATTGCTTGATAATTTTCCAGTTGCCAATGACAGTGTTATTTTTCTACCATTTGGTAGGCTCAGGAATACCCCTGCCCCTCCGTTCTGTGTTGTGTTTGTTACAGAACCGTCGGTGTATGCATGGGTCCAGTCCATGCTTGTGAAGTTTTTCGTTGTGTACCTCAAGGTTATGTCTCTTCTTTCTTTTACAGTCTGGCTGTTCTTGTTTCCAATACCTGGTATATTTTCTACCACCGGAATAATATACTGTTTGCAGGTAGGTTTGTGTACAGTAGAGATGGGCTTTGGTATTTTTACGGTGTTTATAAGGTCTTCGTTAATCTTTGCTTTGGCTATTTCTGCAAAGTTTCTCCGTTTTAATTTCCCATTTCAGAATCTATTTAGTCTCTGATGCATTCGATGGTCTGTCAGTCTTCTGAGTTTCTCTGCTTGCTGCTGGGCTCTGCAGTCTCTTCTGTCTGTCATGGATTGCAGATTTGTAATCTTTTCAAGTTCTAAAATTTGGCGTTGACTTCATGCCTCCTGTTATAACTCTCATGGCTTGGTTTTGGAGTTTGCTAATTCTATCAAAGTTCGCCTTTGCTGCTGTTGTCCATGCCGCAATGCCATACTCGAGAACTGGTCTCACTCTTCCAGTGTACAGTTTCTTTAGTATGCTCTCGTCTGATCCACAGCTTTTTCCATCAAGTTTCCTCATGATTGCCATTCTTTCTCTGGCTCTCATTCGGTTTCTCTCGATCTGACTTTTCCATGTCATGCGCCGATCAAACGTGACTCCCAAGTAGTTTGGGTTGTCGATTGGCCGCAGATTTTTGCCGTTAAGACTTATTTTGGTGTTCTAGGCTTTATTTGAAAGCGAGAATATCGTACAGGTTTTTTTTTTCTTCATTTATTTTGACCAGCCATGAGTTCGCCCACTCCTCCAACGAAGTTAGGGCCTGCTGCATCCGATTGTTTGCTATGGTGAGATTTTTTTCAGAGGTCCACATAGCCAGATCGTCTGCAAACGTAGAGCTGTGGACTCTTCTTGGTATATTCTCTGTGATGTTGTTTAGATACACCAGGAAAAGTGTGGGTGACAGTACTCCTCCTTGGGGTACTCCCCCGCTCAAGTGTCACCTTTTTGCTCATCTGCCCTTGTACTTGAACTCTGGCCGTTCTGTTTTCGAGGTAGTGGCTGATCCATCTGTACATTTTTCCCACAATCTTCACTTCTTCGTATCTTGACTTTAAGTCCCTCTTTCCACACCTTGTCAAATGCCTTCTCTAAATTCAACCAAACCGCTACTGTGTGGTTTTTCTCCTGGTAAGCTTCCTCTATTTCCTGGGCTATGAGAGCGATCTGGTCCTCAGTGGATCTGTGCTGTCTAAATGCTGCTTGCTGTGGAATTAGTATGTGTTTTTTTCCAGATGCCATATCAGTTTAGTGTTTATAATACGCTCCATCAGTTTTCCTACACAGCTCAGTAGACTGATAGGTCTGTATCCATTTGGATCAGTTCTATCTTTTTCTTTCTTTGGTACTGGTATAAGTACATCGTCTTTCCATGCCTGCGGTACAATTCCCCTTTTCCAGCATTGGTTCAAGTCTGATGGTAACTTCCTATTTGCTGTTTGGCCCAAGCCCATCAGCATTTCGTTTGTTACCCCATCTTTTCCGGGCGATTTCTGTTTCTTTAAAGTTCTCATGGCCTCTTCCATTTCATTCATTATTAGTGTTGCCATCATGTGCTCCTCTGGTGCCATCTTGATGTTGTCGTGGCTCTTTTTTTTTGCGGGTTTTCGAAATTGTTTCTCCACTGAGGACCAAGTAACTTATTTTTTCCCAAGAGATTGAGGATGCTTTCCAAGACAAGAAACTGGTACTAGCAGCATGGATAGACTTAAGGAAAGCATTTGACAAGGTAAGGAAAGAAGAACTCTTGAAGAAACTGAGAAACAATAAAGTAAAAGGTAGTATGTACAAATGGTTAAAAGCATACCTGCATAATATAGGAGCCAGAATACAACTAGATGGGCTAAAAAGTAAGTAAATGTTACTACGTCATGGTGTACCACTTGGTGATTAACGACCTGATTACCGAACTGCCAAGTGGAGTGAAAGAGGCAATGTATTCAGATGACCTGGTGATGTGGTGTACAGATGAATATGGAACAGTCGCCACCAAAATACTACAAAAAGCAGCAGATGCCTTAAGCCTATGGGCAAATAAATGGTCTGTTCGCATCATCACAGATAAATGCAGCACTACGCTCTTCATCCTCTCTCCAAAACAAAAAAGCGGTAGACATCAAGAAAGATGGAGAGCTACTAAGAGAAAATAAACAACACACCTACCTCGGAGTTGATGATTGATGATAGGCTGACTTGGAGACAACATGTCAACAAGAAAGCAGGAAAAGCCAGAAGGAAGTTAACCATCTTGAGATAACTAATTGGAACCACATGGGGACCCTGAGAGAAAATACTTACCAGTGTTTACCAACAGGGCATGCGACGACATCTTGAATATGGATCAGCGTAATTAGAAGATAAATTGTTCAAAATCCATTTGTAATCGAACATATACTTTTCAACCGGGGAAAATCTGTGCAGAGGTGCGTAGTGTATTCAACAGTAAAATAATGACTATTGGTACGGTATTCCATGCTTAATTATTCATAAATAAAAGATGATAGATGAATCCGTGGCTGACCTACGCCCACGGTGTGATAACTAAGGAAGTACCGCGGTGTAGGATAATAGACAAGAAACTTGACTGCGCAGCTTATCTTTGATTATTTTCTCGAAGAAGATACCTTTCAAAGTATCAAGCCACGACCTATTTAACCGATAGGGAACATCTTGCTTTTTGATTGCTCATTAACGGTTCCATTCCCGTTAAAGGCACGCTTTTTCTGACCTGGCTGTAAATGAGTACCTGGCTTACTATTACAAAAGAGGTGACAACGAGAAAGGGAATTGGCATCCAGCCTCACAAACAAGCTGCAATATCGTTCAGTCAAGTCTCTAACGCTTCGTCCCCTAAGGCACAGCATGCTATGGGTATCTATACCTTATCTGAGCAATCTATACGTTACCTGAGTGTTCTATACCTTATATAAGTAATCTATACTTTACCTGAGTAATCTATACCTTACCTGAGTAATCTATAGTTTACATGAGTAATCTATATCTTACCTGAGTAATCTATACTTTACCCGAGTCACCTATACCTTAACTGAGTTATCTATAGTTTACCTGAGCCATTTATACTTTACCTGCGCGAACTATACGTTACCAGTGTCATCTACATTTTACTTGTCATCTGTACATTCTCAGAGTAATCTATACTTTACCTGAGTCATCTATACTATATTTCTGAACGTTTACATCATTTTATATTGTTCTAAAAACGCCGTCTGAAAACGCCGTCTGAAAACGCCGTAACTCACGGACGGAAGGCACATCGAACTGACATTTTCACTGAACACCATACCAGATCCACTAATTTTAAATCCATACCCATTGTCGAGTTATGCGCATATGATTATATGTTGCACGAAGAATACCGTTTAACAGCAAATAGTGGCACTGTGAACTATTTGTTTCTTATACAACCGGTCTGAATCAAGGATGGGTGGGGAGTAGGCGGGCTTAGGAAGGACGCAGATGAGGCCAGGCTTAGAGACGAACTAGATGGACGGAGGAGCGGATGAGTTGATGTGGACCCGTTAAACGGAGAGAGAAGGTGGACTTGGGATTGGGTTGGTTGATGTACACAACTATCTCGGGCAACGCCTAACACGTAGTCAATTATAAATGATAATCAGTTATTTGACTAACCTGTATTTTCTTTTCTTCAGATTGGACCTGTACGCAACATTTCGACGGCAGTATCAATAACAGAATCCGCTCTTAACAATAGCACGTTCAGCCCCACACCAATGAAGAAGTCTGCTTGCTCGCCACGTGATACCCCCAAATTGATGACTGTTCACTCTTTACGTGTCGGACTTCAAGGCCTAGCGCTTGTCTAATGAACACCAACTTTAATCAGTAAAATAATCTACATCAACAATTCTATTTCCAAAGCCACTTTTTACATTATTTCATGTGGTTGATATGAAATTGAATGTCAGTTCACTCACTGATAGGCACTAAGTTATTCATTAATTACCAAAGAACCATTTAACACAATTTTTTTCATTTGGTAGACATTTGGATTACTGTGTACAAATAAACGACACTCGAGTTAGAAATAATCAAGGGACGATCACTGATTCATTTTAGGGATTCGAGATTGTAATATTCTATTGTTATTTCGTCAATTATTCCCAGCTAACTTCTGATGTTTACTGTATTCGCCGAGTCCCAAACATATATCAACTTTCTGACGTGTGCCTTTCGTCACAGATTCAATACACGTCACAATTTCTGATTTTCGTTCTGGCCACAGAGAAAAGTAAATTCAAAAATTTCCAGACGTTTGTCGTCATCACTCATTCAATTCACGTACTATTCTGACTTTACCTCCTTTACGGAGCGAATTGAAATCAGCAATTATCTCATCTCTGCCTCTGTTACTGAACCCTGTAAGGGCCAGGCATTATTCTCACTTTTATCCTCGTTAATCACTACAACTTTCTACTTTTTCACCTTGTCTTTGAGACAAGCGACGCGGAATCTCTTGCAATTTTTGCCGTCCATAACGAATTCAGCACATGCAAATATCTTGCCCATTTTTGCCACGCCCCTGAGATGTCGCAGTACGATCAGAACGTTGATAGCAAGGAACCGTTTCTTAAAACAAACGTTATGATTACCACTGCCGTATGCAGCAACAGCAACGTATGTAGCACCGTTAACGGAAATCCGAACACATACAACGGAATGTCTGCAGTCATTACATCTCCTACGAAAGACGTCGACTACGATGTGCTCCAAACAACCATTGACAAACTGCGGGTCTGGTTATTTGCCATCACGGCCGTTGCCATAGCTGGATTTGTCATCTTGATTATCGTTGTATCCTGTTTGTACGCTAGCTTGAACTATGAACTTAATCATCACACGCACAAGCCAAAGGTCGGGGAGCAGATGGCAGCCATTTTAGAAAGGGAAGAACTTTGTGTTCCATGTGAAGACTTCCGGTTGGGACCCAGTCCCGAGGAAGATAGCATGCTGAAGAGGTTTAATGTTAAAGACACGCCCACAGGACTCAACTGCTGCGTGGACCAACCATTGGAGTTGCTGGAACTTCTTAAATTGGTGAGTCTTTGTGTACTTGATTGTGTTGTTGAGCGTCGTGGGGAGTTGGTACTTGGGATAGCCAAATGTAAATTCTGTTTTCCCGAAATGTTTCTGGGAGAAAAGATTTGGGCCACTGCAACTTCCCGCGTCGTAAAAACACGACTTACGAGAGTTGTTCATGTGGGTAGCAACCTCATTGTGTAGACCAAAGATAATTCAATTTCACGTATACCGTTAAGCGTAAGAAGGTTAAGTCCCCTTAACTTAACGTCTTTATACTGGTTTAGAAGACTCTGTAAGGCCTGTATACAACCAGTTTCATTTACATTTGCTAGCTTTAAACGCTATGGGCATTTATTCTTAAATGCATTAATTGTTCTTGCTGCCACTATTTTATGTGGCAATGCATTCCAAGCATTCTCCACTCTCTGACTAAAACAATATTTCCTAATATCTAATCTTGACCTTTCTTTAGTTAATTTGTAGCTCTGACTTCTTTTTCTTGTGGTGGTTGTATTTTGAAGAAAAAAAACTTAGATTCTCTAATCATACCGTCGCTGCTTCGGTTAATGAGAGCCCGTGTCGATGCACAATCACTCTGTCATATATCCACCTGCCTCGAGGTAACCAACTTGCCCTGTAGCCAGATCTACCAGCGTTGGAAGCCATCAGTAGAAGTTGACGAGTGTGCATTCTCATGAGATGATCAAACCAACATATATTCTGCCTGGAAATGTATTCTGCACAAGACGTATTTTCGATCATTCTTTGAATGTCCTCGTTTCGCTATCTGTCTTTCCCCGGTGACCCCTATGACCTTCCTCAAACACTTTAGTTCAAAAGTCGAAATTCTGCTTTCCCGCACTTTGGACAGAGGCTATGTTTGGCACTGGTAGCACAGAGTCGGCATAAATATACTATTTATCAACTGTTGCTCTGTTGTCGAACTAATGATCCGGTTTTTAAACAGTGGTGACAGCTGATAAATTATCGCAAATGGTTTCAGACATCTAGACTCGATTTCCCTGTCGATTCTACCGTCTGCCCAAAAAATACTGCCCAAATACTTGAATTAATGGGCCTCATCAAATCGTTACATATACCACGACTTCAAAACAGCGCAGAGTACTTTGGCGCAGGCTTCCTAAAGGAAGCAAACTTTAGTAAATCAATACAAACCTTTTCAGCTCGATGTGAAACATACGTTTTCAACAAATACATTGATATTAAAAAAAAAGCTTCTACGCCTATACACGTGGCTTGTTCAAATGAAACCATACCTAACTGCACAAAAGTAAACATACATACGATGTACATCATTACGTCACTTATGATGCACACAGAACATACCAACCGTCAAGTTGCAAATTTGTAGTATCCTCCGACTCATAGTTTCCTCCGTATACAAGTTGAAAACATGTCGGGTGTGAAATTGAATCTGTCCAGAGTTGATCAGCGAGTGGTGATTCGATTTCTAACAGCTGAAGAATGTCGACCAGTTGACATTCATCGCAGAATGCAGACAGTGTATGATGACCAAAGTGTTGCGAAGACAATAGTAAAGAACTGGCCCACTAAGTTTAAAGAAGGACGTGAGTTAACTAAATATCTTCCGAGACCAGGTCAGATACATATTGTTGCATCAGAAGATGCCATCGCAAAAATTGATGCAGCATTTCGGGTAGACCGTCGCCGGAGCTTACTGGTCGACATTCCTTATTCAGCTGTTAGAAACCGAATCACCGCTCGCTGATCAACTCTGGACGGACTCTGTATCACACCCGCCATGTTTTCAAATGTCTGCTAAGGATACTGTGAGTCGGAGGATAATGACATTTTGCAAACTTGACGGTTGGTATGTGTTGTTTGCACCAGAAGTGACGTCATCATGTGCATCGTACAAATATTCACTTGGTGAATCAGGTGTGGTTTCATTTGAACACGCCTCGTATGCTGATATTATCAGGCTTAAAGGCACTACAGGATGAGTTAGGCAGGCCCATTCACAACCCTCCTTAGTCATTTCTTACAATATCTCTGACAGCCTGCAGTATTTTATACTGAGCTCCCCGTTCGCTCCTCGGTAAAACACTGACGTGTATGGTTTTGCTCCGACTGGAGTGAGCTAAGCTCAGGAAGACATTCCGTGTTATTCGTTTCTTAGGAACTTTGACATTAACAATTATTAAATCAGTTTTTATCTCTAGACAGCTGAGTAGATAATATGTGTCGTGTCATTTTAGTAGTGCCTCATCCGTACTTATCAGTACTTGTCTTTGGGCCGTTTACATGTTGTTGTTGTTTTGTTTGGTGTTTTTTTTTCAGTTGTCCTTATTTCTCCATTCCCAAGGCAGTGTGCGTTGCACTGCGGTGTTCATTTTGCGCCTGTCGGCCCAGTGCATCCGACTTCGGTATTCATTTTTTGTAAGGGTTGCTTCCTCCTGCATTTTCTAAGGGTTTGCTTCCCCGGGGTAACGTCCGGTGCTGTGATGGGGATCGAACCCAGCACCTTTTGGTAGTGAGTCGTGTCACTTAGCCACTAGCCATGCCGTCCCCGCTTTGGATCGATGAGTTGGTAATATGTGTCGCCTCATTTTATTAGTTCCTCATCCATACTTATCAATCAATGACTTTAGTTAGTTGCCCATCGCAAGCAATGATGTCGACACCATCAGAGAGATTTTTTATCTAGAGGATGTAACTTGCGCTGTATTTGGATTAAAGTGGGTAGCCATCTGTGCTGGTGAACAACCTCACTCTACGTCCCGAGCTACCAGTGGCAAAAGATAAGTCAAGACGACTGGAAGTAATTCAGGATGCACGCACTCTGGTCTTACCTCTTTGAGACCAGGTGGGGCTTGAAACATGCGGGGCTCGAACCCACGCGGTTTCCGTTCTTTGCTTTGAGAAGCGGTTGCCTTACCTCGCGACCACAGCGACTGTGTCATTTTATCAGTGCTTCATCCGTATTTATCAAATCGTTGACTTTTGACCGTTGAGTAGATAATACTTCTGCTGAGTCATTTTATTGGCGCATTATCCCTACTGCTCATTCCTACATTTAGACTGTTGAGTAAACATTATCTTTGTTGTGGCATTGTATTGTTGTTGTTGTTCTGCTAACAATGAGTAGGATTTCTCTTTTGTGCGTTCTAAAAATGATTTAATTGGCGGATTGTCATAGGGTTCCTCATATTCCGATCGTACTAATGAAAGTGGACCGGGGTCTTCCTGACGGTTGTGCTATGCTTAGCCTCATCTGCGTGTCACTCAATACTACGGGTATCACGTCGATCTCTCACCTGGTTAATCAGGCTGCCGTCAAAACAGTCCGTTTCCAGGGAGACTGCAGGGGAAGTCAATGTTACGGGGAAGTTAATGTGAGGGTCTTAGCCAGTATATGTTTCCTGACTCTGACTAATATGTCTGATCAGTATATTTTGCCTGACCCTGACTAACATGTCTGATCAGTATATTTTACATGACCCTGACTAACATGTCTGATCAGTATATTTTGCCTGACCAGACGTTAGTCTTCCTCCCCGTGGTATTGCATTAATGCCGCATTCACAAATCAGATATGCGGACGACACAGTCTGCTTATCGAAGCCCCGCACAAGCTGGTCTGGAAAATCTATTTGAGTCAACCAAACAACACTGCAAGCTTTGAATCTATATTTAAACCAAAAAATCTAAAATTGTGACAACAGACAAAGCAGTGAACACATCAATAATTACCATCGATAATGCAGAAATAGATGTGAAAGAACTTGAGTATTTAGAATACACAATTTAAAAAAACAAACTTTGTTGACTGTTTATTAAAAATAAACTGATCTTGTGCAATTTCCACGCGCAAACTACCAGGCGTGTTCAAATGAAACAGGACAAAACTGCAACAAGTGAATATACGTACGATGCGCATGATGTCACTTTTTGTGTAAACAGTACAAACCAACTGTGAAGTTTGCAAAATTTCATTATCCTACGACTCATAGTTTTCTCAGCAGACCGTTGGAAACATGGTTAGTATGAAACGGAATCCGTCCAGAGTTTATCAGCGAGCGGTGATTCGGTTTCTAACAGCTGAAGGACATTCATCGCTAAATGCAGACAGTGTATGGTGACAAAAGTATGTCGAAGACAACAGTGAAGATATATGGACAACACCGCTAGCTGATCAACTGTGGACTGATTCCGTTTCACACTCCCTATGTTTCCAACGGTCTGCTGACCATACTATGAGTCGGACTATAATAAAATATTGCAAACTTGACGGTTGGTATTTACTGTTTACATCAGACATGACGCCATCAATGCGTATCGCACGTATGTTCATTTGGTGCAGTTAGGCCCGGTTTCATTTATTTGAACACGCCTTGTAGAATATTTAAAATAGTTTTGACAGAGATGAAATTAAATCCAGACGTTTTGCAACAACGTGGAATTAAATAAAACTGGTTTAAAAATAACATCACAAGAAAAAAGTTTAGTTATTTAAGTCATATGTGTCAAAGAGGCAGATAGTGGCAGGCACTATGTCTGGGGAAAAAGGGAAAGAGGTCTGACTAAAATAGGATGGTAGCAGGTCATTCATGACAGTTTGAAGATGCATTAAGTTTGTCGTCTTCTCAGATTTCGAGATGTGTTCAGGGCCGCTGTAAATGACACTCCGTTCTGGAAAGAATATATCACATGACGTGGGAAGGACGTCTTAACATCTGGTCAGGCAAAACATACTGATCAGACATGTTAGTCAGTGTCAGGCACAACGTACTGATCAGACATGTTAGTCAGGGCCAGGTACAACATACTGATCAGACATATTAGTCAGAGTCAAGCAAAATATACTAGCCAAGACCCTCACCTCGGCTTCCTCGTAGCCCTCCCTAGAAACAGGCTGTTTTCATGGCAGCCTTTCTAACGGGATTAAGGATCGACGTGATCCCCGTAGTAGTGAGCGACACGCAGATGAAGTCAAGCATAGCACAACTGCCTGGAGACCACATATCACCTTCATCAGCACGCTCGCGGTGTGAGGAAAGCTACGACAACCCGGCACTTAACGTCCTCATTATGAGGCACAAAAGAGTAATTCTACTCATTGTGGACCTTCGCAAACATGTCACAACATGTCACAACATGTCACAAGACATGACATTCTTACTCGTCAGATATTATCATTATCTTTAGAATGTTGTTGGGACACGGAGACAGTAACATCCACACCCCCCCCCCCCAAATCCCCCACAACCCCCCCCCCCCACCACCACATTGTGTAAAGTCATAGAATTGCCAGTGGACGGCGTGTGCTAGTGGTTAAGCTCCCAACTAGAAGGTGCTGGGTTCAATCCCCGCCTGCCGGTACCCCGAGGAAGCAAACCCTTAGAAAATGCAGGAGGAAGCAGACACTTACATAAAATGCATGCTGAAGTCGGATGCACTGGGCCGATATGAGCAAAATAAAAACCACAGTGCAATGCACACCTCCTTGTGGATTAGAAAAATAAGGCGAACGCAAAAAAAAAAAAAAATTATAGAATCGCCAATTACTGATTTCTTTTGAGTTAATCACAAAACATTGTGAGGATAAGTTTCCTTATTGTCTAGGTGCTCTGCAACTGTCGCTATTCGCCCTGTCTGTTAGCTAATTCTTGCTTATTGTATTATTATCCATCTTTGAGCGTTTAAATAAATATTTACATGAGCACAATGGTCACACACACTTTTGACGTGAACCAATTAGAGCTTTGTGGGCTTCAGACTGATAGTACTGCTCGACACGTTGGTAACTTGTAATCCGGGTATTCAACCATACATTGAATGTCTGATGCCAGGTAGCCAAATGACGTCTAAATACATATCTGTACTTTGCCTTGGAGAACCAGGTCGTACCAAGAACCTCTCGCAGGTCATCTCTCCATCTCATTGGTGGACGTGTGGCAGAGTCTAGATTTTGCTGAGTAGTTGCTTATCTAAAGTGTTACGATATGTATCCACACCACGACACGAATTCACACGGGATAACGCAGTAAACAATATATTGTCACAACGCAACATAATTTGTTAATAAAAAAGGAATTAAAACAACTTTAGCAAAAAGAACAATATGCATGTGAACTAAATAATCCTAAAGTATATATATTTGTACTACAACGGAGGTTTCAAGCACTAGCTTTTGTTAACTCCTCCAAACTACCTAACCCAAGGTTCTCGCCGCTATCTACCCCTTATCTGCACACTATACAAACTCTAAGAAACTCGTCCTCGTGATCGTACAACGCGCTTTGGCGTTCTGTGAATTCACACGCACTCAGATCCCTTCAGTCAGGTGAGCTGTACATCCACATTCAATTGGTTTACGCACACAGTCGATATGTGCATACACATACCTCAGAACCCACATCGTTGTAAAGTGTCTTGCACAATACTATTTACAATCAGAACTCTTCCTTAATCTCTTCACGTATTCTTGCGTTCATCTGTAACTAGATCACATATCGTGCCTTCGGTGTCCTGCAAACACGACACACATTCAGATCTCTTACTGTGTCCAGCACATTCACTTATAAAGCGACTAGCCAAAACTCGAAGGTGTATGCTGGTTCAGTCACCCTGCAAACTACTTTTCAAGCTTTCCACTAGCAGCCTATCAATCACCCTCCTAGCCAATCTCCTGAGTTGATCTTTGCGAGTATTTTATAACTTCAAGCAAATGCATGGCTGTCCAATGGACTTCTCACGGTTGTCTGACGTAACCATCACTCTAATTTGGATCTACCTCCAACTAGTTGTTATTGGGTAATAAACCCCGAATTCCAATCACTCTAAATGTCGTAGTAGGTCGGTGCGGCCCCTGACTGTCACCAACCCCTCACTACGCTAAATCGGTTTGCGAGAGTGGTCAGCTCCGAACCCCCACCTGTACTAAATACATTCTTCCCCCTAACCCCTCGTTTTCTTTGTCGACCTAATGTCGACACGGTGATTGCCCTTGGCACACATCCAGGTTACCTTTGTTTCCTAGAGTTGCCAGCCCTATCTCCCCTGCTCTAAACGCCCATGCTCCAGCTGGAACTGCTACAGACGTCCTTAATGCCGTCGAAAGTTGTAGCGCAACCATTACATAACTTTATGTGTCCATCGGTTGCCAGACAAGTGTATAACATGACTCGCCCATCTGAATATTATCTTAATAGCGCTGTATCCACGGCGTCGTTAAAAGAGGTTTGGTGCCTAATGTCAGTGCTGTGTATGCGGTCTCGTAGTGAGCTTGATAGTGTTCTTCGCTCCATCGTTCGTTGGGTCACTCACAGTTGCTTGACACGTTTCCAACCATTAATTGATACGGAGGATTATAACAGTGGGGATGTCCCATTGATAAGAGCTCATTTCGATGAGTGGTTTCCCTTGGCAAACAGAATGAAGCCATCGTGTTCTAGCTGTCGTTGGAGACGTCTAATGAGGGTTGTGAATGGAACTGATAACCGAAAACAATTTTTTTTTAAATCTGACTTTAAAAATCTTGTAAGAAAAACCACATGTTGTTCTCAACCTTGGCATACCACCTCGACTCCAGATTTGGCCTTCTCCACACAGGACATACACCATAAAATAGACCGCCAGGTGCTAAACCAACTGGCAGGTAGCGACCACAGGCCGATCAGGCTAACCATTGACATGGAAGTAGGCCCACATGAAACAAAACCGCTCCCACGTTGGAATTACAAACGAGCCGACTGGGACAGATTTGCAATCCTGACAGATGGGCTGTGTGAAACCATCAACACACGAAACACCAAAATGAAGCCCATGGTAGAGAGCCTAAGCAAGGCAATAATGCAAGCCGCCACTGAAACCATCCCAAGAGGAGCTAGGAAAAACTATAAGCCCTACTGGAATGATGAGTTGCAGAAAGTGGAAGATGCAGTAACAAATGCTAGGAACATGGCAGAGCGAGAAAAATCCATGAAGGCAAACATCGCCCTCAAAGCCGCTGCGGCGAAGTACAAACACACTCTCAAATAAACAGCAAGAGAAAGCTGGAAAGATAAAACGGAAAGTCTAAATCTGGACAAAGACGGGAACAAGCTATGGAAGCTAGTCAGAGCCATGAACGACGAAACTCCGTCAAATAAACAAATTACTATCAAGCAGGGCGAGAACTTGATCACAGGTAAGAAAGCCGCAAACGCCTTTGTCGATCACTATGCCAGAGCAAACCACATCGAGATCCCTGCAGAAAAGCATACAGACATTAGCGAAGAGCTAAAGGGACACGAAAACATAAATACGGCTCCCGAAGAGCACATGATGGCCAAACTAACAATGCGCGAAATGGAAGAGGCTATGAGAACACTAAAGAAAAGGAAATCTCCCGGAAAAGATGGGATAACAAACGAAATGCTGATGGGGCTGGGCCAAACAGCGAAGAGGAAACTACTGTCAGTCCTGAACCAAAGCTGGAAAAGGGGTATTGTACCCCAGGCATGGAAAGATGCAATACTGGTACCAGTACCAAAAACAGGAAAGGATAAAACAGATCCAAATGGATACAGGCCCATCAGCCTACTGAGCTGTGTCGGCAAGCTGATGGAACGGATGATAAACACCAGACTGATGTGGCATCTGCAAGAAAAACGAATACTAATTCCACAGCAAGCCGGCTTTAGACAGCACAGATCCACTGAGGACCAGGTCATCCTCATAGCCCAGGAGATAGAAGATGCCTACCAGGCACAGAAACACACAGTAGCTGTTTGGGTGGATCTGGAAAAGGCATTTGACAAAGTCTGGAAAGATGGACTTAGAGTCAAGCTAAGAAGAAGTGATGTTTGTGGTAAAATGTATAAGTGGATCAACCACTACCTCAAACAAAGAACGGCCAGAGTACAAGTACAAGGGCAGATGAGCAAAAAGGTGACACTCGAGCAGGGAGTACCCCAAGGGGGAGTACTGTCACCCACACTCTTCCTGGTATATATAAACGATATTACAGAGAATATACCAAGAAGAGTCCATAGCTCAATGTTTGCAGACGATCTGGCTATGTGGACCTCTGAAAAGAATCTCACCATAGCAAGAAATCGGATGCAGACGGCCCTAACATCGCTGGAAGAGTGGGCGAACTCATGGCTGGTCAAAATAAACGAGGAGAAAACCACGTGCACAATATTCTCGCTTTCATTAAAACCCTAAAGTACCAAATTAAGTCTAAATGGCAAAATCCTGCAGCCAAACGACAACCCAACCTATCTGGGAGTCACATTTGATCAGCGCATGACATGGAAAAGTCAGGTTGAGAGAAACCGAATGAAAGCCAGAGAAAGAATGGCAATCATGAGGAAACTTGCTGGCACAAGCTGGGGAGCAGACGAAGGCATACTAAAGAAACTGTACACTGGAAGAGTGAGACCAGTTCTCGAGTATGGCATTGCGGCATGGACAACAGCAGCGAAGGCGAACTTCGATAAAGTTAACAAACTTCAAAACCAAGCCATGAGAATTATAACAGGTGGCATGAAGTCAACGCCAATTGTAGAACTTGAAAAGATTACAAAACTGCAATCCCTGACCGATAGAAGAGACTGCAGAGCCCAGCTGCAGTCAGAGAAACTCCGAAGACTGACGGACCACCCAATGTACCAAGGACTAAACAATCTGGGAAATGGGAAACTAAAGCGGAGAAACTTTGCAGAAATAGCCAAAGCAAAGATGCACGAAGATCCCATAAACGCACTAACAACACCAAAACCCATCACTACTGTACGAAAACCTACCTGGAGGCAGGATATATTTCCAGAGGTGGTAGAAAATATACCAGGTATTGCAAACAAAAACTGCCAGACTGAAAAAGAAAGGAGAGACACTACCCTAAGCTTCATAACGAAAAGCTACCCAAGCATGGACTGGACCCATGCATACACCGACGGTTCTGTAACAAACACTACACAGAACGGAGGGGCAGGAGCACTCCTGAACCTACCAAATGGCAGAAAAATAACACTGTCATTCGCTACTGGTAAGTACACAAGCAATTTCAGAGCGGAGGCAGAGGCACTGAGGGCGGCAGTGGAAGAAATGGTGACACACAGTGAAAATGAGAGCCAAATAGTCCTGCTGACAGATGCTCTCGCCGTAGTCACAGCGCTAAAAAGCCAAAAAAACACTGAGCTTAATGACTTAAGAGCAGCACTCTGCAAACTGTGCCAGCAGTCCGCACCAAAAATGGTAGTGGTACAGTGGGTCCCGGCACACTGCAACATCCAAGGCAACGAGGAGGCAGACAGACTGGCAAAAGAAGGTGCAAGACTACCACAAACAGATACCAGTATGACGTACGAAGAGTCAAAACGGCTTATCAAAGCCAGATACATGACCAAATGGGAAACCGAACATACTGGTTACACCAAAAACGATGCCTATTACCAGTTGAACCGAAGAGAGCAGGTCGTTGTCTTCAGACTTCGCACTGGCCACAACAGACTGAGGTACCACCTATTCAACAAATTGAAGATAGGGTGTACCGACGAATGCCCGTGCGGTACTGGTAAAATGACCACTGAACATCTGCTGCAGAACTGCCCGACATACGAGGATCAGAGAGAGCAGATGTGGCCATTACCAGTGGAACTGCAAGACAAGCTCTATGGCAGTAGCGAGAGCCTCAGGATGACCGCCGCTTTTTTCGAAAAAATAATGGTTACTGTCTGACTGGGTACGCAGAAGAAGAAGAAGTTCTCAACCTAAGCTCCAAAACTGGAAGTTAAAAGGCATAACAATGAAGTCAATTGTGTTGATTAGAAGCACAAGATGATGATTAAGAAGAAGAAGAGATTGACTTAGAAAAAGCAAGTTATGAGGAATCAGGAGAAGATTATAAGAAACGATGTGGGCAATAAGAAACAAAAGAAGGGGTAGGGGAAAGATAGGGTGACGATGGAGAAAGATAAGAAGGACAAAAAGAAGAGGAAGAAGACGACGAGACAGTGGCAGAGGAAGCAGAAGAAATACAATTACCAAAAGAAAAACATAGAAAGCAGAAGCAGAAACACATGCAATAGTTGATTACCAAGAAGTAGAAGAAAAGCAAGAAGGAAAAAAAAAAGAAAAAAAAGGAGGAACAGAAGAAAAATAAGAAGAAGAATAACAAACAGAAAAGAAGAAGAAAAACAAGAAGAATAACAAGAAGAATAACAAGATTAAAATAAGAAAAAAAAGAAGAAGTAGAAACATATAAAGAGAACGAAAAAGAATAAAAACAAAAGTACATACGATAAGGAAGAACAAAGAAGAACACGAGGAAGAGAAAAAAGAAACGTGAAAAGAGAAATAAAGAACAAAGAAAAAAGAAGAAAATTAAGGTCGCAAACGGAAATGACATTTACGTCGTACATAATCGTTCATAGTTTGACATTAGAAACACTAAGTGGTTTGTGCAGAAATATTTTTGTCCATTGTTATCCAACCAACCAAATGTAGTTATCGCCACGGTTATATCGTAATTGCCAGTTCGGCCTGCGAGCTCAGTTTGTTCAAATTGCAGCATGGGAGACAGAGCGGCTCTCACATAAAAAAAGCCCAATTCGAGGGCTGTAATCTTTATGCTCCAGCTGTATATATGGAAGGCAATACGCCAATGAAGGGAACTCGCTACGTCACCGGAGGATGGAGCCCACTTCATCCACAACAGCAGTGTGTTCTCTGAGACTACGTTTATCTGTCAGAAGTCGGGGAACTGAGACACAATATACTGACCAGGACGTCGCGTCAGGGCCAGACACAATATACTGACCAGGACGTCGCGTCAAGGCCAGGCAAAATATACTGACTAGGACGTCGCGCCAGGAACAGGCACAATATACTCACCAGGACGTCACGCCAGGATCAGGCACAATATACTGACCAGGACGTCGCGTCAGGATCAGGCACAATATACTGACCAGGACGTCGCGTCAGGACCAGGCACAATATACTGACCAGGACGTCGCGCCAGGGTCGGGCAAAATATACTGACCAAGACGTCCCGTCACGTTCTGGTACAATACACTGAACAACGCCACTATCTCTCTTCCATCTAACGTTCCCTTGAAACATGTTGTTTCCAAAGCAGACTAGCTGAGGATCGATATAATCCCCGTAGTAGTAAGCGTCACACAGTTGAAGCCAAGCATAGCACAATCGCCTGGAGGACCACGGTCCATCTTCAACAGCATGCTTGTGAAATGAGGAAAGCTACTACAAACCGTCACTTAGGGTCCTTTTCAGGGCGCACACAAGCGTAACTTACTTACTGTGGGCATTACACAACTACACCATATGAAAAGTCAGATAGCAGCACCCGAGTCTCCACGTAAGAAGCGATTTTCAATGTGTAATTGTTTTAACGTATTATTACCAGATGATGATTCTAGGAAATGACAGCCTTAAGTGGTTTGTTAAGAGCAGATATAGATGGCGCCTAACTGGCTGCGGGTTTACTTAGCTCTTGTATTTGAGTCTATTAAGATAGAATTTAGTTCAGGTCCGGTCAGGTCATCCCGTAACCGGTGAGGTCGTTGGGGTACACATGAAGACATCCTCACAACTCTACGTCCCGCTTCTCTGTCATCGGCCGCTGCCTATGACCCTTCTGGTCGGAGATTGGTCCATTCTTTTATGTTATCCTTCCATCTCCTTTTGGGACAGCCTCTTCGTCGTCTGCCATGAACCTTTCCGTTGAGGATTGTATTTGCAAGACTATTTGTTTTCGATATGTGACCGTACCAAGCGAGTTTCCTTGTTTTGGCAGTTGCCAAGAGGTCTTCAAAAGGCCCTATTGCTGTTGTAATTCTATCTCGTATTTCCTCATTTGTAACTCGATCTTTGTACGTGCCGTTTAAAAGTCCTCGGAAACATCTCATTTTCAAAGCCTGTATCCTTCGTTGAAGGTCAGCTGTAACTGTCCCTGTCTCTCAAGCATAGAGGAATATTTACAGGACCAGTGAACGCATTAATCTGACTTACACATCTGTAAAAATGTCTCTCCGAGAAACTGGTTCCATCCAGACTCTGTCGAGTCTTCTAAACCAGTATAAAATCGTTTAGTGAAGTTAAGTTAAATACTGAATTCACGTAAAGCCAGATTCGCAGAGGTTACAGTTTTGTAAAAAGTAAAGTATGGTAACCCAAAGCATTACTGCTGTAAGGTGTGAGGTGTTAGCGATCTCATTTTTCAAAGGCTCGGCTGTGTAAGAGCGATAGCAATCTGCTCTCCCTCGCCGCTTTTACTTCCCAGACTGAACCGCTACCCATTTAAGGCTGGGTCGACCCGGGAGCCATTTGGAACTGGGGAATGAACCCAGGACCACTCAGATGCGAAGCCAGGGCGTTAACTACTGCGCAAGGCGGCTCCCTCACATTTTTGTTAGAAAAACAGTTAGACAATAGTCCATAAGGCTTCCTTTACTGGGAAGATACCAAACCATGGATCGTCCACGCAAATCATGGATAGCAGAAATAACATAATCAGTAAAACTCCCCATGTATGAAGCACATACTAGACCACGGTCCTGAAATCTCTTCATAACCAAACGCTGAACAACACAAACAGAATAAAAGCGAAAATAAGGAAAGAAAGAAGACGGCTCGAAAGAAAAGCTTCGTTGTTTGATACACTATGGTTGAGTGATGATGATGAACTAGAGCATAACCATTCGATATTCCGATTGTTCAAACTCATGAACCAAATTAAGAACACGGAGATTACTTCTTTTTCTGCCTTCGTCCTTAAAAATGACGTAACGATTATGTTGTAGTTTATAGCCAGGCTGCGATATCTGCTGGTTTCGGCCTGACGCAAATCCGATCTGAGTTTACTTTTTGGGACACTGAGTTTATCTTCCCACTGCGATCCGTATTCTCCTCCTAGTTGGACTAAAACTAGTGCAACATTTTCCCAGAACCGCCACTTGTAGGAGGAATAAGGTCTTGGCCTTTTCTTGTTCACTGGACCTGATGTACGCAGTCAGCTATGAATCGCATGCTGGTGTCGGCTCATTCAAGCCAAAATAACGAAAAGAATATTCTGAGAATGTACAACAGATAAAAAAAATATACTGCGGTTCTGACAGTGAAAGAGAAATTAACTTTATCGTGATCTTCATATCTTAATCTTGATGATCCGTTCCTCAGCGCAGCTGCAGGTCCCAACTACGTCTACAGCGGACCCTGTCTTGGGCCACGGATGTCCAGTGCGTGGTAAGTGTTCCTCTAGAGGCATCTCGAATGTTGCAGGGTACAGCAAGGAAGTCTGACCAACGCATCGGAGGTCTATCCCACGGTCTCTTCTTAACTCGTGGGTACCAGATTGCTGTCGCTGTGCTCCATCGACCATCGTTTCGTTGTAACATGTAATCTGCCCATCTATGTTTTGCCTTGTCTGCATGGATTATTGCATCCTTCACCAAGGACAACCGTCTTATGTCAGAATTGTGGAGACCTTGCATAAATTGATTCCGGAGAGTGATTTCGGTTAAACATCTCTCAAGGGAGGTTTGGGTAACTCTCCTTTTGTTCTCTAGTGATTTTGTTAGCGTACACATCTCGGCACCGCAGCACATCGCAGGCAGTTCAATGGAATTGAAAAGGGAGGGCTCGCAGGTCTTAGTCGTGACAACCGTCCAGTATAGTGTTAACAGACGAGAATGCTGGCCAACCCGCACGGCGATGTCTTGTCAATTCAGGTTCCAGGTTATTCTCCATTTTTATAATACGTCAAAATTATATGTACTCAGTGACATCCTCTAACTGTACCTCGTCAAGGGAAGACTGGATCACATTGTCTAATCGTACCTCGTCAAGGGAATACTGGATCACTTCCTATAATCGTACCTCGTCAAGGGAAGACTGGATCACATCCTATAGTCGTACCTCACCAAGGAAGACTGGATCACATCCTCTAATCGTACCTCGCTAAGGAAGACTAGATCACATCCTCTAATCGTACCTCGTCAAGGGAAGACTAGATCACATCCTCTAACCGTACCTCGCCAAAGAAGATTGGATCACATCCTCTAACTGTACCTCGCTAAGGAAGACTAGATCACATCTTCTAATCGTACCTCACCAAGGCTGGATCACATCCTCTAACCTTACCTCGCCAAAGAAGACTGGATCCCATCCTCTAATCGTACCTCGCTAAGGAAGACTGGACCACAAGTGGCGATACGATTGCGCAACCCTTTGGTCTTTGAGACGTTCATCTCCAGACCCGCTGCCTTGCTCTCATCCTCGAGTAGCTGCATCATTTAGCTGGCATCCGCTGCTCGCTCTGTGATGAACACTATGTCATCGGAAAATCGAAGGTTATTGAGCCGTCTGCCGTCAATAGGGATACTAAATGGGGCCAGTTACAACGACTAATGACTGACTCCAAACATGCAAGAGGTTCGGTGGGTTAGGATCGCCCTGGCGGACGACATTTTGAATTGGTAGCACAATAGGACGTTGGAAGAGACGAAATGTGGTAGTGCGGTTCGTATAACTTTTGATGAGAACTCTGATGTAATCAGGATCTTCACCTTATTCCAACAGTGTACGCCAGACAAAATATGGTTCCATAGAATCAAAAGCCTTTTTATAGTCTATGAAAGTGAATATCAAGGACGTCTGGAACTCTCGGGCTGCGTCAATAAGGCAATAAAATATTAACTTCATAATAGTCAAAAATAGACAATTCAAGAACATGGTAGGATAATTTAGACAGCGACAAAGAAATGACATACGAATCAGGCGGAAGCATTTTTGTGAATAAAATCAATTAGTTATATTTAGCATAGTTTCCCATGCTCCAAGAATACTATCCTCATGGAATGACACAGGAGGTGTAATACGAAATCAGATTGACGTTTACATAATAAAAGGCAGATTCAAAGAAGGTTTCACAATAACAAAACCTTATCCAAGTGTAGAAATAAATTCAAATAACAACCCGATAGTGACACAAATCGCCGCCATATTGAACAAAATAGAAAGATATTCAAAGAATCCCCTAATAAAAATATCAGCATTAAAGCAGCCAGACATTAAAAAGAGAAATCTTGTGGACGTGGAAGAAAAATAAATATGATAGACTACTGTCTGAAAGCATGTCACAATTTATCAGAGGAAACAGAGAAGAGACCGTAAGCACTTAGTGGGACATAGAAGGAGCAAATATAGTTATACCGATAACATAATTTAGGAAAAATTCTGGTTTGGATGAAAGAAATATAAACCAAATTGGAAGAAAGAACAAATACAGATCAAGTATATAAGATACTGGAGGATCGATATGTACTATGTACTGACATGCAATATAAGATCAAGATGCTGTTCAGTGCATTAGCTGCAGCGGTTAGCGACCCATCGCTGACTGCTAGCGTTAGGGCCAGCGACCCATAGCTGACTGCTAGCGTTAGGGCCAGCGAACCAGAGCTGCGAAGAACCTTCTACACGTCTACGGGGTGATCCTGATTACAGGCTCCAACAGGGCAGACTGGCTATAGACAAGAGATCGAAGAGGGAAGGCTAGCCCGGTACTTACAAATGCCTGCTGTAGTCGGGTGTATCTGACCGAAAGTTGCAAATATCACAGTCAATCTTTAAACTAGGAGAACGTTGAGGGCTTGGTATCGGGAGATTTAGAACGTTGACGGCTTTGTAGCGGGAGATTGAGAACGTTCAGGGCTTGGTTGACCGAGATTTAGAGCGTTCAGGACTTGGTAGCGGGAGATTGAGAACGTTCTGGGCTTGGTAGCGGGAGATTGAGAACGTTCAGGGCTTGGTAGCGGGAAAATGAGAACGTTCAGGGCTTGGTAGTGGGAGATGGAGAATGTTCAGGGCTTGATAGCGGGAGATTGAGAATGTTCAGGGCTTGGTAGCGGGAGATTGAGAACGTTCAGGGCTTGGTAGCGGGATACTGTCAACGAACGAACGAAGAACAACATGCGAGAGTTGCAAAAGATAACAAAAAGAATCACTGCACGGGAAATATACATGCTGAACTAAAGCAGCTTTCAAACATAATAAGACTAACTCAATAATGACGCACTAATAACAAGGAAGGAGACATTTTACTTAACGAGGGAGACAAATCAAACCGACGTCCAGAATATGTAAGGGAACTATTCCACGACAACAAAGATGACACACCGTCAATATGAAATAATGACGACCTCATCATTAGCAGATGATAATTGGAGAACGTAAAACAAGTTATAAGCAGTGGGGTAGCAACATGCATAGACACTATAAATATAGGAATTATATTTATTCATAGGCGTCTCAAGTCTTTTCAGACCATTTGCGTGGCACCCTGTGAGCAGCCTCCCAGAGGGCAAGCCTGGGCGGGGAAAATAGAGACTCTGAGCTGCCAAAACTGCAAGAACTTTCTCTCGGCCTCGCTGGTATAATCCAAAGAAATGCAAAACATGACAATTTGGCACCAGCTCAGCTGCAGGAGCTGCTATAATTAGTTCGCAATTTTGAAACCATTCGACGAAGGTGCTACAACTACAGATTTTCTGGCTGGGTCCACTCCCGTAGTCCTACAATCTCCCGAGGTTTCCACAAGACAGTGGAGTCGTTTCCCGCAGATGCTAGTTACTCGAGACATCCGATGATACTCTCATCGCCCCAAGACTAGGCATCACTCTCTGGGACTTGTGGGTGAAATATTATAGTTTTTCGTCTCCTAAGCAAACTGCCTGAACAGGTTAACGAGCTTCATCTATCCAGGTTCAGAGTCAGAGTTTACCTTATCTTAGATTGGCTGTCAACCAAGACTAATGAGCCCAATCTGCCCGCCCAGTTATACCGCCGGGTACTCGGTCGCGCCCCACAGCAGGCTCTGTAAGAAACAGGGGGCCCCTCATGAAGGTGCTGCTGGGGACACAATAATGTGGGAGAGGCCATTGGCATGGGAACTCCGGAACGGCAAGCTGAACAGTGAATCCAGCGGCGATCTCTACACCTGGAATGGAAAAGCTATTTCATACGCCTCACTTTCCTTTAACGATCGGGACGTCCAGCCTACACCTCGTTACCCTATCCTCTGGTCAGTCAGTCCAAAGGCTGGTTGTAAGGTTGTCTGAGCATGTCTCTCCATTTGTCCATATGCTCTGGTTAGTCAGTCCAACGGCTGGTTGTAAGGTTGTCTGAGCATGTCTCTCCATTTGACCATATCCTCTGGCTAGTCAGTCCAAAGGCTGGTTGTAATGTTGTCTTAGAATAACTCTCCATTTGACCATATCCTCTGGTTAGTCAGTCCAAAGGCTGGTTGTAATGTTGTCTAGAATAACTCTCCATTTGACCCTATCCTCTGGTTAGTCAGTCGTAATACTGGTTGTAAGGTTGTCTGAACATGTCTCTCCATTTGACCATATCCTCTGGCTGGTCAGTCCTGGACACACAGACAGGATCGTAGAAAGATCGAAAAAAGGCATAACAGAATCAGTGAAAAGAAAAGAAAGAAGAAAGTACAAAAAGGTATCTCCACAGTTCTTACGCTTCCAATTTGTTTTTCTTTCATCCTTCTTTCCTTGAGTCTGTGCTTCAGTCTCAAACAGTGCAAATGCCATACATGAAAAGTGATTATTATTTTCTTCAATTCTCTAATATTTTTCTTTGAGGTTAACAATTTGTGTTTTTCTTTGAAGGTCTTATTTGTCAAAGCAATCTATGTCTGTATTTTTATCTTATTGTTGACATCTTCTGTGATGGTTTGCCGTAATTACGTAAATGTCTGTACTTGTTCGATTGTTTCTCCCTTGATGATTATATTAATGTGTCCATGTTGTGTGGCTATTACCACATCATAGGTATGGAAGGAAAATCCACAAGAATACTGTAAGGTCAGTCAGGATGTGCTCATTATTTGTAGATATTTTAAAAATACAAGAAATATGAAAAGGTTTCGCTTTGTCCCCTCCTCGATTTGACATTTCCGCAGAAGAATTTTTTAAACATATAGAGAAAATGTCAGGACTCATTATTAGGGGGGAGTGTCAATAAATGATTTCAGATATGTGGATGAGAGTTCTTCTGGAGAACAAAAATTACAGGAATTGAATGTTCAAGTAAAGAACTAAAGTCAAAAACATGGATCGAACATTAAACTGACACAAAACTGGAACTATAATAATTAGCAGAGTGGAAATTTATTTTACAGATAAAAATAGTTGATCAAATACTGGAACAGGTTAACGGCTTCTTATAATTTGAAAATGTAGAAACGCAAGATGGACGATGCAAAATGGGAATAGAGAAGGAAATGTTGATGACAAAATTGTCATCAAGATGAGTCACATATTGACACTTAAACAGGTGTCGCACATATTGACACTTAAAAAGTATCGCACATATTGACACCCAAACTAGTATCGCACACATTGACAATCAAACAAGTATCGCACACATTGACAATCAAACAAGTATCGCACACATTGACAATCAAACAAGTATCGGACATATTGACACTCAACCAGGTATCGCACATATTGACAATCAAACAAGTATCGCACATATTGACACTCAAACAGGTATCGCACCTATTGACACTCAACCAGGTATCGCACATATTGACAATCAAACAAGTATCGCACACATTGACAATCAAACAAGTATCGCACACATTGCCAATCAAACAAGTATCGCACACATTGACAATCAAAAAGTATCGCACATATTGACAATCAAAAAGGTATCGCACATATTGACAATCAAACAGGTATCGCACACATTGACAATCAAACAGATATCACACATATTTACACTCAAACAGGTATCGAACATATTGGAAGTAAGAGTAATCAGGTGTTTTGTATACTCTATATTAAGTATGGCGTTGAATCGCAGACACAATGCAATCAGATAAGAAAATTGATTCTTTTTAAATGTGAACATATAGAAGAATAGATCACGTCTCGTGAAATGAAAATAAAACATATAAGCAAGTCCTTAAGAAATTATGAGTGTAACATAACTGAGGAACAACACCAATGTAATATAGTCAGATAGTTTGGTCGCACAAAAACGGTAAAACGCCTTACTGAAAACGATAATGAAAGTATAGACGTCCAAAAAGAAACCGCGCTTTAAGGTGAAAGATAACACCAGGAGTTGAACAAGGAAGTGCCAGGTAGATTACTTCGTTAATGTAAGAGGCAGACGATGTTTCAGATCCATTGCAGCCTACCTACCGATGTGAAGATGGCACTTGGGTTGAAGGAGAGAAATATACATAATAAGTGTGACGGCGTCAATAGAATGTCTCAGATAAAAATGTGACGGCGTCAATAGGATGTCTCAGATAAAAATGTGACGGTGTCAATAGGATGCCTCAGATGTCACTGTTCTATAGGACTTATTAATGACGTACAGAATGTAATGATAATTATTGAACGAAATGCTTTCTAAGCACTAACGTATAGGAAACTGCGAGGTCTTTAGGTTAAACTGGTTGAACTAAGTAACCAGCGTATGATCGTCCTGTGGTGGATTCCTTCTCATTGTGGAATACCCGAACACGAAAGAGCAGATCGAATGGAAATAGAGAATGCCTCAGGCAAGCAATTGGATGTGCCAATTACATACCAACATAAGCAACAAGATGAACACATGAAACAGAGAGCCACTCTCATTAACACAAGACGACATAAACAGACAAGAGGAAACTTATGTTTCGCCTCAAAACAGGACACAATGGGCCGATCAGATATAGTAAAAGTAAAGTGTCTCATAGCATTACTGCCGTAGGGGTGTGAGGTGTTAGCGATCTCACATTTCAAAGGCTCGGCTATATAAGGGCGGTAGCCATCTCCTCTCCCTCGCCGCTTTTACTTCCCGGACTGAACCGGTACCTATTTAAGGCTAGGTCGACCCGGGAGCCATTGCGGTCTGAAAAAAACATTACCGCCTCAACTGGGGAATGAACCCAGGACCACTCAGATGCGAAGCCAGAGCGCCAACCACTGCGCTACGAAGACATATGTAAACATAATTCAAGATTGGTCATTCAGCATCCCTACATGCAGACAGCCACCTCAGACTGAACAGCACATACTACAGAACGGCCCCAAATAATTTGATATATATATTTAAAAAATGCACTGACCTACAGATATAACTCTGGAAGAAAACTACATACGGCAATGTAGTTTATACAAGAGACAACATTGCGCAGATTTAGACATCTTATTTTCAAGCGGACGAAAGAAGTAGCAGGAGAACCAATTAAGAGCTAAGTAGTTCATTTATTTTGGACTTATCAAAAAATGTAGCATGTTACAGAAAACCGTTTTGGAAAGAAAAGTAGTGCGCCAATCTACTGGTACCTGGGCACGACACTGCTTTGATAAGAAGAGAACATTGCGAGATAGGCATAGAAAAGTAGACCAGATTGTATCCTCCACGCAAGGCTTTTCTCTCAGCGACCATGACCGATGTAGACTGGGCTCCGGATTCTTCAACAAATTCTGCTGTCTTTTTCAGGGTCTCAATACAGCCGTACATTTTTTCCTCAATGGGAGTTCAATGGGCACCTTTTCCCACAGATATGCGTGCCTTTGAGGGAAAGAGCCCAGCACTCTTCCAGCCTACTGGGTATTCACAGACAGAGCACCATGTCTTGAATTATGTGTTCCACTCTGCATGATATGATGAGATTCGTTGCTCTCTGGTCAAATACATCCGCTTTACGCCGGCTCTTTCGGGGCTGCATTTTCTAGCATTTGTTGTTCCCAACCTTCCTGCAAAGCAGTCGGTTGTCTTATTAGTTCGATTTTTGGTTATTTTACCATAAGACTATCCTAACGTTTCCATCCGTTACCCTGCAATCCATCTTTTGCGTGGACGACCCTTGGCCTTGTGTGAATTGTATCTGTATTGTTTTGCTTTCTGAGGAATACTATCTGGTGTTTGACATGTCATGTGACCGAACCATTTGGTTTGTTGTCTCTTGATGAGATCTAGCCCCGGTGTTGTACCTACTTGTCACCTAATATTTTAGTTTCTAACTATATCGATTCTTCTTACTGCAAGCATTCTGCGTAGGCATTTCATCCATATAGTTACGTGTCTTTTATATTTGTTTGTTAATGTCCAATTCTAGCACTGGTACCACAATATGGGTAGTAATATCGTGTTGTACAGGAGCGCGTGGCCGAATGATTGCGAGGCCTGCCTCCTGAGAAGGAGGGCAACGGTTCGAATCTCCGGTATGGCATTTGTTGTTTTAATGTTGGGGATGAAATAAACAAACAAAACCAGCACACGACGCGCTGACAGCAGTGGCGAACCGTTCTGTAGTCCACATCCTTCAAAACCCGTCGACTACCACAGCATTGGAAAATGTCGTTATGACAGTTTATAGCGTTATTTTTATATCCATTCTCACCTTCTTACATTGTAATATCGGGGACATTTGCACAACGGTTTGATTTGCTTTATTACATGTATTTTAGATTTTGGCTTTGCCTTTGACATCTGCTGAGATTATGTTACCCAGGTACCTGAATTGCAGCGGCTGTACAGTTAGCTCAGGAGAGGCAGATGCACATTAGGGGATAGAAGAAACGCTACAGATGGTGTCTTCGAAAAGCTTCAGCGTTGATGTCACATCCTGTGATATGCGTATACAGTACAGTTCCATCTGGTTTGCTTAAATCACACACGATGCTCATATCTCGTAGCGGAACTGCGTCGTCGAAGCTCAAAGAAAACTTGCCACCTGTAAGAACAGTACTCACGACGCTTCCACAGCCAAATCCTCAAATGTAGGCCCCAGATTTGGCTGAGTTTTCCGTGCCAGGAATTGTCTTTACAGTCATATAATTTGTTGTTGTTGAATGCCTACAGTGAATAGGTTTACTGTTTTGTGCGCCGTAAAAAGGACGTTTAGTTTCGGGTTGTTGTAGCTTGCCTCGCATCCCGAGCGTGCCGATGAAGATGTACCGGGGCCTTCAAGCGGTTGTGCTATGCGTGGCTGCATGTGCGTGTCGCTCACTACTACGGGTATCACGTCGATCCCTCACCTTGTTACCCAGGCTGCCATCAAAACATCCCGTTTCCAGGAAAGACTACTAGGAAACCAAGGTGAGAGTCTTTCCCAGTATGGTTTGCCTGACCCTGCCTAACATGTCTAATCAGTATATTTAACCGGACCAGACGTTAGTTTTCCTCCCCACAGTCATATACGAACACAAATCTCATGATGTCACCATCTAAAATTGCAATGGACACCTGTTATTTTAAAAATAACAATAATGATTATTATTATTATATTGTTATTATCATTATTATTATTATTATTATCATTGTTATTATTTATATTTTCATTATTATAATATTATTTTTATTATTATTATCATTATGCTGGGCTGCAGTGGTCAGCGACCCATAACTGACTGCTAGCGTCAGGGCCAGCGAACCAGAACTGCAAAGACCCTTCTACACCTCCACCCGGTAATGCTGAATAACAGGCTGGAACAGGGCAGACTGGCTTAGGAAAATGGATGGAAGAGGGAATGCTAACCCGGTACTCAAAAAATGCTTGCTGAAGTCAGATGTGTTGGACCGAAAGATGCAATTATCGCAGTCAAGCTGTAAACTACGACACAGCGCATTCCATTATCTGGACTATATTCTGCTACTTAAGCCCTTTTAGGGTTTGGTAGTGGGAGATTGAGAACGAACGAAGCCAAGCCAAGTAAATTATCGTTGCATAAACAAACACACCCACTCGCGCGTAAATATGAATTTAAAAGCAAACATTTCAAAATGTCTCACTTAAATTTAATTATCTCATTCTTTAAATTATTATCATCGTCCATCATCATCATTTATCATTATTACAATCATCATCGTGTTCCATACAGCGGGGCTAGGCGATCACCAAAACATCCAGTCAATTTAGCATTTATCTCCTTCATGCGCACTCCACATTAACAAGATAATCTTCTTACAACGTTTCTCATCTGCCCATACGTTGACATCTACTTATTATGTCATCGATTTTCATAACCTTCTCTAATGACGAAGGCTTTCCAACACTTGGTACTGAACAACCCCCCAGGCGTGGGGGTCTTGCTTGGTTTGAAAAAAAAGAGATCTAGGATTGTTTGAAAAAAAAGAGATCTAGGATTGTATTCACGAATATTATTTTGAAAAGGGCATAAAAGAGACGGTAACACGCTTATCTGAGGGTTGTTGTAGAAGATAGAAAAGATAATTAATGATGATGAAAGCAGAGAAAAAGGATATCACATAGAGAAGACCATTGATGGTAATGAAGGCAAATAAAAAGGAGATCTTCTCGTTCTAAATGCTTATTCTTGTTAGTTAGTTTGTTAGTTATTTAGTTGCCCATCGCAAGCGAAGATGCGACAGCGTCAGACATGTTTATTCAGATGTGACTGCGTATGACTGTACAGTCCGATCTGAGCGTGACAAACTCTACCGCACGTAGGGCACACGTGAACCGCATTTGTAGTTGGGTAGTTTTGTATTCTTTCCATTCGTGCAGCTCGCTTTTCGTGCGCCTCCATGATGGTCCTCTGCTCAGCCATGCAAAAACCATGTGCGACGCAGTGCGCCAGGCTGAGTGGTTCCAAGCAGCTCCCAGTCAGCAACATCAATGGAGAAACTTTTCAAAGAAACTTTTGAGAGTGTTTTTGTATCGTTCCTTGTGTCCCCCTGCGAGCGTTGTTGTATCGTTTCTTCTGTCCCACTGCGAGCGTTGTTGTATCGTTTCTTGTGTCCCCCTGCGAGCGTTGTTGTATCGTTTCTTGTGTCCCACTGCGAGCGTTGTTGTATCGTTTCTTGTGTCCCACTGCGAGCTCTGTCCTGTCATGAGCTGGCCGTTCAACAGTTGTTTATGGAGGCGCGCATCTGACACGCGAACAACATGCCCTGTCGATATTTTCTGGGACCTCTGTAGCAGCATATGGATGCCAGACCAGAAAGTCTAGCCCTGCTGAGGATTTCAGAGTTGGGCACTCTGTCCTGCCAACCTATCCTGGGCAGTTTGCTGAGACAGTTTACGTGTTGTTTTCTTGTTACGTACGTCAAGTCCAGGACTCTGGATTGTTTGCTGTAGTGGAGAGTTCTTGAAGGCTTCCAAAAAAGGATCGTGTTGATGTTCTTTTGCATGGGCCAGTGCTCAGTACTAACATGAATAACTATAACAGTCTTGCATGATATGTTCGAATGTCTAGGCTGTACGCATACATTGGCGATGGAGCCAATTTTAGCCGGTTTTTAGTAGCTATTCTGTTATGTCAGCTCTTCCGGGGAACATGGCCACTTGCCCCGCTCTTTCAAGACCAAAAGAAAAGATGAAAGCCATTATCTTTCTTCTTGTAATTTTTTTCCAAGTTGTCCACATTCTGTATCCAGTCCATGTTTCATGTCTTACAACGTACATGTCAGCTGATTACTAGCAGGAGTGGCTGAGTGTAGATGGTGATAGTGTGGTAAACATTGAATACGATCTCTAAAGTGGTGCACTACTTCGAACAAGTCCTTAATGAGCACCAATTCTAGTGACGTCAAGACGCCGCCTCGCACTATTTCTCACAGTAATTATTGAACACGCTGCGCGCAATAACGTCGCAAATGATATCTCTTTATGCGCAACCAATCATCATCAGTCCCGTAACGTAGAAGGTTATTAAGCCACCGTTATTGCAGTTTGTTGAGCCAGTTCACGCCAATCGTCTCCATTTTTTGCCAGGGTATTAGTTTCAGCTATAGACCTTCCCGTCAACTCTTTTATATTGTCCTTCCATCTCTTATTTGGTCTCTCTCTCCCACGCTTCTCAGACACAGTGCCTTGCATGACTGTCTTGGTCAGTCTCACCGATCGTGATACATGTCAACAGCATGACAATTTTCGTGTTTTTACTATAGTCTGTAGGTTTTTAAATTGACCTAACACCTTCCTAACAGTTTTAAGAACACACTCGTTTGTAACGCGATCCAGATATGAAATGTCAATCCTTTTTCTCAAACATCTCATTTCCATTGCCACAATTTTACGCTCTAGGACAGCCGTCCAAACCTCACACGTGTAGAAGTATACCGAGGTGACCATTGCATACAGTAAAGTCAGCATCGATTAGGCTTGGCTTGGCTTCGTTCGTTCTCAATCTCCCGCTACCAAACCATAAACGGGCTTAAGAAGCAGAATGTAGTCCAGAGAACGGAATATGTTGTGTCGTAGTTTACAGCTTGAATGGGATATTTGCACCTTTCGGTCCGACACATCCGACTTCAGCAAGCATTTTTTGAGTACCGGGTTAGCATTCCCTCTTCTATCCCTTCTCCTTAGCCAGTCTGCCCTGTTGCAGCCTGTTATCCAGGATCACCGCGTGGATGTGTAGAAGGGTCTTGGCAGCTCTGGTTCGCTGGCCCTGACAGTAGCAGTCAGCTATGGGTCGCTGACCACTGCAGCTCATGCGCCCAGCATCGATTTAAGACTAATGTTCTTGTCATTCCACATTATTCGCAGTAAATAATCAATCAATCAAAATATTTCAACTTCCTGTAGAGCATAAACCTTCATCAAATACTAGCCAAGTTTCCTTTCCAGCGTCATCTTTTCCAGATCAGCTAATACCTTCGATGCCGCCGTTTACAGAGATCTCTTCTCCATGTCTGCCTCTATTTCTCTTGTCTGGAGAATTCCAGAAGAAGAATAAGAAGAAGATGTAACAGCATCATAAACTGTGCACCATAATTACTACAGGAATACATAATTAATACAGGAATGCATAATTAATACAGGAATGCATAATTAATACAGGAATACATAATTATTACAGGAATACATAATTAATACAGGAATACATAATTAATAACACATTCTCTCCCGAATCATCAGAAGCGTGGAGGAAAGATGCAGATGAAGGTCCTGTTTTGCTGCATCTGTAGTTTTTGCTTGTTACCTGTACATCAAATCTGGCACTCGCCCTTCGGCCCAATGCCACTGTGCTATGTAGTTCATCCCATTAATTCGAATCAGTCCTAGACCTTTTCGGCACAGCGCAAGATGTCGTATGGTGGAGACATGCGCGAAATTACTTTCACACACACACACCTCTTGAGATGTGGGCGCGAAACTGTTAAACCAGATGTGGCTTCGCTCAGACTCCTGTCAACGTCGGAGGATTCGAAAAAAAGAATGGTTTGCATTGGTCTAATGCATCGTTCCCAGTCTCGACAGGTCTGAGAGCTGCATGCGACAGGCGGAACCGGTTTCTGCGGCCCGAAACATGAATTTTGCGGCGTGTGACTTAATTGATATTTCAGCATATTATAAATGAAAACAAGACATGGTTGAAGGATATACGCCGTTATATACTACGAGGCGTGTTCAAATAAAACCGGACCTAACTGCGCCAAGTGAACATGCGTACGATACGCATGATGTCAATTCTGGTGTAAATAACAGCAGACCGTTGAAAACATAGCGGGTGTGATACGGTATCAGTCCAGAGCTGATTAGCGAGCGGTGATTCGGTTTCTAATAGCTGAAGGATGTCGACCAGTTGACATTCAACGCAGAATGCAACCACTGTACGGTAGCCCGAATTGCAGCATGAATAAGCGATGGCATCTTCTGGCTGAACAATATGCCCCTGACCCGGTCTTGGAATATCTTTTGTTAACTTACGTCCTTCTTTAAACATCGTTGGCCAGTTCTTCACTGTCGTTTACGGCACACTTTTTCACCATACACTGCCTGCATTCTGTGATGAATGTCAACTGGTCGACATACTTCTGCTATTAGAAACCGAATAATCGTTCGCTGATCACCTCTGGATGGACCCTGTATCACACCCGCCGTGTTTTCAGCGGTCTATTGGGCAAACTATGAGTCGGAGGATAATGACATTTTGCAAACTTGACGGTTGGTATGTGCTGTTTACACCAGAAGTGACGTCATCATGCGCATTGTACGTACGTTCACTTGCCGCAGTTAGTTCCAGTTTCAATTGAACATATCTCAAATTTCAAAAACAACCTACGTTTATAGACAGACAAATACATGATCCAAATAATGAAAAATGATAATAAATAACAAACAAAAAGACCTGATAAAGATTAATCACTAGATAATTGAAGAAGTACATAATATTACGTGAACCCGCAATAGATCAATAGATCAATCAGCAATTCATAGACTGCACAGCTTTGAAAACAAATGCTATTCGTGGTAGAGTTGGACGGAAAAGAGGACGGTTCATGAGTGTGTACAACAAGCGAGCTACATGAGCTAACCGTGTCCATACAATTCGTAATTTCTAATAAACTGAGCGCATATAGGCATGACCGGAATGCAGTGAAGTCGATTCTTGGGAACCGAACATACTAGAACAGGGATTGGAACGGATCACCCCACTGCGTAAAAAATGGAGATCTCGAATAATAATTTATCTACCACTTCAGCCACGACAACAACACCTTCTAAATACCATGTAAACTTGGGAGGCTCCCTAGGACGTATTAGTAGACAAACTGTAGTCTACCAAGCATGTATAGTAAAGCAGCTGATGAGAGCTGTGTATTGAGATAGCATCGATGTCATGTAAAGTGAAATGCACAGGAAAGCGAAATTAAGTGAGCACGACGGGTTTTGAGAAGACTATTATTTTATCTCACATTTACTTGTGTTTTTCTCTTTCTCTTAACCTCCTAATTACACACGCACTTTCTTTCTATCATTTTATCTCACAGTCTCCTTCTCTCTCTCCGCTTCTCACTCCCTCTCCCTCACTCCTCTCTAATTCTCGCTCTCTCCTTCTCCATCTCTTATCTCACATATCTTTCTCCTTCTCCCTCACTCCTTCTTTCTCTTCTCTCTCTCACCTTCTCTCTTTCTATCTCTCTAATTGTTCATCACTCCTTCTCTCTGCTCTTTCTCCTTCTGTCTCCCCTTCTCTCTTTCTCCTTCCCCTCACTCCTTCTCTCCCTCCTCTCTCTCTCCTCTCTCTCCTTCTCTATCTCTCTCCTTCTCTCTATCATTCTCGATCTAACCATCTCTTTTCCTCCGTCTGACCCAGCGTTCATACCGGAAGTTTCATGAGCTAGACTACCCACTAATATTGTTTATACGCCACTGCCCAAGAACCCATTACCTCAAAACGGTTTATTCCTGACGAATCCTGAGCCTCATTACCAGATAAGCAGATCTACTTCCAAATCCTGTCCACACTTCCTGTGTTTTCCTATCGCTTTTGTCTAATGAAATATAGTAAATATTTACAATAACATTTTATAATTTATTATGCTGTTTCACCTTTCGCTCCTGGTGAAGCATAGGGCCACCACAATAAGCTGTCCAATTAAAAGGTGGCGAATATCTGATAAATTGCAGTACTGATTTCAACATAAATGTTTTTATCTTGATTATGTTGCTAGCTGCAAGAACACCCCTATTTAGTTTCACTCTCACTATATGACCAGCAAAGGATTTCAATAAAAACCAGGCTACACATAACCTGTTTTGTTTCTATTCTGCTCATGCTGATTGGTTCAGAATCATGGACTATTCTGCAGAGCAACCAGAAGCGCAATGAAACCTTCCAACATGCCAAGCCAGGGGCTCATTCTTGCCATCCACTGGTATGAAATGGTCCCAAAAGACAGTCACCCGACGGACAGCCTCTGAAGCACGCTCCTCGTGCTAAACCGTAACCGTTTGGCCTTATTGGGACATGTGACACGCCTTGTGTAAGACGTCACCGTCAACCATCTCTTAAGGAAGTCATCTAGGTCAAGGATGGGAACCGACACTCTCCATCCTGACACCGTCCCTACTACAGCCCACGTAACCTGGCTAGGTCAAATTAGAAGGACATCATCCTTACTGCACGAAGCCTTCTCTCGGCCAAAGATTGTTCTCGTGGACGATTGGCGAGTCGTCCTCTTGACTAAGCTGAGACTTCCTACCTAGCTTTGCTGTTTACACCAAACCTATCCCTTCTGCTATTTACACGAAACCTATCCCGTTTGCTGTTTACACCAAACCTATTCCTTTTGCTGTTTACACCAAACCTATCCCTTTTCAACCAGTCACCACCCTGTTTGTGTACATCATGTCCATCTATTCACCATTGGCCTACAATATACGCAAACAACACCACTATCGTCTAGAGAAATCATATTACCACGCATTTGCAATCATTTACCCTTTCTCTCAAATGTGAGGAATATATTTTAGCTGGAGCTGGTACGTTTACAGGAAGCCTGTAATCTAGATTGTGTCTTAGTCAACCTGTACTTTTACAGGGGTAAAAGCTCTGGCATGAGCTGGATGTAGCCGGTAGGAGGATTTCCTGCTTAGTGGGCTAGGCTCGAGCAGCTTATAACACCGCTGCGTTGGGACAAGTGCCACGGAGGGTGGTTAATAGATATGCGAGTCTATCTTAATAGACTCAAACACTAGAGTCACATAAACCATCAGAATGTTAGGCACCATCTATGATGCTCTAAACAAAGCACCTAAGTTATGGCCGGTGAATGCCATGTCACACAGTTCGTCACCTCTTACGACATGCTCTGTGTGGGACAGTGGTGCTATTCTTGTCCTTGTCATACATAAAGACACCGCCGGGGCACTCGGTTATGTAAAAGCTGTTTATAATGGCAATGCTTTTTTTTTATTAAGACGATAAGGTTGCTAGGGCCACGCCCAGCTCTCTTTAGTCATAATGTAGTATTGTTTAATAAAATTGCTTCTAATGTACTTCTTTGTACTTTTCTTTCGTGAATGGTTGGATTCAACCTCTTCTTCATAGTTCGTTCTCAAAACCCGACCCCACTCCCTGAACGTTCTCAAACCCTGACCGCAAATCCTGAAAAGGGCTTTGTAAGTACCAGGATGTAGTCCGGAGAACGGAATGGGCTGTGTCGCTAGTTTACAGATTGCCCGCTTTATTTGCAACTTTTAGTTCAACACACTCGACTTCCGCTTGGCATTTGTGGGTACCGGGTTAGAATTTCTCCCTCCCTCCACATCCTTCCCCTCCACCGCCCTTACCTCTTCGGTCCCTTCTCCTTAGCCAGTCTGCCATGTTACAGCCTGTTATCCAGAATCGCCCCGTGGAAATGAAAATGGGTCTTGGCCTCTCTGGGTGACTCGTCCTGCCGCTAGCTGTCAGTTTTGGGTCGCTGGTCCTGACGCTAGCAGTCAGCTTTGGGTCGCTGGCCCTGACGCTAGCAGTCAGTTTTGGGTGGCTGGCCCTGAGGCTAGCAGTCAGTTTTGGGTGGCTGGCCCTGAGGCTAGCAGTCAGCTTTGTGTCGCTGGCCCTGACGCTAGCCGTCAGCTTTGGGTCGCTGACCCCGACGCTAGCAGTCAGCTTTGGGTCGCTGACCCCGACGCTAGCAGTCAGCTTCGGGTCGCTGGCCCCGACGCTAGCAGTCAACTTTTGGTCGCTGGCCCTAACCCTAGCAGTCAGCTTTGGGTCGCTGGCCGTGACGCTAGCAGCCAGCTTTGGGTCGCTGGCGCTGGCGCTAGCGCTAGCAGTCAGCTTTGTGTCGCTGGCCCCGAGGCTAGCAGCCAGCTTTGGGTGGCTGGCTCCGACGCTAGCAGTCAGCCTTGGGTCGCTGGCCCCGACGCTAGCAGTCAACTTTGGGTCGCTGGCCCTGGCCCTAGCAGTCAGCTTTGGATCGCTGGTTGTGACGCTAGCAGCCAGCTTTGGGTCGCTGGCGCTGGCGCTAGCAGTTAGCTTTGTGTTGCTGGCCGTGACGCTAGCAGCCAGCTTTGGGTCGCTGGCGCTGGCGCTAGCGCTAGCAGTCAGCTTTGTGTCGCTGGCCCCGACGCTAGCAGCCAGCTTTGGGTGGCTGGCTCCGACGCTAGCAGTCAGCCTTGGGTCGCTGGCCCCGACGCTAGCAGTCAACTTTGGGTCGCTGGCCCTGGCCCTAGCAGTCAGCTTTGGATCGCTGGCCGTGACGCTAGCAGCCAGCTTTGGGTCGCTGGCGCTGGCGCTAGCAGTCAGCTTTGTGTTGCTGGCCCCGACGCTAGCAGTTAGCTTTAGGTGGCTGGCCCTGAGGCTAGCAGTCAGCTTTGGCTCGATTACCCCTACAGCTCATGCCCAGCAGACCATCTTGATCCCGAATGGTTGGATTGATGACCGAATGACCAAACATACTTAGGGATGGTTTGGTATCGAATTTTAGGGATTGATAGATGACTGTATGGATTAATAGATGACTAAATGGATGGAAGAACTCTTGACGAACGTGTCAATGTAATCCAGAAAAGCAGTTATGCTTTGTTTTATTAAAAATCGACATCATTGCATTCCGGGCAGAATCATATGTGCTCAGTTCCTCTCAGCAAATGGCTGAGAGAACAAATTGTGATGGTCCCTATTGCTTGCTCCGGTCCTCTCATGCGCCGCTCTCGGCTGAACCAATGTATCCTTTTAAAATCCTGCAATCTGTGCATTGCTAGTTCATCAACTTCAGCGTCTTCATCCAACAAGCTGTCGCTGATCAACTTCAAAATATCACATCTTTTCATTGCCAATGTCCCCACTTCGGGAACCCATGAGGCCAGGATGTCGTCTGTTCTTTTCCACAACCTCGGCATGATCAGGACAAAGGATACACACACGTTTCCGAAGTATTCAGGGCTGTATGACCGCTATCCATCCATACTACACACCGCCACCCTGCACCTTCCGAAGCGTGGATTGAAAGTCAGAGACGATTATGGTCACCCTTGAAAGCCACCGCAGAGTCCCCTCCACTACCTTGATCTCCATTCTGAAACTTGACGTTGTTATCAAGTATGCACCAATCCTCTCATTACCAACAACCCTTCCTCTCACTCTAGAATCGAAGTCTAACCCAGCTTTCTTACCTCGCAGCAAAAATACATCGTTACATAAGACAGCATCATAATTCTCGACATTTTCAATTATAAGTGGTTTAACTTCAAGGTTTAACTTCAAGGTTTAACTTCAAGGTTTAACTTCAAGGTTTAACTTCAAGGTTTAACGTCAAGGTTCAACTTCAAGGTTTAACTTCAAGGTTTGCTTTCCCACCACCAGTATCTGCATTATCTCCTCTCTTTCTCATCCATCTATCAATACAAAACTCATCTACCTTCAAATCCAAAACTCATCTACCTATAAATCCAAAACTCATCTACCCATCAATACAGAACTCATCTACCCATCAACCCAAAACTCACTCACCCATTAATCCAGAACTCATCTACACATGAAACTAAAACTCATCCACCCATGAAACTAAAGCTCATCCCCCCATGAAACTAAAACTCATCCACCCATGAAACTGAAACTCATCCACCCATGAAACTAAAACTCATCCACTCATGAAACTGAAACTCATCCACCCATGAAACTAAAACTCATCCACCCGTGAAACTAAAACTCATCCACACATCAAACTAAAACTCATCCACACATCAAACTAAAACTCATCCAATCATGAAACTAAAACTCATTTGATCAGATATCTGCTTAGATGAGATATTCTCGACCACTGATAAATTCTCCTCCCTTCTACAAAGGGATTCAATGTTTTCAAGTGGCGAATTATGATCACCTTTGTCTGTTCAGTATTTTGTTATGTACACAAGAACTAACAAACTACGTTTTTCAAAATTTTTCTTTCGTTATCAAAATTGTAAAAAAATTTATATTGATACAAAATTGTCCAAGAATATGTATGTGAATTAAATAGCAACAAATAAACGCTTTTCAATAGTAGTTGGGTTTTTCTTTTCGCTTATCCCGTTACGAGGCGTGTGGAGCGTAAGTATCCTGCGCCAAGTGCATTCGTCGGTCAGTATGAGGCAGTGTCGTTGTATATAAAGTAAAGTAAAGTAGCCTATAGCCTTACTGCCGTAGAAGTGTGAGGTTTTGGCGATGTCACAAATCAAAGGCTCGGCTATATGAGGGCGGTAGCCATCTCCTCTCCTTCGCCTCTTTTACTTCCCGGACTGAACCGGTACCCATTTAAGGCTGGGTCGACCCGGGAGCCGTTGAGGTCTGAAAAAAACATTACCGCCTCAACTGGGGAATGCACACAGGACCACTCAGATGAGAAGTCAGCGCGCTAACCACTGCGCTACGCGGCTCTACGAAAAGAATATATATATATATTGATACAAAATTGTCCAAGGATATGTATGTGAATTAAAATAGAAACAAATAAATTCCTTTCAATAGTAATTAGTTTTCTGTTATCTCCGCTTATTCCGTTACGAGGCGTGGGGAGCTTAAGTATCCTGCGGCAAGTGCGTTCGTCGGTCAGTGTGAGCTAGTGTCATTATATATACAATCACTTTAACGCCTTCCATCCACCTGCCACTCAGCCCCCCTCTTTGGATGTAGCCAGATCTACCAGCGTTGAAAGCCATCAATAGAAGGTGATGAGGGTGCATTCTCGTGAGAATACCGAACCAACGTAATTTGGACCTGGAAATGTATTCGGCACAAGATGTAGTGCCGACCATACTACAAATGTCATAGTTTCTCATTATGGCTGTCATGGTAACACCGATGACCTTCCTCAAACACTTCATTTCACATGTCAAAATTCTGCTCTCACGCGCCTTGGACAGAGGCCCATGTTCGGGACTGGTAGCTCAGAGGCGACATAAATAAAGTGTTTATCAGCTGTTGCTCTACTACCAAACTAGTGCTTGGATGCCTTAGCAGCGGTGAGTATCGATTTGCCTATTGATGTTGCCGTCTGTCAAAAATTTAATGCCCAAGTACTTGAACCCATGGGTCTGTGGAAGAACAATATCTTTACACTTATTTTGAGGGACGATGAGACTGACGTCTGGTCAGGCGAATCACACTGATCAGAGAATGTTAGCCAGGGGCAGGAGAAATATACTGGCCAAGACTCTCACTTGACGGGACGATGAGGTTAACGTCTGGTCAGGCAAATCACACTGATCAGAGAATGTTAGCCAGGGGCAGGAGAAATATACTGGCCAAGACCGTCGCCTGATCTTACGGTTGGTCGCCCGGGAAAGGGCATGTTGTCAAGGGCAACAGTCTGTCTAACAAAGTGCGGTTTGAGGTGATCACCGTAGAACTGAGTGACACGCAGATGAAACCAAGCAAAGCACATCCGCGCGGAGGACCCCGGTCCACCTTAGTCAGCACGCTTGAGATGTGAGGAAAGGAATCGCAACTCGTCACTTAACGCCCTTTTCAGGGTGCACATAAGAGTAACCTACTCATTGTGGGCATTCGAAACAACAACAAAATCTATGTTGAGTGGCCCAGATGTTCTGCTGATCCTCCCAGTTTTTGATTTTCTTTTGGTTAAATTTAATATTGTTCTCAATGTTATTTTGATATTATTATTTGAAATACATTTTTTTTAAAGTTAGAATGTCTTAGCAAAGTACAACCGGCAAGAAGAACAAGCGGGCACACCGTCAAATTATTTAAAGACAGCTCCAGGTTAGATATCAGGAAACCTTTTTTTGTTAGTCAGAGAGTCGTACATTCTTGTAATGCATTGCCACAAGATGTGGGGAAGGAATGGTTAGTTAATGCATTCAAAAATAGTTTGGATGCTCACAGTTATAGAGAATGGGGATTTCTTGAAATGCATTGCCACAGGATGTGGTGAAGGTGGGGTCAATTAATGCATTCAAAAATAGATTGGATGCTCACAGATATAGAGAGTAGTAAATTCTTGGAATGGATTGCCACAGGATGTAGTGGAGGTAGGGTCAGATAATGCATTCAAAAATAGATTGGATGTTCAGTTATTTTTAGTACCGGTGGAGTTAAATAAATATACAGACTCTGTAATAATAATAATAATAATAGTGATGATGTTCGCGAAGGCGTCAAAGGCCCGTTGCGTCAATCGACCACTACCATGACCAACTGCTAAAGCGGTGTTTATGAGTAGCGTGTCGACCAAAATCCATATAGACTCCCTAGGTGGAGCCAAGTACTCCGCTGCCTTGGGATGAGGGCCACGAGGAGTGTGTTAGACTAACGTTTGTGTCAGGCTTCCCATGTCTGTCCGTGTCAAACACCCTGTTTTTACGTGTCCGCTGCCGATACTTCTGATTGTGTCCACCTTTTCGTCAGCATGACTGGTCCTGTTTTGAGAATACGAGGTTGGAAGAGGTATCGTGTAACCTCCCGTGGAGGAAGGGGCGGACAGGAAGAAGTCGGTTTCAGTTCGAAAAGAAAGGTCCTTGAGTAGGGATAATCTGGACCGAATTCTGGTGTGCAGTTAAGCGGAACATTGGACTGGTTTCCTACGGCTTGAACCAGGCATGAAATGCAGCTTAACAAACAGGATAACCGATCGAAAGCACATCAATTCCACAGAATAAAATCCTTGATACCACCTGATGAAGAAAGTGTGAAATATAATTCGAACAGAAACCACCAAACATCGGAAAACTCGACAAAACACCTGAGAGAGTCGAAAGCGTAGAGATTACGGCGCGACCAGTTTCCTTCTTTCATAGACTATGTAGGGCATTCTAAACCAGTATAATAAAGTTAAGTTAATTTAAGAAAAGGCTGCATTGACATTTTGGCATATTGTTAAAAGTGTTCATGGGGAGATAAAGGTTGAAGACACCTGGTCTAGATCGATTTGCCCTTTTTCCGAGAATCCAGAAACATTAACAAATTAATAATTCCCTTGTTCTGTCTGGAAGAGTCTAATCATCTTACAGTTGCATCTTCTTATGTAGATGCCACATTTAAGAACATTTACCAGGATGAAAAAAAGTGTAAATAAAAAAAAAATACGTATAATTACATAAGATTCACCTGTTAAAACATTTACACTTTCTCTTTGAGTGTTGTCAAGTGCATCTGAAAGCTGAAAATGCTCTGAGTTGCCAGCTCGGAAATGTAATTTTGTGTCTCTTAACGTGAGTTTACCTGCAGGCTGTAAAAAAATCTGGAATTAACGTAAACATTAACTTTATTAATAATGACAGTTTAAGAGGTTTCCCCCCCCCCCCCCCCCCCCCCCCCATCATAGGTTATTTTGACTTTAGGCGAGTTTTACGCTACGCATTGTTAGACCCAAGCCTTCGCGTAAGATGTGACTTTATCATGTATGTGCAACGAGTGCTAAAAATTATTTATCTGTATTTTCTATGTATATATACATATATATGTATATGTATGACTGATGTAATGGATGTACGTACGTGCAGATAATGGTGGAAGTTCGATTAGATGAACAAATGGAGGGACGTGGATGAACTAATTGTTGGCATTGGATGGACTGATGTATCGATTAATGGATATTTTAGTGGATTGACGTGGATGAACTATTGGATTGACATGGTTGAGCTGATGGATGTATTAATAGATGGATGTATGTAAAGAGACTGGTGGAAGTACAGATGAACTAATCAATGAACGGAGATAAATAGATTTATGGATGTGATACTGGATGAACATGATAGAATTGATGGATGAATTGACGAATGAACTAGTGGATCGACAAATGTAAAAACAGATTAATGGTATGGATGATGAGCAGATAGACTGATGGATGAGTTGGGGGATGGGTGGATGAATTGACAGATGGACTGATTAATGAACTGGTAAATATATTGTTTGATCTACTGAATGATATATGGATGGATGGATAAACTGAGATGGATACATTAATGGATGAACAGATGTGATATACGAATCACCTGATGAATTTGCTGGTGGATAGAATGATTGATAAATTGATTGACTTTTGGATTGAATGATGGATTGAATGATGGATGGACTAACTAAAGATGGACTGATGGATTAATTGGTGGATTGAATGACAGATGGATAGACATACTGGCGGATGGATTGGTGGATTTGCTGATTGATGGATGGCCTGACTGATGAATAGACTGACTGACGAATGGATTGATAAATGAAATGACACATGGATGGATTGGCTAATGGATAGATTGTTGGATGGAATGACATATGGTTTGACTGACCAAACGATGGATTGGTGGATGAACTGACTGATTGATGGGTTGACTGATGAATGGATTGACAGTTGGATGAACTGATCAATAGACGGATGGTGGATGGGTAGATGGACGGACTGATGGGTTGATTGGTGGATGAACAGACTGATTGAAGAACCGTTTGTTGAATGAAATTATGCATCGGTTGATTTACTGACTGATTTATTGACTGATTATTAGACGGATAAACTCACTAACTTATGATCGTGTAGATTGGCCGTTGAATCTATAGACTCATGTTGGAACGAATAGGCGGTTAGATGGAAGTTTGGATGGAAAAACGCATTACAATGAGGTGCAGATGGATATACGAATGGAGGGCCGCTGCAGTTCATTTCGTAATGTAGATTTGTTTAACAAAGCCAAATGTTTTTGCCTATCTAAACCTCGTTAAATCGATCGACTCCCTAAAGCTAGAATACCGTAATATTTTCACATTAATAATTTCCTCGCTAAATTCAGATTCTACTAATCTTCTTAAAGTGTTTCGGCTTATTACGTGGATGATGTGTACAATAATGTTTACCAGCATGAAAAAAGTGTAAATGTACACAATTATACGTATAATTACATACGTTTCCTCAATTAAAACTGTTACACTTTCAGGTTTGTGCGTTTTTGAGTACAAACTAAAACGGAGTATTGTGTGATTTACCAGGTTGGACAAGTAATCTTGTATCTATTAGCGCGAACTTACGTGCAGGTGTGATACAAATCTTGCAATAAAGGTAAACATTAACTTAATTGTTAATGTCAGACAAAAGGTAGGCGATGCATATCTGTGCTCAGTTAGGGCAGACGTATTTTCTCCGCAAATAAGATTGCAATATCTCCATTGCGTACATGAAGACGCTACGCTCCAAAAATGTTTTATCTAAAACTGCACATCTAATTGCATATACTGTCGTCTTTAGAGCTCTGCAGATGTTGTAAATTCAGTGCACTGTCTGAATATCTTTGTTTGGATATGGCTTATTCCTCCGTGTATTCATTCCTCTGAATAGTTATTCTTTTTCTTGTACCTCATAATCTGCTTCTTCTTTATGCTACTTTGTTGTTGTTGTGCTTCTTCTTGTGTATGTGTTGTACTTGTTGTTGTGCTGTTATTGTTGTTGTGTTGTTGTGGAGTTGTTGTACTTGCTCTTGTTGTCTTTTTGTGGAAATGATGTTGCTGTTCTTGTTGTGCTGTTGTTCTTGTTGTGTTCTTGTTGAGTTGCTACTGTTATTATTGTGTTGTTGTTGTGCTTGTTGTTTCTCTTGCTGTGCAGTTGTTGTTGTTCTGGTTGTGTTGTTGTTGTGCTGTTGTTGTTGTTGTTGTTGCTCTTCTTCTTCATGCGTTGTACTTGCTGTTGTGTTGTTGTTATTGTTTTTGTTGTGTTGTTGTGGATTTGTTGTTGTTAACTTGTTGTTGTTAACTTGTTGTTGTTATACTTGTTGCTGTGCTGTTGTTGTTGTTCTTGTTGTGTTGTTGTGGAGTTGTTGTTATGTTGTTAAGTTGTTAAGTAGTTGTTGTTGTTCTTCTTCTTCTTCTTCTTCTTCTTTTTCTTCTTCTTCTTCGTCTTCTTCTTCTTTTCCTTCTTAATCTATTCCTGAATTTTTTTAATCATCGTTTTTTCCATAATCTTTTTCTTTTTCTTCTTTGTCGTCTTTGTCTTTTTTTTTCTTTTGTGACATCGTGTCATTATTTGCAGCGAGGCTGCGATGTCCGGTCCTATCGGCCTTTAATTTTCGATTTCAGCACGATATTTTTGGGACCAGGTTTGACTTCCCTATTCCATCTCTAACCTCTTAGCTAGACTGCATGGTTGCAATCTGTTTCCAGGACCGCCACTTTGATTCGTAGTAGGGTCTAGCTCAGTTATATGTACCTGACCCTGATGCAAGCAGCCATCTATGTGTCGTTGGCAGCTGCCAGCTTATTTACTTCTCTATTTCGACCCGAACCTCTTCATCTTAGCACTCTCTCTATCCTGTTCCTGTGTACATTCCTCGCAGCCTTCATTCCTCTGCCATCATTCTACAATTCACACTTTTTTCTCTCTCTTTCCTCCATGACCCATTCCTCTCTGACACTCACCTCCTTGGATTCATTCCTCTGTCAATCTTGCACCAAACATACTTTTTCTCATCAATTCCTCCACATCCCACATGTTCCTGCCTCATTCCTGTGCCAGCCCATATGCTTTTCATCCCTCTGACCTCTCCATTTGGAAAGCAAATTACCAGTTCTTAAATTCCCCTATTTTCGTTTTCTATGTCCTTTTTCTCCGAAATCTGTGCTATGCTCAACACATACAAAATGTTGTTTGTGCTTTTTGTTATTTCTAAATCACAGATTGCCGATTTTGTTTTTACCTAAATTTATCATTGCATCTTCTTTATATGTAAGCCTACCTTGCCTTCGTTGGAGAGTTTGCCCAGCCCAATCATTTCGGAACCGGCCGGATTCTTATTCTTCTTATCGTCTCCCAAGCCGTACAGGTCCTTGTTGATGGATTAAACTAACGGAAGAGATGAGCCAGCACGTGTTCAGCTGTGGAACGCGCTGGCGAGTAGTAAATGCTCTTGGTTGCCCCAATTCATACCTCCCCTCCCCCCCCCCCCTTTCAAGTCTTAGTCTTAGTCCACCTGTACTTCTACAGGAGCGTATGCCCATGTGCAGGTTCTAGCTCTTTCTTGAGCTGGATACAGCTGGGAAGAGGACTTCCTGCTTAGCGAGCTAGGCTCGAGTAGCGTATTACTTCGCTGCATTCGTACAAGTGCCGTGGAGGGTGGTTAAAAAATGTGCGTGTCCATCTTAAAAGACTCAAACACTAAAGAAAATTATACCCGCAGCCTGTTAGACGCCATCTATGCTGCTCTTAAACCATCTAACCAAGGCCGGTGTTATGTCATGCCACACAGTCGCCTCTTACGACATGCTATGTGAGACAGTGGTGTTATTCTTGATTTTGCCATGCACAAATACTTGGATTTTTTAGAACAGGTAAACTCCACTAATGTATGTACTTAATTTCTTAGAAAAGGTATGTTCCACTAACTTCTGTATTTAGATTCTTGTCAAAGGTATACTCTACTAATTTCTGTACTTGATTTCTTGTAAAAGGTACACTCTACTAATTTCTGTACTTGATTTCTTAGAAAAGGTATTCTCCACTAATTTCTGTACTTGGTTTCTTTGAACATGTCCCCACTACTTTTGTTAAAAAATATGTTTATCTCTTTCTGTGCCGTTTTACCGCTCTCAGCTTTTCATATGGATGACGAAGATATCCAGTCAAGCGGACATTCCACATCTAACCCTTTGTGACGATCTCCCAAGCGCCGGTGAATACTAGACTTGCAGACACTACAGATGACTTTGTATGACTGACTGGGGAATGATGAGATGGCCGTTTCAGATGTGTCTGCAACGTCTCTGGCAGGACGCGACGATCGATCCAGGACATCGAGACACGTGACTGTCTTCCTTCGAGTTTACCCGAAAGATGCGACCATGCTCTCCCTTTCGACATATGATCCCTTTAAGACTTGTCTGCGTACGACTTTATTACTGCTGCTGAGGTATTCGAGGAATTTTATATTTCTACATGCTGCTTCGCAACTGCTTTTGCCACGTCATGTCCTGTCTATGTTTGTTTATTTCATCCCAACAGAAGAGCAATATATGCCTTAACAGGGATTTGATCCGCTGCTGTCCTTGTCAGCAGGCGTGCATTCAAACCATTAGCCCTCGCGTTTTTTAAGGTCAGGTCAGGTTATCCCATAACCGGTGATGTCGTTGGGGCACACATGAAAACAATCTGACGGAATACCTCTTTGTCAGCGGCCGCTGCCTGTGCCTCCTCTAGTCGGAGATTGGTCCAATCTCTTACGTTGTCCTCCCGCCTCTTTCTGGGACGACTTCTTCGTTGTCTGCTTTGCACCTTCCCGTGCGGGAACGTATTTGCAAGTACGATTGATCTCATTATCTGTCCGTACCAAGCAAGTTTCCTTCTTTTGACAGTTGCAAAGAGGTCCTTATTGGCTCAAAGGGCCATTTTGCTGTTGTAATTCGGTCTTTTATTTTCTAATTGGTAACTTGGTCTTTGTAAGTGACGTTAAGAAGTCTTCAGAAATATCTCATCTCCAAGGTCTGTTTCCTCCGTTACAGGTCAGAGGTAGCTGTCAATTTCTCACAAGCATAGAGGAATATTGACAGGACTAATGTACGCATTAATCTGATTTTCCAGCATGTGGCTTACCGTTTATCTTGCCAGAGTTTGTTAAGCCGTGCAAAAGCCGCTATTGTCTGTGCTATTCTGACAACACCTGACATTTTGATCCGTCATCACTGACAATCGAATCCAGCTATTTAAAACGGTCACCCACTTTCAGTTCCTGGCAATTAGATTTTACCCCACTGTTGAATATATCGGCGTTGTTAGTAATTAATTTTGTATGTCTAGCGTTTATCTCCCTACCATAGTCAAGAGCTGTTTCATCGAGGCTTCTGATCCAGTTCCGGATCTATGCCCGCAACCCGTCGATGTTATCTGCAAAACGAAGGTTGGTAATCGTTCTGTTCCCTATCTTGACAGTACGAATGTGACCTCCAAGTGCCTCACTCAAAATTCTTTCATGGAATATATTTTAAAATGTTGGGGAGAGTACACAACCCTGCCTCACAACGACCTTGTGCGAAACAAAACCTCCCCCCCCCCCCTCCTCTCATTTGCAAGAACCGCCAAATGGGAAACAGAACATACTGGCTACACAAAAAACCAGCTGAACAGAAGAGAGCAGGTCTTGGTCTTCAGACTCCGCACAGGCCACAACAGACTGAGGTACATTCTATTCAATAAACTGAAGATAGGTGGCACTGACGAATGCACTTGTGGTACCGCGAAAATGATCGCTGAACAGCTGCTGCAAAATTGCCCGACATACGAGGACCAGATAAAGCACATGTGGCCATCACCAGTGGCAACACTAGACAAGCTCTATGGCAGTGTCGACAGCCTCAGGATGACCGCCGCTTTCTTCGAGCAAATACAGGTTGACGTTTGGCAGCGTACGAAGAAGAATAAGAAGATTTACAAGAACCGCGCTGAGCGCCTTGTCATACAGGTGTTCAAGGACCTGCATAATATTTCCGTTGATTTTATACATCATCATGGTTGTCCATAGCGCTTTGTGTCATATTATATCATACGCCGTCTTGACATAAACCAACATATGATATTACAGTTTTTTCTGCAGTTCAAAATTTCTCGTTTAGCATTCTAGCCTTAAAACAACAGGCTTGTACGAAATCCTTTTCAAGAAACGTGTGCTTTTGCCAGGTAGACATTGTGCTGTCAAGAGCTGTTACTTCACAGCTTAGAGAATTAAATTATGATCATCATTGGGGTATTTTCACTATTATTATCTTCATCGTTGTCATGAAGATGGCGTTGTATTGTTGTCAGTGCGGCAGAAAGTGTCTATGGCAGTTAATGCTTCTTATTTGACATTCGTCCTGAAAAGGATGTTGTGTCACAGTTTACAGCGAGACTGTGATATTTGTGTCTTTTCGCCCAACATCCGGTGTCAGCTGCCTTATTTGAGAACCGGATTTGGCTTCTCAATGCGAACGCTTACTCTTAGCCATACACTAGTGAATAGTGTAGCCTGTTTTAAGGGCCGTCTCGTGGAGGCGGAATATAGTTTTGGTCAGCTATAGTCCGCTGAGCCTGGTGCATGTAGCCAGCCATGAGTCGCACTGTACTGTAGCTATGAGTAATTGGCTGCTGTCAGGTCATGCACTGTACTGTAGCTATGAGTCGTTGGCTGCTGTCAGGTCATATACTGTACTGTAGCTTTGAGTAGTTGGCTGCTGTCAGGTCATGCACTGTACTGTAGCTATGAGTAGTTGGCTGCTGTCAGGTCATGTACTGTACTGTAGCTATGAGTCGTTTGCTGCTGTCAGGTCATACACTGTACTGTAGCTTTGAGTAGTTGGCTGCTGTCAGGTCATGCACTGTACTGTAGCTATGAGTAGCTGGCTGCTGTCAGGGCATACACTGTACTGTAGCTATGAGTAGCTGGCTGCTGTCAGGGCATACACTGTACTGTAGCTATGAGTAGCTGGATGTTATCTAGGAATACACTGTGCTGTAGCTATGAGTCGTTGGCTGATGTCAGGTCATACTCTATACACTCTCCTACTCCACAAACTCTACCTTACTACACACACTTGCCCTTAATCCACAAACCCCCTTACACGCTCGCTTCCTCTCACCCTCCCTCACTAACAATCATCCTTCCTCCCGCTCACCCACCTTTCTCTTGCCCATCCTGCCTGACTCCTTTTATCTTTCAATCTACTCACCGTTTTTCTCACCTAGCCTTCCTTATTCCACCCTCCCTCCTTTACTCTCCACCTCCCTCCTTTACTCTTCTCCTCCCTCCTTTACTCTCCCCCTCTCTCGTATACTCTCCCACCCCACTCTTAAACTCACCCTCCCTAGCCCCCACCTACCCTCCCTCTCATCACTCCTCTCTTACCCATCTTCCCTTTTTGTCTTCGACTCAACCCACCAATTCTCTCACCTAGCCTCCCTTATTCCACCCTCCCTCCTTTACTCTCCCCCTCCTTTACTCTTCCCCTCCTTCCTTTACGCTCCTCCTCCCTCGTATCCTCTCCCCATCCCTCGTTCACTCGTCCTCCTTTACTCACCCACCCCTCTCTGAAACTCATCGTCCCTTGCCCACACCTACCCTTCCTCTCCGTACTCCTCTCTTACCCATCTTCCCTTTTTATCTTCGACTCTACCCACCAATTCTCTCACCTAGCCTCCCTTACTCTACTTGTACTTCCTTAATCCACCCTCCCTCCTTTACTCTCATTCACACTCACTCACACCGAGCCTCCTTCCTTTTCTCTTACTTTTCCTATCTCACTACAACCCTCATTGACGCTTACCCTCCCTTTGTTATCCAACCTACTATACCTCATCGTCACCCTGCTTCGATCCAGGTGAATTGATTGATATCATTGCCTTGACTGATATCATTGACTTAACTGATATCATTGACTTGACTGATATCATTGACTTGACTGATATCATTGACTTGACTGATACCATTGACTTGACTGATATCATTGCCTTGACTGATATCATTGCCTTGACTGATATCATTGACTTGACTGATATCATTGACTTGAATGATATCGTTGACTTGACTGATATCATTGACTTGACTGATACACTGCATTGACTGATACACTGCATTGACTGATACAATGCATTGACTGATATTATTGACTTGACTGATACAATGCATTGAATGATATAATTTACTTGACTGATACAATGCATTGAATGACATAATTGACTTGACTGATACAATGCATTGACAGATATCATTGACTTGACTGATACAATGCATTGACTGATATCATTGACTTGACTGATACAATGTTTTGACTGATATCATTGACTTATATCATTGACTTGACTGATACAATGTTTTGACTGATATCATTGACTTGACTGATACAATGTATTGACTGATATCGTAGATTGATTGACTTATAAAATGCTGTATGTATTTTCAGTGGCCATTATCTCATCTTTTAATTTTCCACAAATTATGTCAACAAGTTTCTAACGAAACCGGTATTCATTTATGAATAATTGTAGAATACCTGTGCTCTAGCGGGAATTGAAATGATGTGTATCATTGCCTCATTTTAGACTATGGTTGCGCTCCGTGATATTTGTCTTATAACTTAATCTTCATAGTACATATAATACCTGTCTGCAGCTGTGTGGTTTAAACCCATGGCTGGTTAGTTGGATATCAGCTGCCCTGATGGAAAGAACAGTTGCGCTACGCGTGGGATCGTGGACATCAGAAACGAGGCGAATATGTCCAGGACTGCCTCAAGGGTCTGCGCTCTCACCGGTGCTGTTCAACATTTACGCAGTAAAAGTGGCCAATATTCAACCCACAGGGACAGGGCGAACGTTGACATTTGCCGATGACATCCTAGCGTACAGGACTGGCTCAGACAGGCAAGAGTTGGTCAAAGACATCCAGAAAACCTTGCAAGGAATCTCACAGTGGTGCGGCGACTCATGCTCCAAGATCAATCCGAACAAGGCCTGCATGATGTGGTGCTCTTTGAATAATTCCATAGTAAAGGCTGAACCAGCGGGCATCACTTTTGATGGTTGCACCATCGACAGATGTGACAGGTTGATATACCTCGGAGTGACATTTGATCGCAGGCTTTTCTATAACTGCCATGTTGATCACATCATACAAAGATGCAATAGAGGGTTAGGAGCACACAAGACCATGGCTGCTGCCGACTTGGAACAACGCCTCCTGTTCATCCTATTTCGTCAGGTCGTGTTGTCTGTCATCGATTACGAACTAGGCATCCTCACACTATCAAGAACACAGTGTGAAAGGTTGGACCGCATCCAGAATAAAGGTATGCGTCTGGTTCTGGGCTGCACTAGAGATTCCCCGATTGTGATGATGCGGTATATGTTGGGATTGTTATCGGTGACATCCGGACATAAACTGGCACAAGTCAAAGCATATATGCGTGTCACCACAGACACTCGACACTCTCTGCACAGTAGTATCTCAGATATCAAGGGATCAGGAATCAAGAGAGGGTCGTCATGGATGGCACAGGCTGAGACAACAATCGGACACGTCATTCCAGCTGAGACGATAGCCAAAGGGGAAGAATGGGTTCACACTGGTGATAGAATGATAGAGTACCAGAGAGTTATCATAACCTTAGGCAAGAAATGCAAAGAACGGAACAACGAGAGTGCAGAGCAGGAGGTAAATCAGCTGATAATTGAGAACACCCAGGAGAGTGACGCTGTCATATACACCGATGGATCAGTCGTGCGCAGTGGAACATCAGGTTGGGGTTTCTCGGTTAGAGTGAGAGGAGAGGTCGTTGCTGAGCGCAGTGGGACATCAGGCTGGGGTTTCTCGGTTAGAGTGAGAGGAGAGGTCGTTGCTGAGCGCAGTAGGGCATACATGTCAACAACCTCCAGTATGAGAATGGAGACGGAAGCAGTGACCTCAGCACTGAAATGGATATCTGAGACTTCTATAACAAAGGCAGTCATCGTGACAGGCGCGCAGGCCGTACTTCAGAAAGTACAGAAGGGATGGCTTAGGTACGAGTAGATAGCTGGTGTTGAGGCCTCAAACCTCCAGGCGCTGACCTGGATCTACTGTCCTGCTCATGCCGGGGTTCAGGGCAATGAAAGAGCTGACATCTTGGCTTCACGGGCTCCCATTATGGGCACATTGGTGATGGACAGAAGTGATATTTTCAAATCAATCAATGACCGCCTGCTAGATGAGGACACCGAAATAGATGAAGCAGCAATCCACAAACTGCAAAGTTTCAAAATTAAACGAGGTTCGAGCGGAGTGGGACGCATGAGGGGAAGGCGCAGGAGAGTGTACAACCAGCAAGCTACAGGGACCATCACCATTCATATCTTACGCCATTTGGTGAGAGAGACTGAGCACCGGGGTGCAGTGACGTCGATTCTTAGAAACAGAAACAGAATATATACAATGTCAGCATAAATTTACAGTGGGTGGTGAGGAAATAGATCAGGTCACACATTTTGAATATCTGGGCTCAACAATTGACAAAAATGGTGACTGCTCGAAAGAAATCAGAAGAAGACTAGCTATGGCAATGCAGAGACTGAACAGCCTGAAGAAATTATGGCAGGGCACCAACAAAATTAAAACAGTAAAAGTCTTGAGAGCCTGTGTTTTTCCTGTGGCAGATTATGGCTGTGAATCATACACGATTACCAAAACTGCTACACAAAGAATCGAATCCTTCGAGTCAAAATATTACATAAAGATCCTCAGAATACACTGGACAGAGAAAAAAAACAAATATAGACATTTGGCAAGAGTTGAGCATAGAGGAAAACTGGTTTATCAATTCCATTTTAGCTAGAAAATGCAAATACTTTGGTCACATCAAGAGACACAACGGTCTTGAGAGAACAGTGATGGAAGGTATGGTGCCAGTCAAGAGAGGAAAAGGTAGACCAAGAAGACGATGGAACAAAGATATCCTGGACTGCCTGGGTATGAATGTGGCGGAGCCTAGAGTTTTTGCAAAAGAACGAGTTTCTTTCAGACAGACTGTGATGGGAGCGACGTTCTACAAAGGACATGACACATGATGAATATATTTTTGTATCTCTAAATAATTACCCAAAATATTGTAATATACATCAATTAACAAATAATTGTTGGAACTATGTGCTGATCGGGAGCTGAAGCGGTTTAGTTGATTGATTGATGATTAATAAATCGCGGTGTCAAAGATGCAGTGCAATGAAGGAAGCTGACCGTAGGGCAGCGACTCATACCACACTGCCTACATCAGGGTAAGTGAACTAGGGCTGACTAAGACCTTAAGTAGTCTCCAAGCGGGACCCTGGAATTAGGCTGCACTAGTGGAGTCTGGCCAAGAAAGTAGGGATCGCAGTGAGAATACAAATCCGCATCCCAAAATGTTCGCTGAAATCGAAAATGTGAGGCTCTAGCGAAGATAATGCAGTTTCGCTGTAAACTATGACACACCGTCCTCAGAAGGAATATCAAAGAAGAAGAAGGACGAAAGAAAAAGAAGAAAACAGAAGAAGAGGACGAAGCAAGAGGAAAGAAAAAAGGGAACAAAGAAAATGAAAGAAAACGAAAAAAAGGGGAAAGAAGAAAACAAGTAAGAAAAGGAAAGAGAGAAGGAGAAGGAAGTAGAACGAAGAAGAACGAAAAAGGAGAAGAACGAAATAGTAGAAAGACGAGAAAAGAAAGACAAAGGAAAAAAGGTGGAAAAAGTAGAAAAAAGACGAGAAAAGAAAGGACAAAAAAGTAAAAGAAACAAGAGTAACAATTAAGAAAGAAGGAAAAGAAAGAGTAGGAAAGAAAGAAGAGAGAAGAAAGAAGAACACAAAAGAAGAAGAAACAGGAAAGAAAATGAAAAGAAGAAGAAATAGAAAAGAATATGAAAAGAAGAAGAAAGAAGAACAAAAAAGAAGAAGAAAGAAGAACAATAAAGAAGAAGAAATAGGAAATAAATGAAATGAAGAAAAAGAAGACGAAGACAACAATCTTACCAATTCAACACAGCCGCCCGCCTCTCAAACATAAACACAGGTCGCGATCCAGCATTGATATAAAGATAATTAACAAGTACGAACACGCAATTCATTCCCAGAACGTTCCAGAAAGATGAGACCAGCCTAAAACTCAAAGAAGCCACCTCGTAGCCAAGCAAAAACTAAAAATCTCTGTAACAATAAAAGTGTGAATAATGCGTTTTAATACCCTGCGGAGCATTCAAGATGGTGAACTGCAATTTTGTGCACAACAAACTGTAGAAGAAACCTCGTGGCTTTAATGTTACGTTTGTTATGGTAAATATGCATTGTGATACAAGTAAACATAGGTCATTGTTTGATGCAGCACTGGAAAATATATGTAATATTATACTGATTCTTAGAATAGGCAAAAATACTACAATAAAATGTAGGGGTTTCGGAATAGGCAGCGAGTATGGTATGGAATATATGTTCCGTGTCAAGATTTTTGTGCGCATAAATGACATAATTCGAGGAACGTTCGAGAAAAAGTGTTATCGACAGGTGAAAAGGTTGGACGGGTCGGGTGGTAATGTTGCAGGTGTAAGTAGGTCAGGGGTGGATCAGGTGGGCTGAGGAGCTCGGGGTATTTGCTGTTGTTCTCATGAGTAGTTGTTGGTTATTGTGTTTGATTGTTGTGTTTGGTAATATGTGAAGAAATGGAATATAATTGTAACGTTTGAGGAGAAGAAATGGAGGCAGAGTTCAGGCAGTGTTGTTGTTGTTGTTCTTCGTCACTTGCATCTTCATCTCTGTCATCTTCTTCCTTTTCTTTTTCTTCTTCGTATTATTCTTCTTCTTTTCTTCTTCTTTTTCCTTCTTTAACATCATTCTTCTTCTTCGTCTTTTTCTTCCTTCTTCTTCTTCTTCCTCTTCTTCACCGTCTTCTTCTTCTTCATCTTCATTCTTCCTTTCCTTTAATTACTTGTTCTTATTCTTCTTCTTCGTCTTCATCCTTTCCACCTTCTTTTTACTTGTTCTTCTACCTCCTTTTTCTTTCTTCTTCGTCCTTCTTTTTCTTTATTCTTCTTCTTCTTCTTCGTCATCATCTTCATTCTTTCTTCCATCCTTCTTCTTGATCTTCTTCTTCTACCTTTTCTTTCCTTTTTATTTGTCCGTTGTCGTCTCATTTTCTACCAGGTTATATCCCACTATCGTGGTAAGTATCTGGCTTTCGTCTCTCTCGGGGCCCGAGTCAAATTCTTCCCTATATTACGACACGTCTCATTTATTCTGTCTATCCATCTTTATATCGGTCTACCTCTCACTTGTTTTCCTGATGTTAGGTTGTAGATAAGAATCTCGGAGATTGATGTTGATGGTTTACCGAGTGGTCTGCCGGGATCTGTGTGTAATATAAGGACAAGAATAGAACCACTGCGGTACAAAAAGCATGCCGTAACAGGCGACTAACTGTAAAACATGGCATAACATAGGCCATGGTGGAAGGGTATGGATAGTGAGAGGAAGGGTATGGATAGTGAGAGGAAAGGTATGGAGAGTGAGAGGAAGGGTATGGAGAGTGAGAGGAAGGGTATGGAGAGTGAGAGGAAGGGTATGGAGAGTGAGAGGAAGGGTATGGAGAGTGAGAGGAAAGGTATGGAGAGTGAGAGGAAGGGTATGGAGAGTGAGAGGAAGGGTATGGAGAGTGAGAGGAAGGGTATGGAGAGTGAGAGGAAGGGTATGGAGAGTGAGAGGAAAGGTATGGAGAGTGAGAGGAAGGGTATGGATAGTGAGAGGAAGGGTATGGAGAGTGAGAGGAAGGGTATGGATAGTGAGAGGAAGGGTATGGAGAGTGAGAGGAAGGGTATGGAGAGTGAGAGGAAGGGTATGGAGAGTGAGAGGAAGGGTATGGAGAGTGAGAGGAAGGGTATGGAGAGTGAGAGGAAGGGTATGGATAGTGAGAGGAAGGGTATGGAGAGTGAGAGGAAGGGTATGGATAGTGAGAGGAAGGGTATGGAGAGTGAGAGGAAGGGTATGGAGAGTGAGAATAAGGGTATGGAAAGTAAGAAAGTGACATGAAGAGTGAGAGTGGTAAGATGGAGAGACTGGGAGAGAATGCGAGTGATAAAAATGGCATGGAGTGACATGAAGGGAGAGAGAGAGACAATTAAGGTGAGATTAGTGGCACGAAGAGAAAGAGTGAGATACGGAAAGTGAGAGCAGTGGCATGGATTGTAAGAGAGTGAGAAAATGAGAGTGATAGGAGTAACATAAAGAGTGAACGAGAAAGTAAGTGAGAGAGAACGAGAGAGGGAGATAATTGTGAAAGAAGAAAGAGGCAGAAGTAGACAAGTATGTGGTGAGATTGCGCGAAGGGTTGTGGCTGGGGGTGTGAGAGAATCATTAATAATATGAAGGACAGAAAGTTAGTGTGAAAAAAATAATGAAGAGTGAACGGGAGCGTGGATAGAGTGAGCGAAGGTGCGAAAGTCTTCCAAATCTCCAAAACTCTATATCAAGTTGAACAAAAACACACATTTTAATACACGGACACCCACCTAAGATCTGATTGGAGATACACTTATGGAATAAAGAACAGAATAGCCAAGGAAACATGAGTATTCCAGCGTGTGAGGGATATCTTGTGTAATAGAACCCTATCATTGGACATAAGGAAGATCGTTATTGATACTATATGGAACCAGTACTGAGATTCGGCTGCGAGTCATGGACAATTAGTGGGTGAACACATGGGTTATTGGAGACACCGGAAATGCAGTTCTACTGAAGAATGTTCAGAAGTCTATGGACTGCATGTTTTTGTTGTTGTTTTCAATGCCCACGATGCGTAAGTTTATTATTTTGTGGGCACTGAAAAGGACATTACGTAGCGGGTTGTAGTAGCTTTCCTCACATCCCGAGCGTGCTGATGAAGGTGGACCGGGGTCCTCCAGGCGGTTGTGCTAGGTTTGGCTTCATCTGCCTGGCGCTCACTACCAGGGGAATCACATCGATCCAAATATCGTCAGCCAGCACGTCTTGAAATCAGCATGTTTCCAGGGAACGCTACTTGCAAGAGTAAGGTCTTGGTCAGTGTATTATGCCTGACGCGCACACGACGTCCTGGTCAGTGTATTGTGCCTGACCCTGACACGACGTCTTGGTCAGTATGTTGTGCCTAACCCTGACACGACGTCCTGGTCAGTGTATTATGTCTGACCCTGACACGACGTCTTGGTCAGTATGTTGTGCCTGACCCTGACACGACGTCCTGGTCAGCATGTTGTGCCTGACCCTGATACGACGTACTGGTCAGTATGTTGTTCCTGACCCTGACACGACGTCTTGGTCCGTATGTTGTGCCTGATCCTGCGCAACATTCTGGTCAGTATGTTGTGCATGACAATAACACGACGTCCTGGTCAGTATATTGTGCCTGACCTTGACACAACGTCTTGGTCAGTTTGTTGTGCCCGACTGGGCTGGCGTCTCCGTTTCCCCACACTTATAAAATAAACAACATAATAACCAAGGATGCAAACGCAAAATGAGTCTTCTGGAGTACCATACGAATTTTATGCAATAAAACCCTATCACAGGAAATGAGGAATTTAGTTCTTTTATGTATTGTGGAACCAATGCTGAGGTGAGGCAGCGAGTCATGGACAATTATTTGGCACATGGGTCATTTGAAGCAACGGAGATGCTTTTTTTCTGAACAATGTTGAGAATTCCATGGATTTAATGTAAAGGGGATCAAGATACTGAGCAGCGCATAAGCTGCAGTGGTCAGCGACCCATAGCTGACTGCTAGCATCAGGGCCAGCTAACCATAGCTGCCAAGACCCTTCTACACCTCCACGTGGTGATTCCCAATAACAGGCTGCAGCAGGGCAGACTGGCTAAGGAGAAGGGATCGAAGAGGGAATGCTAACCCGGTACTCAAAAAATGCTTGCTGAAGTCGGATGTGTTGGACCGAAAGATGCTAATATCGCAGCCAAGCTGTAAAACTACGACACAACGCACTCCGTTCTTTGGACTACATTCTGCTACTTACGCCCTTTCAGGGTTTAGTAGTGGGAGATTGAGAACGAACGAAGAAGAAGAAAAAGAATGTAAAGAAAGCTAACAACGGGGTACTTGAAGAGACGCAGCCAGAAAAACAGATTATAGCAAAAGGTTTGACAAGACAGTCGAGCTTTCTTGGGCACGTCATGAGAAGAGGCGGGTTGGAACACACGATAACGATGGACAGAATCCCAAGAATAAGGTAAAGATGGAGGCTCTTACAGAAAGACAGCATATGGCAAAAATAAGGACAAAGCAGCCATTTGTTTTTGGGCATGTCATGATAAGAAGCGAGTTGGAACACGCACTAACCGCGGACATAATCGAACGAAAGAAAGACAGAGGCATGCACAAAGAGAAAGCATTGGACAGCTTGAAGTAATGGAATGGGGACAATGAACTACGGAACTCATAAATGGCACACGTGAAAATTGGAAGTAGAAATCCATGATCGCCAACCGGCATTGCACTTGATGATGATTTCATTCATTTATACATTTTATATGCGTTGTTTTCTGGGGGGTATAATAATCTCTTGTGCCTCCTCTACAATTATCCACTAGGGTTAGTAGATACCGTTGTTGTTGAACGCCCACAGGAAGTAGGATTACTGGATTGCTCTTTTGTGGCCCTAAAAAGGACGTTAAGTCGATGGATGTGGTAGCTCTTCTCACATCTCGAGCGGGCTGATAAAGGTTGACAGGGGTAATCCAGGCGGTTGTTCTATGCTTTGCTTTATCTGTGTGTCACTCACTACTACAGGGATCACGTCAATCCCTCACCTTGTTAGCCAGGCTTGGGTGATAGCCAGATTCCAGGAAGGGTCGCGTGAAAGCCGAGGTAATGTCTTGGCCAGTAATGTTTGCATGACCCAGACTAACATGTCTGATCAGTATGTTTTGCCTGATCAGACGTTAGTTTTCCTTCCTCGGTAGACGCCTTGTGAAGGGGTAGTTTTCTGTCGCGTGTCATCAGTGTTGTTGTTATTGCAAAGTTCTTCAGTATCTCGATTACACGATCTATCCATCTTTTTCTTGGTTTCTCTCTATTTCTATAACTCTATTGTCTGGTGTTGTAGATCCGTTCAGCTGGTAGATTTGGTTGCATTCTTGTCAGGTGTCTAAAACACTTTTTGTTCTGTCTTACCATGTATTACATGCACCTTGTTATAATGAGTGTCTGTCTGATCTCTTCGTTTCGTACTATATCCAGCCTTGTGACTCCGCAAGCTGTTCTCAAATACCTCATTTCGCATACCATGATTTGCCCTTCTTGTACCCTAACTAGAGTCAATGTCTGACACTGTTAGCGGAGAGTTGGCAAAAAAGTGGCGGAGAGGTAAGGCATCTCAAAGCGAAGAACGAACCGGCGTGGGTTCGAGTCCCGCAGGTTTCAAGCAACCCATGGTCTCAAAAGAGATTATGCCAGAGTGACAGCATCCTGAATTACCCCTAGTCATCTTGACGTATGCCTTGCCACTGGTCCAATGTAGTTCGAGACCAGAGAGTGAGGTTGATGACCAGCGCAGCATCTTCCTCACTATGATCCAAAACATCCCAAGTTACATTATCAAGACACAACTGTCTACTGGTATCGCCATCATCGCTTGGGAAAAGCAACTAACTGTGTATCATGTCTCTCTGTCTACATTGGGATGTGCTTGTTTCCAAATAATGGTGAAGGCTGATAGGAAATCGCATTTGCTTTCTGAATTATTGATTCCACCTCCCTATCCATTCTTCCATCTTCTTTGAACGCTGCAAAAGTATTTGAATTCTCTGACCAATTTGAGTCCTATGCATTTCGCCAGATTATTTAGTGTCTTCTCCATTCTTTTGGCTTTCATCGTCTCTGTCTTTGCTGCATTATAAATGTCAACTGACTGCCATATTTATATTTCCATATTAATGTTAATGTCTTTGCGCGTCTGTTGATTCACCTGTCAGAATTCGCATGTACTTTCATATTTTTTAAATAAATTACGCATTGATCTTTTCTAGCTGCTTTTCTGTCATTGTGCCTGTTCATTTATAGTATCAATTTTCTATTTTTCTGTCTTCCTCATTTTTGTTGTCAGTCTGTCTGCGTTTTAATATTTTATCTCAGTGTCTGTAATTATGTACTGGTATAATTGTATCCGTCTTTGTGTTATTTTCACAATTTAAAATTGTCATATTATGCGTTATTTATGTGAACGAATGCTTGTTATAAGAAAAGAGCGATTTTTTTTGTTTTCTAAATTGAATGTTTTGTATACCCCTTAGTGTAGCTGTTGGTTTTGTTGCTGTTATTTCTTCTTGCATTTTTTTTAATGTTGTTGTTCGTTGTTGTTGTATTTGTAGTTGTTTGTTGTTGTTTTTTTATTTTGTTTTGTTGTTGGTGTTTTTTGTTGTTGCTTTTGGTGTTGTTTTTTGTTTTTTTTGTGTTGTTTGTTTTTGTTTTTTTTGTGTTGTTGTTGCTCCTGCTGCTTCTTCGTCTTCTTCTTTTTCTTCTTTTTCTTGTTCTTCTTCTTCTTCGCTTGGTCTTTATTCTTATCTTTCTTATTTTTTTCTTAATTATTACTTTCTCTTCTTTTATTGCTATTTTGTGTATTATTCTTGTTCTTTTTCTTCTTCGTCTTCTTCTTCTTCTGTTCTCCTCTTTGTTTGTTCTTCTTCTCCTTCTTCTTCTTCTTCGTCTTCTTTTTCTTCTTCTTTTCCTTGTACTTCATGTTCTCCTTCTTCTTCTCCTTCTTCTTCTTCGTATTCTTCTTCGTATTCTTCTTCTTATTCTTCTTCTGTTCTTCTCCGTGTTCGGTCTTCTTTTCCTTCTTCATCTTATTTTTTATTTTCTTCTTCTGTTTATTTTTTCTTCTTGTTTTTCTTGTTACTGTTGTTGTTGTCCTTCTTCTTCATCTTTCATCTTTATCTTCTTTTTCTTCTTCTTCTTTTTCTTCTTCTTCTTCCTCTGCTCATTCTTCTGCTTGCTCGTTCTTCTTCTCCTTGTTTTTGTTCTTCTTTTCCTTTTTTTCTTCTTTTTCTTCTTTTTTCTTCTTCTTTTTCTTCTTCTGTTTCTTTCTCTTTGTTCTTCTTTTTGTTCTTATGTTCTTCTGACAGGTTCTGTAGGTAGTTGGTTGTACTTACTGCCGGATGTTGCCTCCAAACTCATGTAGCTTGCAGTAATATCATCGAGGTGGCTCAGCTGTTAGGGCGCATATCTCTCGGTAAAAAGAACAGGGGTTCGTTATCTCGATGTAATTTAGTGTTCTCTCTTCTCGGGCGTAAAACAAAACAAAACTATTGTTGCACATCGCGTGGTCACTACATTTCTATGCGGCTTTTATTCCTGTGTCACTTAAATTGTCAACGTCCAACACCTGAAATAGCAAGGGCGTTTCGAATGAGCATTTGGAACAGTTGGAAACCACTGTTGAAATGCAGGGTTGACCTCATACGTGCCACGCATGTGATTGCGTGACAAACTTCTTCTCCATATGAGCATTCATATTTAGATTCGCTCATATTAAGTGTAGTGTTAACTAAAATCTCGTTGAAGAAGAAATCCATTATTCGATCAATCAAATTAATCAATTAATGAATCAATATATTTCATTTTCCAATGGATCACACATTTTCAACAGATACACGTCCTCAGGTCTCAGGTTATCTATTCCAGCTCGACTGAGCAACGCATGAGCTGCAGTGGTCAGCGACCCATAGCTGACTACTAGCGTCAGGGCCAGCGAACCAGAGCTGCCAAAACCCTTCTACACCTCCACGCGGTGGTCCTGGATAACAGGCTGCAGCAGGGCAGACTGGTTAAGGAGAAGGTGTCGAAGAGGGAATGCTAACCCGGTACTCAAAAAATGTTTGCTATAAGTCGGATGTGTTGGGCCGAAAGGTGAAAATATCGCAGTTAAGCTGTAAACTACGATACAACGCATTCCGTTCTCTGAACTACATTCTGCTACTTAAGTACTTTCAGGGGTTGGTAGCGGGAGATTGAAAACGAACGAAGCCAAGCCAAGCCTATTCCGGCTCTATCCATGACTTCCTTGCTTCCTTTGTAGTTGCTTCGACTGTTTTCCTCCAAGTTGCGTTTTGGTCTGCATCGACATTTCTTGGCTTGATGATTCCAGAACAGAGACTGTATTGAAATGCTGTTAGATGGTTTTCTGAATATGTTTCCTATTCAACACACGCGTCTTGTTCTACGGCATGCTCCATTGATATATGTCTGCTTCTTTTAAGCAGTTCCACATTAGTGATGTAATCAAACCATTTCAATTCGGTAATCGTGCTTATGATTACTGAACGATGTATTTCCCATATCAACTTGCACATGAACTGGTATCCAAAAGATTTCGCTACACTTTGTCTTATCAAGGAGTCGCGGGCTTAAATCTTTGAAGTCATAGTTTCCCCACTCGACATGGGGAAGGTGGATGTATTGTTTTTTGTTTTTTGTTTTTGCGTTCGCCTTATTTCTTTAATATCCCCAAAGCGGAGTGCGTTGCACTGTGGTTTTTATTTTGCGCCTGTTGACCCAATGCATCCGACTTTAGCATTCTTTTTATGTAAGGGCCTGCTTCCTCCCGCATTTTCAAGGGTTTGCTTCCCCGAGTTAACGGCCGGTGCTGTGATGGGTATCGAACCTTCTCGTTGTGAGCTGTGTCACTTAACCACTAGCCCACGCTGTCCCTGGGGTATGTAGTGACAAGCGGCCTTTATTGCTCAGTCATATGTCTTCCTGGCTGATCCTTTCTTCTTCTTCTTCTTCTTCGTCTTTTTTGGTATTTGTTTGGAAATGACAATTGTGAAGATTTGTTGTAGTTTACAGTTAGTCTGCGATATATGTGTTTTTCGGTACGACACATCGGATTTCAGCAATTGAAACAAACGAAGACCATCAGATAAAACTATTGAAGTTTGTATCGATATGTGAAACCCTCCCTCTCAAAAGAATGAAATTGTATAAGATGCAAGTTCTGTCCTGTCATGTTCTGCCTTGTCCTGTCTTGTCTGCAATCTGTGAATTGCTGAAATATCTACTTGCTTGTGATTATGTAACACCCGGTCATTTATAGACTTGAAAATGTCGCTCTTCTCCCTATCTAGTGTACTCGAAATTGGGGTATGGGGATCCAGGATGTCAGCTATTCTTTGCACTGAATAGGTATAGGATTCTGAGCAGTGCATGAACTGTAAAAGTCAGTGACCCATAGCTGACTTCAACGAACAAGATCTGCCAAGACCCTTGTCCGCATCTACGTGGTGATCCTAGATAACAGACTGCAATAGAGCAGACTGGCCAAGGAGAAAGGATCGAAGAGGGAAGGTTATCGTGATACAAAAAAATGCCTGCTGAAGTCCGATGTGTCGGACCAAAAGATGCGAATATCGCAGTCAAGCTGTAAACTACAACACAGCGCATTTCGTTTTCCGGACATTCCTTTTCGTGATATGATAGCGAGAGTTTGAGAGCTAACGAACGAACAAAGAAGAAGAAAAAGTAGAAGAAGTAGTAAAAGAAGTCCAGAACTCTAGAATGACCAGGGCAAGTCAACCCACACCAGGCCCTTCATGTTTTATTGTCTCTACTGCTTTCATTCATTCATACCTTAACCAACCCTTCTGTGAATTCAGAAGCAAAGATAGGAAGTCTGTCACAATGGCAGCCCCTGTTAAAGAGATACCAGATAGCCATCTCATGGCTTCGGTCACTACTTTCATCTACATGCCCGTGCTGGAAGATGCAATTTACAAACAGGAAATATGTTTCAAGTAATTGTAAAGAATTCTATCAAAGAAATTCCTTTTTTTACATTCCTAAATTACTTTTCTCAGAATAGGAGATATACAGGTCTGCCTGCAATATTAAATTTGGTTTGGTTTTGCAGACTGTCGGCGAAATTAATAAATATACATATATATATATATATATATATCTTCTTGTTGCTGATGACACGTTCCTCAGTGTGTCTTAGCTGCTGGTACCAACTTCGTCTTCAGCAGACCCTGTCTTTGGCCACGGAAGTCCAGTGCATGGTAAGCTGTCCTCCATAGGCGTTTCAGATGTTGTTCTGTACAGCAAGTTAGTCTGACCAACGCATTGGTTGGGCGAGAGGGGGTCTTCTCCACCGTCTCTTCTTTTCTAGGGGTTACCAGATTACTGTCGCAGTGCTTCATCGACCAACATTTCGTCGTAACATGTGCACTGCCCATCTATATTTACCTTGTCTGCATAGATATCGCTTCATTCACCAAGGACAAATATCGTGTTTATAAATATATATATATATAAATAAAAATAAATATATTGATTAGATTTGTAGATTGCCTGTAGACACGTTTATAAATTCCACAAGAGAAAAATGAAGTGTTATGAAAATCTGTTATTACTGAATGGCACAGTAACATTGACAATGAGTAAACGGTAAAGATTATTGGAGGCATGTCAAATGTTGTTAGATGCAAAAGATTGGATGCCATTTGGGGTAAGAAAACAAACCAAGTAGGGCAGGTATGAGCATGCACATATAACATAGAATTAGTAATCAAAATTAGAAGTAACTGCCATTTAATTATTTTCGCAAAATAGAAATAAATAACTTCAGTGTCTAGAAAATAGAAGAATTCAAGGTTATTTGATACAGGTAGATGGAATTATAAACAGAAAGGATACATTCGACTATAACAAGTTTTTCAAAGGACAGCCACCTACAAGAACACGAGGGCACAACCACAAATTACTGACAGAAAGTCTAGATTAGTTACCAGTAACTATTTATTGTAGTCAAGAGTGTGGTGAATTCTTGGAGGCATTGCAACAAGAAATAATGGGGGCAGGATCAATTAATACATTCAAGAATAGATTGAATGCGCGTAGTTATTTTTAGGTTAAGTGAATGTAAAAGAGACTGATTGAATACAGACTGTGTAGAGTTCTGTAAACCAGTATAAAGCCATTAAGTTAAGTTCACTTAAACCGATGTATCATTTACCTTGATCTTTTTACCTATTGATGGGGACTGTCAAATGGATTCACGTGTCTAATGACAGAAGTAATTTCCCTTGCAATCGTCACAATGTACGATGGTTGCAGGGGTCTCTATATGTCAAGTCGGATCGGAATAGCTAGATCTGCTTTGCACTACTTCCGACGTGTAAAGGCAGGATTTCCCTTAAAATAAAAATCCCGCATCTGCCAGTCTTGCGTAGTCCCAGTTGTGCTTTATGTCTCAATCGCTTTATCTTTGAATTCTAGACATTACTCAAACGTGACATATCGAGACTTTGACATGAGCAACTAATGGCGTATGCTCTACATCCGATAGCATGACTACATCCCCGCAACGTGAAGATTTATGCTAAAACTATCCACCATTTGTTGTTGTTGTCGTCGTCGTCGTTGTGTCGTCGTCGTCGCCACCGCCGCCGCCGAAGAAGAACAACAACAACGCCCACAATGAGTAGGATTACTTTTTTGTGCGCCATAAAAAGGACGTTAATTAAATGGCGGGTTATCTCAGCTTCTCTCACATCCCGAGCGTCCTGATAAAGGTGAACCGTAGTCCTCCATCTGTGTGTCGCTCACTAGTTCGGGGATCACTTATATCTATCACCTTCTTAGTCAGGCTGCCATAAAAACAGCCCGTTCACGTGGGAAACATCTGGACCAGAAAACGCCGGCCTTCTTGAAGCAATACAAATCGTTACTCGGTAGGTAATGACTTTCTGCGACCGGCTGGAGCCGCAGAAACCGCCGTCTCTGTACAGTATGGCTCCAACAGATAGCAACCGTCCTTCTCCGACATGGACGAGGCCTGACGCCGTGCTGAAGTAGTTGGTCATGGATGTGGTGAACTAATTATTTACTTATGTGTGTGTGAGTGTGTATGAGCATTCTGCGTCTTTTCGCTTCTACTGTTTTGTCTTTTAGATTATGAAGAGATCTTCAGAACGAACCCTACTGTGTGCCTTATGCACAGTGGCATTCACCGCCTCAGACATTTTCGCAAGCCACCTTTTCCGTGGGCTGTCTGCATTGAATTCGTTGTATCTAAATATCACTATTTGGCCTTTTCATTATTTAACTCCCACTGGCTTATCCGGCCCATTCCCCACTTCTAACGCTCTCCTGGCCACCTTATTTGACCGCGTTAATTCATTTTCAGTCGAGCTTCAGATTCAACCAGTCGCTTAGACATACTAGGTCTACAATCAGATAGTAGACCATTTTGTCCTTATATGTTGATTTGCTAGTTCAGTATTGTTGTTATCTGTTGTCCCTGATGAAGGCCTATTGGTCGTAACGTAGGTTTTGTTTGTGTTCTTGTCTCGGTGTGGTATCTGACCATACCCATTACACAATTTTGATTAAACTTAACTTTAATAAATTTTAACATTTAAAAAAAAATGTATTTGTTCACATTGTGTCTAAATATCACTGCTTGTTGGGGGTCCTGTGTGGTGGTAGTCTGGTTACGTGGTTAAACTATTTTATCTGCCATCTTTCTAATACTGGTGTTGTTTCCACTAGCCTCCCAAGGTCATTGTTTCTGATCATGTCTCTATTTGTTACAACCAATTTTATTCCCAGGTATGTCCTCTCTGTTGTTACGATGTATCGTTTTTCATCTGATGTTAATGTCCAGTTTTGACATTGACAGCAGATATGTGACGCAATACCGTCTAGATGGATTTGCGTGTTATAAAAATATGCTTTGATTGTCTGGCATCAGTATGTTGTTGCAGTTGCTCGAAGCAACTGCTGTTGTATTCAGTTGAGGTCATAAAGGTCCTGAAATGTGTTCTGACAAACCAGATTGAAATCAAGGATTCCAGTTAAGCTCCACGAAGAAACAAAACGAATCATTACCACAGATTTTCTCCCTTCTCCTTGAGCGTTCATTCTGAAAAGGAAGTTTGTGAAGTTGTTTGGTATTTTACAAAGATATCTATGTCTTTCAGCCTGAAACATCCGATTTCAGCGTAGTATTTTTGGAACGGATTTGCCTACCCTATTCGATCGCTAATATCTAATAAAAATGCATGGATGCTGCCGGTTTCCAAGGCAGCCCTTTTGAAGACAGAATAGTGTTTTGTTCATTAAGGGGTCGCTGACCCTGGTGGAAGCAGCCAACTATAATTCGCTGACAGCTATCAGCGTATTCTTTGCTATTTTTTCGGTCGCAATATCAAGGATTTGATCTCAAGCTCCTTGCATTAAACGAGCGTTATCCTATCCGCTCTACGACCTGCTTCTTCTAAACTTGGATACCCTCACCCCCCCCCCCCCCCCCCCCCCCCCTTACAAACCAATCTTCTGTCCCATTACGAACGAGAACAAAAAACACTCCGGTTACATCTCCAGACAGATGAAACAATTTCGCAACAAATGATAAACATAATGAAACCGAAGGGGGCCTGTCCGGTGTCTTGATTCGCCCGTGGCAGAGCTGGCCCGCTTACATGGCAAGGATGGTCAAACTTACGTGAACTGGTTCTTTAACGACAGAACGGAATTTCAGGGGCGATAAGGGCAGTCGAAATAAGGAGACTAAAATGGCTTTTACGCTGTGGTCGCTGCTGGTAAATTGTATATATGAAGAGAAATATAGAAGGATAGACGGATAGATAGATAGATAGATGGATGGATAGATAGATAGATAGATAGATAGATAGATAGATAGATAGATAGATGGATGGATGGATGGATGTGACGTGACGTGACGTGACGTGACGTGACGTGACGTGACGTGACGTGACGTGACGTGACGTGACGTGACGTGACGTGACGTGACGTGACGTGACGTGACGTGACGTGACGTGACGTGTCGTGTCGTGTCGTGTCGTGTCGTGTCGTGTCGTGTCGTGTCGTGTCGTGTCGTGTCGTGTCGTGTCGTGTCGTGTCGTGTCGTGTCGTGTCGTGTCGTGTCGTGTCGTGTCGTGTCGTGTCGTGTCGTGTCGCGTCGCGTCGTGTCGTGAGGGGGCGGGCGGGACGGGACGGGTGTGTCGAAGACAACAGTGAAGAACTGGCCAACGATGTTTAAAAAGGACGTTAAGTAACGCAACAATATTTGCCTGACCTGGTCTCGTAAGATCTCCCGTTAACTCACGCTCTTTTATTAAACATCATTTTCCAGTTCTTTACTGTTATCTGCGACACATTTTTGTCACCATACACTGCCTGCATTGTGCGATGAATGCCAACTAGTCGATATTCTTTAGCTGTTAGAAACATACTCACAGAATCGTTGATCAACTCTGGGCGGATTTAGTATCCCACACGCCATGTTTTCAACGGTCTGCTGAGAAAACTATGAGTGGAGGCTAATGAAATGTTGCAAACTTGACGGATGGTATGTGCTGTCTACACCAGAATTGACGTCATAATGCGCATCATACGTATGTTCACTTGCTGCAGTTTGATCCGGTTTCATGTGAACACGCCTCGTATACATACATATATGTATATATATATTTTGTAGGTAGCATGCCCTTTGAAGATCGTTGCATCTTACAACCGCCACCTATTTGGCTGCTAAAAGTTTCTTAGCAAATGTGCAATACGGTAGGTTGGTATTACCAGTAGGTTGCCAGTAAATGGATAAATAGATGGATAGATGGATGTTTGGACAGACATATATATATTTATAAATGGACAGATCAATCAATCTTCTTTTTTTTTCTTACGCTGTCAGACGTCGACCTTTATTTTTTCGAAAAAAGCAGCGGTCATCCTGAGGCTGTCGACACTGCCATAGAGCTTGTCTAGTGTTGCCACTGGTGATGGCCACATCTGCTATCTCTGGTCCTCGTATGTCGGGCAGTTTTGCAGCAAATTCTCGGCGGTCATTTTCCCTGTACCACACGAGCATTCGTCGGTGCCACCTATCTTAAATTTATTGAATAGGTGGTACACCTATTCAACAAATTGAAGATAGGGTGTACCGACGAATGCCCGTACGGTACTGGTAAAATGACCGCTGAACATCTGCTGCAGAACTGACCGACATACGAGGATCAGAGAGAGCAGATGTGGCCATTACCAGTGGAACTGCAAGACAAGCTCTATGGCAGTGGCGAGAGCCTCAGGATGACCGCCGCTTTTTTCGAAAAAATAATGGTTACTGTCTGACTGCGTACGCAGAAGAAGAAGAAGAAGAATAGGTGGTACCTCAGTCTATTGTGGCCAGAGCGAAGTCTGAAGACCACGACCTGCTCTCTTCTGTTCAACTGGTAAAATGCATCGTTTTTTTTGTAGCCAGTATGTTCTGTTTCCCATTTGGTCATGTATCTAGCTCTAATAAGCCGTTTTGACTCTTCGTATGTCATACTAGTATCTGTTTGTGGTAGTCTTGCACCTTCTTTTGCCAGTCTGTCTGCCTCCTCGTTGCCTTGGAGGTTGCGGTGGGATGGAACCCACTGTACCACTACTCTTTTTGGTGCAGACTGCTGGCATAGTTGATAGAGTACTGCTCTTAAATCATTGTTCAGTATTTTTCTGGCTTTTTAGTGCTGTGACTACGGCCAGGGCATCTGTAAGCAGGACTATATGGCTTTCATTCCTTTTACCTGTCACCATTTCTTCCACTGCCGCCCTCAGTGCCTCTGCCTCCGCTCTGAAATTGCTTGTGTATTTTCCAGTTTCCGATGAGTTTTATTTTTCTGGCTTTTGGTAGGCTCAGGAATGCCCCTGTCCCTCAGTTCTGTGTTGTGTTTGTTAAAGAACCATCGGTGTATGCATGGGTCCAGTCCATGCTTGGGTAGTTTTTCGTTATGTACCTCAGGTTTGTATCTCTTCTTTCTTTTTCAGTCTGGCTGTTTTTGTTTCCAATACCGTATATTTTTTTTACCACCTCTGGAAATATGTGCTGCCTCCAGGTAGGTTTTCGTACAGTAGGGATGGACTTTGGTGTTGTTAGTGCGTTCATGGGGTCTTCGTGCATCTTTGCTTTGGCTATTTCTGCAAAGTTTCTCCGCTTTAGTTTTCCATTTCGAAATTGTTTAGTCTCTGGTACATTGGATGGTCAGTCAGTCTTATGAGTTTCTCTGCTTGCTGCTGGGCTCTGCAGTCTTTTCTGTCGGTCACGGATTGCAGTTATGTAATTTTTTCAAGTTCTACAATTGGCGTTGACCTCATGCCTCCTGTTATAACTCTCATGGCTTGGTTTTGGAGTTTGCTAATTTTATCGAAGTTCGCCTTAGCTGTTGTTGTCCATGCCGCAATGCCATACTCGAGAACTGGTCTCACTCTTCCAGTGTACAGTTTCTTTAGTATACTTTCGTCTGCTCCCCAGCTTGTGCCAGCAAGTTTCCTCATGATTGCCATTCTTTCTCTGGCTCTCATTCGGTTTCTCTCGATCTGACTTTTCCATGTCATGCGCCGATCAAATGTGACTCCCAGATAGTTTTGGTTGTCGTTTGGCTGCAGGTATTTGCCGTTAAGACTTAATTTGGTGCTTTGGGGTTTGTTTGATAGCGAGAATATCGTACATGTTGTTTTTTCCTCGTGTATTTTGACCAGCCATGAGTTCGCCCACTCTTCCAGCGATGTTAGGACCTGCTGTATCCGATTACTTGCTATGGTGAGATCAATCAATCAATCAATGGATCAATCAAAAGCACATCGCTCCTATTTATGCGTTGGGCCCTTATCACACATCGCCAGCATACATAGTTCAGGGCTACTCTCGCTACCTCTCTCTATGTGTAGCCATTTAATGTCTACGTACTTTTAGGTGTACTTCTCTTTCCCTTGAATTCTCCACCAGAGCCTGTCTGGCTATGTTGGATGGTGCGGGTCTATATGCATGTCCTCCCTCAGTGTTCTATCCAACCCCATTTCTTTCTCTTAATTTGTTGTTCCGAATTCTGTTGTTGGCTCATTTCTCACCAGTCTTCATTCCTTACCAAAAACTGTCACGTTATAACCATTATCCTTCTTAGGCATGTGTGAATGACTTGACACTAGCGTTGCATATTCTAACTTTGGAATGGATCTTGAATTTTTTAAAATCTCTATATATTGTTTGGGGATTACGTGGCGAAGTGGTTAAGCCGTCGGACTCGAAATCAGTTGGTGTGGGTTCGACTCCAAACTCCGCCGTCTTTTTCACGGGTGCTTCATGCGGAGTCCCTTGCATCTCGTAGTCACCCCCTACCCTAGTCGTCTTGTCCTTGACTTGCCACTGGGGTCGGGCGACTCGAGACGAGAGAGTGAGGATAAAAAAAAGCGCAGTAAATCCTTACCAAAGATAGCGCTAGAAAAATACGGTCGGACAAACGGGCTTCGGTCGGACTAAAAGAAGGAAAGTGGATAGAATCCCCGTTAAGACATGTGTTGCCTTTCTGTTGAGAGAGAAATAAACAGACATAGCCAACACACAACGTGGCGATAGCAGTGACAAATCGGCATGTAGTCCTCAGCCTTTAAAACCTCTCCACTACCCTAGCAATGAGAAAATAGGCCTTCGACAGTTTATTTTGTTCAACATTTCATCACTGACTTACAAAATATGTGCTCCAAATGTCATGAAAATTATCAAATACATCGTGAGTTTCACCCGAGCAAAAGATTTGAATCATTGACAGATTGACAATTTTATTTAGACTGAATCGGATGTTAATCATATATATGGTGTCTACTCCCCCAAAGCGCGCGAGTTGAGTCCTTCAAAAGTGTTCACATTGATGCGTGAGTTGAAAGATTCCACTCAAGAACTCATGACAGCTGAAGCAAGTCATTACCACAGGTCGACTACCCGGATTGGAAGGCGAACTTTGTCCGTCAGCACGGACAGTTCTTCTTAATGGAATGAAGTAAATTTGACTAAAATGTCAAAAGATCGAATAGTTATGCCATGTTTAGTCTCATAAAAGTTGAGTACGTGGCAGTACGTAGAATTATAACTATATTAACGCTAGCTTTAGGGCCAAAATTGAGCTCTTTTTAAAAAAATGTTGAAATTAGAGTGTGTAGAATAAGAATATGTTCCTTAATATGTAATATCTCAGCCCAACGCCACGTGCCAGGATATTTACAAGATATCTGCGCTCAAGGAATAAATCTCAGTGTGGGAAAACTAATGGAAGAAATCGTTAACACTAGAATAACCTGACATATGGAATCCAAAAATGTATTTAACCCCACAGAAAACAGGCTTTCATACAAACAGATCGACAGAAGATCAGGTAATATATATCCCGCAAGAGATGGAAGGTGCAAAGCAAGAAAACAAAAACCACAAGCTGTTTTTGATAGATCAAGAAACAAACTTTCAATAAAATATTGACGAGAACCAGAAACAGGCCCAGTGACAAAACACCTTCACAGAGTGACCTTAGACTATTAAGCAGACACAGCAGACACCGTCTTTTTCGATTGGCCATCATTGTCAAAATTGCTGAAGGAATACCCACCTCCCAACTCCTTACATTACCAACATCCTGTACTGCAACGGAAATAGGAGGTGATTGTCCATAGCGATGCACAAACTAAATAGTATGTGTTGCATACCCGGTCTTCCCGGTGGCAATCTACGGATGCGAGACATGGACGATCACATAAATATTAAGACAGGTGATCTGGGCTTTTGAGACAGAATGCTACAGAAGAATCTTCAAAATACCTTGGGTAAAGAAAATAACAAAAAAGCCAACCTGCAAGATGAGAGTGTTGAAGAGAGTTGGCTAATAAACCATGTTTTCTTTTGGAAACTGAAGTTTTTCCGCTACATCAAACACCATGAGGAACTTAACAAAGCAGACCGCGAGGACATTGTTCCAGGAAGACGAGGCGGACGCCGACCAAGCTGTAGATGAACACAGGACATCAAGGACACTCTAAATGTGAACATGGAGCATTCGAGCAGACGGACTGTTGATCGAGATTCTTGTGGAACCGCTGTGATGAGAGCGACGTTCTGCCAAGCACATGCTACACGAAGAAGGCCTTGTATGGAGGCACATAACAAAATAACGATATAACAACATAAAAAAACCTATATATTCCACTATCTAACACAAGGAAAGGAAGACAACTGGTTCGGAAAAGTCAATGTGTGGGACGAAAACGTATGAAACTTATTTACCAAGCCTTACGGTTTCTGGATTATCTTTATTTCTCTTATTTACACTTTTTGTTCTTCCATTTACACTTCTTCTTCTTTCATTTACATTTATTCTTCCATTTACACTTCTTCTTCAATTTACACTTCTCCTTCCATTTATACATAGAGAGTTGTTTCTAGAGCTTTCTTTATGTATCCTATTTGAGGAATTGTTTCTTTCTGTGTTATACTTTGACTATTGTTTTCTAGCACTTTCTTTCTGTATCATAGTTGGGAAATTATTTATAAGTCTTTCTTTCCGTATCATACTGTGCGAATTATATTTCTAATTCTTTCTTTTCGAATCACACTTGTGGAATTGTTGCTGGAGCTTTCTTTATGTACCGTTTAAGTTAACGTTTTTATGCTGGTTTAAAATATTTTACAGAGATTTGATTGCTTCTAAAACCTTTCTTTCTGTATCATATTTGGGCCATAGTTTGTAGATCATTCATTCCAACTAGGAAGCGTACTCCACACTCATCAGACTTTTGACAATTGCGAAGAAGGAGAAACAAGATGTCAACAGCAGACAACTGCGCTGGGTAAAACACAAATTAGGGATACCGTCTGGTAGCATTATCTCGACCAGACATGTGCAACGCCATCAGGAGAACGGACAGAATAGCAGGTTTTAAATATATCCGCGGGGCATAACTTATGAAATTACACAAAAATATTTTAAATATATTACCATTTACTTGACGTCCCCTTGGGGCGGGGTAGGGGGGGGGGGGGGGTGTGAGCTAGTTGTTAAGTGACGCAGCTCACAACCAGAAGGTTCTGGGTTCTTCTTCTTCTTCTTCTTCGTCGTTCGTTCTCAATCTCCCTCTACCAAACACTGAAAGGGCTTAAGTAGCAGAATGTAGTCCAGAGAACGGAATGCGTTGTGTCGTAGTTTACAGCTTGACTGTGATATTTGCACCATTCGGTCCACAACATCCGACTTCAGCAAGCATTTTTTGAGTACCGGGTTAGCATTCCCTCTTCGATCCCTTCTCCTAAGCCAGTCTGCCCTGATGCAGCATGTTATCCAGGATCACCACGTGGAGGTGTAGAAGGGTCTTGGCAGCTATGGTTCGCTGGCCCTGACGCTAGCAGTCAGCTATGGGTCGCTGACCACTGCAGCTCTTGCGCTGCGCTGCGCTGCTCAGCATCTTCGATCCCCATCACAGCACCGGCCGTTATCCCGGGGAAGCAAATCCTTAGAAAATGCAAGACCAAGCAGATCCTTACATAAAAGGCATGCTAAGTCGGATGCACTGGGCCTACAGGCGCAAAATAAAAACCACAGTGCAACGCACACTCGCCTTGGGAAATAGAGAAATAAGAATGAAAAAAAAAAATTGACAAAACAGTTTTTTATAATCTTCAAAATTGTCATTTACGAAGTATCAACAAGACACTTGGGCATTATTATCGGCCCCGATGGCTCATTGTGGACTTGCGAATACGTGGACATTCAATAATGCAAAACTACTAACAGATCACTATTGTTCCAACAATACAATAGAAAGACGCTACAGAACATTTGGAGATGTTCATGAGTGAAGTGTTTATCTCGCGTTGGGGATTACAGAACAGCGAATGTCAAACTTCACAAATGCATCAAGGCACACGAGATGCTGCAATATGGGTATTTACGTCATCTCCAAAGTCTCCAAAAGTCACAGCAAATAATATTTCTTTTGTATATCCATTTTAATTTAATAAACATTCCACGGACTTCCCAAACGTTGCCCACAAAGACATACCATTCAAACAAGTCAAGACAGACGTTGGTGTAAATATTGTGAGAATTGTCTGCTCTTACAGGATGGTTCTATGTGCTTGGAGGACTGACACAATAGGTAGGAATATTGGAGATGATCAGGCCAGTCTATTTGAGAGAGAATATTTGAAAGAGATCACTTAGTTTTGTCACTGTAGCTAGTTTTTTTTGTTTGCATGTATATTTCTGTTGCTATTTTATCATTTAGGTTCCATGGAATATGGGGCTTTGCAGGCAGATTGACAAGTGTGTTTTAATAAAAACATGTTTGCGTTCGCTTTATTTCTCAAATCCCCAAGGTGGTGTTCGTTGCACTGAAGTTTTTATTTTGCGCCTGTCGGCCCAGTGCATCCGATTTCAGCATTCATTTTCTGTAAAGGTCTGCTTTCTCCTGCATTTTGTAAGGGTTTGCTTCTCCGGGGTAACGGCCGGTGCTGTGATGGGGATCGAACCCGGCACCTTCGTGTTGTGAGCCGTGCACTTAACCACTAGGCCACGCCGTTCCCTGACAAGTGTTCAATGGGTTCATGTTATTATGGAAGGAACATACTTTTCCTTCTACTTTCCTATCAATGTTTTAAAACCAAGCAGAAGTTGGAACACACAACCCTTTTTGTATTGTCAATCTTCTAAAACCAAGCAGAAGTTGCAACACACAACACTTTGTTTGTATAAGAATCCGTTATTCACTTCTCTGTTTTAGATTTATCGAATTTCATTCTAGATAATAAATTGCTCGCAGATGTAAGTGCTTCCAAATGACGCTATTCTCTTCCATGCAAAAGCGTGAGTTTCGGGTACTTGTTCTCTGGAAAATATTCCTGAACAAATTCAGTTAGTGAAACATCCCTTCATTTTTGTCTTCGAATCTGAATTTTCTTTCAGTTCAATTAGTTCCATTTCCAAAGAATGTGGATCTTGTTCCACGCCCACATCAAAAAGGGAAAGGAAGATTTCTTAATTTGATTCGTGCGGTTGAGAATCACGGAACTTAATGTTGACTTTTTATTGAAAGACTTCAAATTGCCAGAAAATAAATTGCAATCAAAATCAGGTATGGAGAAAAAATAAGTTCTGATTATACTTAGTTGGCTGTCGTAGAGTCTACGTTCATTCTCAAATAACCGAATGTGTCTATGCAGCTCATGAACTATCTTTGAGTGTGTGATATCTCTCCAAGTTCAGTAAGGTGATCCGAATATTAGGAGGTACATAAAATGGTGTTCATTTAAGAATACAAAAGGCGAGAGGTTCTTTCCTGTAATTATGAGCCTTAAAGAAATGAAATTTAATTTAATTTAAACTTCCAGCAAATCAAAAATCTGTAGGTTTACAGTAAATTATGTTCTTTTGTGTGTGTTTATCTTTCAGTTCTGAACGGGACACACTAGAATCAATAGCCACTTGAATCGTATCAATCCCCAGCACCTGTCCTTGTGTAGACAACACTCTTACCCTGATGAAACTGTTAGACCCCTACTCATTGAGTGCAAAAGGCTTGCAGACATGAGGACAAGATTCTTACAAGCAGTGCCGACAATTGCCAACACACTGTACGGAGCAGTGAAACAACTGAAGAAGACCTGTATCTATATAAGAATGGCATTGGGCTGCCAAGAGCAGGCTTGCTCAGCAGCTAAATGATAACAACAACAACAACAACAGCAATACTCTATTTCCCTACAACATGGGAGACAACAAGGGCACCTACGGAAACGGAACATACTTTTGGTGAATGACCTGCGCAGAATACAAGGGTGGAAGTCGTACGATAAGATCACATTTAAGACATTATTGGAAAGAACGACAGTTACCAGAGGAGCATGGCATACAGAGGAGACGCCGTCGCTAGATAGATCCCACATTTCAGAGACAAGTTCATAACATTAGAAGACAGGGGACGACGTGGCCTAGTGGTTAAGTGGAACGGCTCACAATCCGAAGGTTCTGGGTTCGATCCCCATCGCAGCATCAGCCGTTACCCGTGGGAAGCAAACCCTTAGAAAATGCAGGAGGAAGCAGACCCTTACATAAAATGCATGCTGATGTCAGATGCACTGGGTGAAAGGCGCAAAATAAAAACCACAGTGCAACGCACACCGTCTTGGGGATTAGAGAAATAAGGCGAACGCAAAAAAAATAAAAATTACATTACAAGACAGTCTCTGCTCTGGTACCACCGGAAAACAAAAATAGCGGACGACCGAAACACTCATGGAGGATGCAGTTATATGCTAATTTCAGGACGGCACGCAAGACTGTCTCAAATGGATCAAGATAGAAAGATTTCGCCCGTATGTGTTGAAGACATATGCTCCAGACAGAGCTGTACGGTGTTTTATTGATTGAATGTGGTTTCTAACGTCAACATAAAATGTCAGATTACACAGCTAGCTTTTGTTTTCTAACTTCGGCAAAGATTTGCCGTTAATGTCCATGAAAACATATACTTATCCTGCAAATCATCAAATCGCTTGAGTATCCTCCCCTTACTTAGCCAACGCCCCCCCCCCCCCCCCCCACCCCATCGTAAAACAATCCAATATCTTGCGGTTTTCATCCTTGCATTGATTCTCTTCCATAAATTCTTGAAACTAGTGGTCGTTTAGTGCATTTGACCTAAGGATATGTTTGCTAAAAAATTACCGTGGTCAGTACACAGGCAAATTTTATTGTTATTACACATTTTTTGTTTGGTGTTTCATTCAGTGAAGCATAAGCTTAAATCGTCATTATTGACGGTTATTTTTCATTTGACTGATCTTATCTAACAAGCATCTTCTAAGATTATTCCAACTGTTTCTGTAGTTCTATCGGTTGATATCCCGTGTAGCTTATCCCACTTAATGGTGAATTTGTTTAATACATTTTGTTATTTCCTGGAAGATTTCGTCCCTTAATAGTATATTTTTTTGGTCGAATGACCATCAACGCAGAGGTCCGCGATATCGATGAGGCCTGTGATCTCGTCTAGTGCAACTTACAACGTTTCAAATTGTAAAGTGAGTTCTTGATGTTCGTTTGTATGTCATCGGCTATTCCGTCGTTACGTCTCGTTACAGTACTACGAGAAAGACTTAATTGTTCAATGCATTGCATTTGTCAGGGGACAGCACTTTCGTTTCATTATGTCACTGGAACATTCTTTGAAAAAGTATAATTCGGAAAACGGTCTCAAAAAAGATTTATATTTTCTTTGATGGCAATAACGCTTAGCCGAAACAATTTTGTCATCTTCCATAATCGGTTTGTGTATAAACAATTGATTAGTATTTGTACATTATTGATCATAGAGTGTATTTAATCTTTTCTTAACGGACTTTTGAGATCGCTGTAATTGCCATGTCTGGGTGTAGTAATGCTTTTGCAGGCTGCTTTATTTCACAAAGAGAACAAAATTTGAAAAATTGAACAAAAATTGTTTCCTTTTGCATGAGAAAACATAAATCATATATTCACATTCCTAGTGAATAATACAACAGCTGTCAGTTTTCTGTTCTTCAATGCTGCTAACCTAAAAATGTAGAATGTCGATACAATTGTAAGAACATAAAACTAATTTTATAAATCGCAGTATGTCAAAATTACAAGAACAATAGGACATTTTGAAGACCTCCTGGCAACAGTCAGAAGACAGAAACTCACTTGGTGCAATCACACATCGAGATCAAACGGGCTCGTAAATACGATCCTGCACGACAGGGTGCAATGTGAACACCGAAGAGGTCGTCCCAAGAAGATGTGGGAGCACAACAAAAGATATTGGACCAATCTCCGATCAGAATAGACATATGCAGCAGTCTCTGACAGAGAGGCGTGGCGTGGAATTGTTCGGTGTCTTCATAGGTACCCCAACGACCTCACCGATTACGGATAACCTGCCCTGAGTGTGCCACGAGATATCGACATATTTAAATGAAATAAACGCACAAATTTCAATTTTATAAGACGCTCAATGCAATACTGACAGTTATTGGCTACTGTGCTGCTTGTACACACTAACAAATGTATTTTATTTTGATTGGCCATTTCTTACCGTGTCAGCTTTAGCTTAACCAAACTTCCACATTCTTTACCTTGTAAAGTCTTCACGTCCATGCATTATACATAAAGTAAACATCGAATTAACATGTGAGACTCAACAAACACTCTTAATTTAGCTTCTGGTTATTGTCTGTTTTATTGTGCGTCTGATTAGCGTAGCGATAGTGCACTTGCTTTTCACAGCAAAGGTAAGGGTTCAACTCTCATGAGTCTTGTTCTTGTAGACCCAGCTGTAAATGATTACACGGCATACGACTTAGGGCGTAATAGACAGCAAGGAAAGGAGCTGCTCACCATACAAACTGTGACGTAGTATACTCAAGTTTCTAACAACTTCATTTCCCGAACATAGTGTAACTCATCATCATCATCATCATCATCATCATCACCATCACCATCCTCATCATCATCATCATCATCATCATCATCATCATCATCACCATCCTCATCATCATCATCTTCATCACCATCATCATCATCATCATCATCATCATCACCATCACCATCATCATCATCATCATCTTCATCACCATCATCATCATCATCATCATCATCATCATCATCACCATCATCATCTTCATCACCATCATCATCATCATCATCATCATCATCATGTAGCATGTCCTTTGCAGAACGTAGCTCTCATGACAGCATGACTGTAGGAAACTATCTTACGGCAGTTTTCTGGGCTGCTCCAAGGTCAAATCCAGCGTCTCCTTGATGTCCTGAGCCCATCGTCTTCTCTGATGGCCCCTGCTTCTCTTTCCAGTGACCATGCCTTACATAACCGCTCTCTCCAGTCTGTTGTGTCGCTTAACGTGTCCAAAAAACCAAAGTTTTCGGGTCATTACGTCATTTATGAACCATTTCTCCTCTACATTCAGGTCTTGCCGGATGGATTTGTTTCTTTCTTTCTTTGTCCACCGGATTTTCAGGACTCTTCTGTAGCACTGTGTTTCGAAAGCACCGATCTTTGCCCTTATTGCTTTTGTAATCGTCCCTGTTTTACATCCATAGGTTGCCACTGGAAAAATTCATGTTCTTAGGATCTTCAGTTTTAGTTCTTTGTTTGTATTATGCCACTGGTTCTGCACGCTTCTTATCTTCTGCATTGCCCTAGTCTGTCCACCTCTTACTTCCCTTGTACAGTCTCCATTGTTGTTCAGTATTGATCCCAGAAATTCCAAATGTTCAACATTTTCAATCTCTTCTCCAGCTATCTCGATTTCAGGTTGGAGTTTTGTCTGATCAGTTGTCATTATCTTTGTTTTCTTTGTATTCAGGTAGAGATTCTGAGCTTCACTATATTTCTGGACTGATGTAATTTTTTGTTCTAGGCCCTTGGCGCTGTTCGAGAAAAAAACTGTGTCGTCGGTATATTGTATTTCCTCCTTTTGTGAAAGGATCAAAGTCTGTAGAAATTGGATCTGCCTTTACATTCCTTATAATGTTTTCTGCATATATGTTGAACAGGTGTGGTGAAAGAATGCAGCCCTGTCCGACCCCCTTGTGTATATCAAAACAATCTGAGGTTTCACCGTGTGTAACTACTATGGGACAAACTTTGACTTAGTGTACCGAAGTCTTTAACAACTTCATTCCCCACAGTCGTGTAACTACTATGGGAAAAACTTTGACTTAGTGTACCGAAGTCTTTAACAACTTCATTCCCCACAGTCGTGTAACTACTATGGGACAAACTTTGACATAGTATACCGAAGTCTTTAACAACTTCATTCCCCACAGTCGTGTAACTACTATGGGACAAACTTTGACTTAGTGTACCGAAGTCTTTAACAACTTCATTCACATCATTCGTGTAACTACTATGGGACAAACTTTGACTTAGTGTACCGAAGTCTTTAACAACTTTATTCCCCACAGTCGTGTAACTACTATGGGACAAACTTTGACATAGTATACCGAAGTCTTTAACAACTTCATTCCCCACAGTAGTGTAACTACTATCGGACAAACTTTGACACAGTATACCGAAGTCTTTAACAACTTCATTCCCCACAGTCGTGTAACTACTATGGGACAAACTTTGACTTAGTGTACCGAAGTCTTTAACAACTTCATTCCCCATAGTCGTGTAACTACTATAGGACAAACTTTGACTTAGTGTACCGAAGTCTTTAACAACTTCATTCCCCACAGTCGTGTAACTACTACGGGACAAACTTTGACATAGTATACCGAAGTCTTTAATAACTTCATTCTCCACAGTAGTGTAACTACTATCGGACAAACTTTGACATAGTATACCGAAGTCTTTAACAACTTCATTCCCCACAGTAGTGTAACTACTATCGGACACATTTTGCCTTTATTCTTAAACATTCAATTCCAGGATGTAAGTGGTAGGATCTTACCGTTTATTTTTATTTCGTCTTTGATTATCAGAAAACCTAACAGTTTGTAAGTTGCTGTCGGGCATTGTTCAGTGAAATATGGATAGTCCTCTAGGACCGGATGAAATTAGCGTAGATGCCCGATGTGGCCTGAGGGTGGTACTTTGCACAGGCCTGACCTAGACAGGTTCTGTTCTGGAATTCCCGAGGTAAGAGAAGTAGAGACAAGCCTTCGCACTTATGGAGAAAAGAGCTTAAGGCGAAATATCTAGTAGACGGAGATCATGTGTACTGAGCTGAAAGAAATGGCTCTTGGCAGGAAGGTTTGACGTGAAGGTCTTGTAGGCGTTTTGCTGAGGACGTTTGCTCTATAGAGTGGGATCAACGCTTTAATCGATCGATTGATTGATATTAATTAGTGAGATGCAGGGAACCGTGAGTTTAAGAAATGACGATTTAAGTGTCACCGGGTTGAAGTAATGAACTACAGTAACATTCAAACAATGTTGTAAAATGTGACTAAAAAGGATGTACATGGGGATAGTAAGCTCACAACGAAGAGCGATTGGTATTGAATCGGCAACTCGAAAGCTCGGATACAGGCTTCCTGTAAGGGAGCCGGTTCTAGGGATAGTCCTGCTGCGTGAAAGCAAAGTTATCTTAAATGGATTAGGCGGCACTACATGTTGATGCATATGCCACTAGTATGAATTACGTACTTTTTACGACTTTCTATGTTGGTGGATTACAGTGGCTCCCCTCACATCAAGGGAAATACTTGAGTAGGGCGACCTATGTCTTTATTACTGTAGTGAAATGCTAGGTTCCTCACTTAGCTAACACTTTTGGGGATTACAGTTCCGATCACCACTTCGTTATCCTGGTTGTCATGAAACATAATATTTCAAGGGATACAGCTTGGATGTGAGGTGGATAGCTTATCAGTATGTTTCATCTTACCCTGGCTAACATAGTCTGATCAGTCTGTTTCATCTTACCCTGGCTAACATAGTCTGATCAGTATGTTTCATTTTACCCTGGCTAACATAGTCTGATCCGTCTGTTTCATCTTACCCTGGCTAACATAGTCTGATCATCTGTTTTATCTGACCATTACTAATATAGCCTAACCAGTATGGTTCACATGACCCATACTAACAAAGTCTAATCAATATGTTTTACCCGACCCTGACTAATATAGTAATATCGTGTGTTTCACCTGATCCCGACTAACACAGTATAACCAGTATGTTTCACATGACCCTGACTAACATAGTCTGATCAGTATGTTTTGTCTGACCCCGACTAACATAGTTTGGCTTGGCTTGGCTTCGTACGTTCTCAATCTCCCGCTACTAAACCCTGAATAGACTTATGTAGCAGAATGTAGTCCAGAGAACGGATTGTGTTGTGTCATAGTTTATAGCTTGACTGCGATATTTGCACCTTTCGGTCCAACACATCCGACTTCAACAAGCATTATTTGAGTACCGGGTTAGCATACCCTCTTCGATCCCTTCTCCTTAGCCAGTCTGCCCTGCTGCAGCCTGTTATCCAGAATCATCGCGTGGAGGTGTAGAAGGGTTTTGGCAGCTATGATTCGCTGGCCTGACGCTAGCAGTCAGCTATGGGCCGCTGCCCACTGCAGCTCATGCGCTGCTCAGCATCTTGATCCCTACCATAGTCTGATCAGTACGTTTTGTCTGACTCTAACTAACATAGTCTGATCATTAAGTTTAACCTGACCAGACGTTAAACTCCTCTCCCTAGACAACACTGTATTTCCTTTTCACGACATGCTCTCTGTGTTGGACACACGCTATTCCTCATTTTGTCACATGCACAGCCTTCCCGCAAACAACATCAGCTATTCCACCGACAGATTTAGCCACTTTCTTCAATTCACATTCTTTAGTTCTGTCTGCTCGTTTTATCATGCTACGCAAACACGATACCTTTTCACCGTTTCTATCGATTAACCAATTCTCCTGATCAAACGTCGAAGATAAAAGGCAATTTTATCACATTCCTGGGCTCTGAGGCCATCACGGGACATTCTATTCCTGTCTGATGTCCTTCCAATGTTTGTCTGGCATATTTTTAATGGACGATTTTGAATACCCAAAATGTTTGATGGTTCTTCTTAATATTATTGTTAATAAGGTCATACGCGATTAGCTCTGCTGCCCAGTAGTTGACAAAATTATGTTTTTGAAGTCTTGCATGGAATAAAATGACGTACGCGTAACGCATCCACAATTTATACGAATCTAGCAAGGATTTAAATATACGTTCTCATTATACAGGATGTCCAAGTCGCTACCGGCAACTTACAAGTTGTAAGCCAATGAACATCGTTCAATTTAATTTGACATGGACATGATTTGGTGTATATTTTGCAGGTGGTTGCAATTATAGGCGAGCCGCCCGACCCCAATGGCAAGTCAAGGACAAGACAAACTAACAACAGTTAATCCTTGCTAAAAATAGCGCTAGAAAAATTCATTTTGCATCATCGTCTACGATGGACGGCGGCCTTTACCTTGGTTGCAATTAGCATCTGCATGTCTGCATGTTATGGAAGGTATTTACCAACATATCAGGAGTCACAGACTCAATTTCCCGCCTATATACTTCTTGCAGTTCCGTGAGATTCATTGGTTTGTTTCGACAAACTTTTCCTTTAAGCATGCCAAAATGAAGGAATCAGGTCGGGTAAGATTAGATAATCTTGGTGGCCAACAACCATTAAAATTGACATGATATTTAAAGTGGCTCCGTTCTGCTCAAAATAACCAGTACATAATTCCACATCGTCCAACATGTTCACAGTATGCCAATGTCAGATGTGATGTATTTACGTTCATTGGTTTACAAGTTATAAGGGAAAACCTGGGGCTTATAGCGAGTGGGACAAATGTATACTATTTTGATTTTACAGATAAATTGTAAATTTACAGATATGATACTAAACCGATTGGTACAAAGAAAAGACCTATAGAAAAGACCTATAGAAAAGACCTTGCTAAACCAATAATGTAGTTTGTTTGTGGCCTTCCCATTTGCCTTGATAGCAGACAAGCCAAATAGGTAAATTATTTCATCTTGAGATGTCTGTCTGGGCTACTCAGGATCAAGTGACAGGACGAAGTGCCTATTGATGACATTCTTAGTAAGACTAACATGGTGAGCATGTATATGTATCTGCAAAAATCCCAGATAAGATGGACCGAGATGCTGGTCGTATGCCCGATGAGTACACCCAGAATCAGCTGTTATTATTCGGTGAGCTCACAACAGGCAGACCGTCATTAGGAGTGCAGAAGAATTGCTACAGACATTCTTTGGAAACTAGCTGATAACTGAGAACATGCAGGATAGTGATTTTATCATATAAACCGACGGATCGGTCCTGCGCAGTGGGACATCAGGCTTTTCAGCTAGAATGAGAGGATATATGTCGTTGCTGAGTGGGGTGGGTCATAAACGCCAATAACCGCCAGTTTGAGAAATGGGATGGAAGCAGTGACCTCAGAGTTACGATGGCTATCTAACCCCTTTCACAATAGGCAACCATCGTGACTGACGCGAAAGCCGTATTTAAGAAGGTACAGAAAGGATGGCAGAGAAACGAGAGGATCGCAGCTGTTGAGGCCTCAAACCTTCAGGGGATGACATGGATCTAATGTCCTGTTCATGCTGGGGTTCAGGACAACGAAATAACTGATAAGTTGGCTTCACAAGCTCCCATCATGGGCACGTTGACTTACTGTCCTTGTCCTTCTGTGGTTCAGGGCAATGAAAGAGCTGACATCTTGGCTTCACAAGCTCCCACCATGGGCACGTTGGAGATGGATAGGAGAGACATTTTGAAATCAATCAGCGATCGTCTGTTGGATGAGGACACCGAAATAGATAAATCAGCAATCCACAGATGGAAAAGTTTCGTTATCAAACAGAGTTGGAGCGGAGCGTGGCGCAAGAGAGCACGGAGCAGGAAAGAAAACATCTAACGAGGTACAGGGACCATCAGCATCCAGGCCCTGTAACATTTGATGAGAGAGAGCACCTATGAGTATGCCAGGAGTGCAGTAACGTCGATTCTTAGAAACAGAAAACGTCTCTAAAAAGTTTCAACATTGATGTTACATCCTGGGAGTTTCTTCCTCAGAATCATTCCACCTGATGAGCGGGAATCACTGAAGGTGCTCAGATCGCAGAGTGAACTTAACCGCGGAGGCCCAGAATAGGCGTGGAGCCTGAACGAGCAGAATACACAATGACTCCGTAGTTGACTACTCACATGAGTCCAAAGTGTGCAGCATAGTCTAGGTTACCACGATTAGTTTCTATAACCGTATGAGAAGACATCTCTCCGCACAAGCCTGTTGCTTTTGCTATCTTTGCTTGCAATAAACAACTATTACCCAGTCTGTTTTATATTCTCCTCTCTTAATTGTATTCCTATTTTCCCAACTAGTGTTTTTATCTATCTTTCTGCACTCCCAACTGCCTAGCTGTCAGTCATGTCTTACATTCGATCTGTCTTTCTTTTTCATTTCTTGTCTCTCACTCTATGTCATTATCTCGTTTTTATCTTCACCCTACAGACATTATGTCTGCCTGGAATTATTTCTCCATTTAGTTTTGTCTGTTTTTTTTCTTCTTTCAGCTTCTTGTTCTTATCTCTATTATTTATTCTCGCCCAACGTACTGTTTAACTGTCTGTCTGCGTTCCTATATTTCTGATTCTCATTCTGACGTTTTTTTTCTGTATTACTGTTTTGCTTTCTATTTCGAATTGCTTCGTGACAACTTTGTCTTTGCAGTTCTCTCTCTCTCTCTCTCTCTCTCTCTCTCTCTCTCATAATTCTTTTTTTTATTCTTTATTTCTGTATTCATTTTTATATCTATATTTCTTATGCTTTATCAACTGACCAAATATAAATCGTTATTAAAATAGTTTCTTTCTTATCTATATTACACAGTAAACTTCAGTAGCCCAGAATATATATATATATATATATATATATATATATATATATATATATATATAGAGAGAGAGAGAGAGAGAGAGAGCACGATAAACTACAGGGATGCGGAATGTATATAGCACCGCAAACTACAAGAACATAGTGGAGATAGCACGAACTAACTACAGAGACACACATACGGGAGATAACATCACAAACTATTTGATCAGAGATGGGAGATAACGTCACAAGCTATAGGAGCACGGATTGGAAATATAAAAAAACTAGTGCAGCACATACGGGAAATATAAAAAAACTAGTGTAGCACATACGGGAGATAATATCAACAACTAGTGTAGCACATTGGGGAGATAACATCACAAACTATAGGAGACAGAGGGGAAATACAATCACAAACTACAGGAACACGTAACGCACATAATACCACAAACTACAGACAGTGTTTAGAAGACCACAGACCAGAAAATGTACACCAACCAAGTTATTAAAAAACCTACATATATTCTAAATGAATTCCTGACAAACGCGAGACAGAATAATTAAATATCGCACGTTAGCCGTAGTAGACGAGTCAGTAAAATGAAAGATAGACAACCAAACATGACAGTTGCGATTCCACTGAAGTGGCCAATAGTGAAATTGAAAAGTAGCAGAAATATTAAGCCACCATGTTTGCCATCTTTATACAGTTTAGGACAGGGCTTCTCAACCTGATAGGACTGCTAGCAACGTTTACGTGTAATATTAAGTGCACGAGCCCCATGGAATCTAATGGTTCGCATTTTTGGGGACGGCGTGGGCTAGTGGTTAAGTGACACGGCTCACAACTCTAAGGTGCTGGGTTCGATCCCCATCATAGCACCAGCCGTTACCCAGGGGAAGCAAACCCATAGAACATGCAGGACCCTTACATAAAATTAATGCTAAAGTCGGAAACACTGGACCGACAGGCGTAAAATAAAAGCCACAGTGCAACGCACGCCGCCTTGTGAAATAGAGAAATAGGGCGAACGTAAATGAAAATTGAAAAGAACAAACTAAAAAAAACATACATTTTTAAAACAATGGCATTCCTAAGCTTGAAAGCCACTCAGAAGTTCAGTGATGTCCAAGAAGAAGTCGCTTGTAGCTACACATAAAAAGTCTTGTAGATGTTAATCAGCTAATTGTGACCCTGCTTTGTTATTGAAGTATTTCATAAATGAGAAAGCTTTTTCGAACAAGTAGGTCGTCCCAAACATTTGAGAGAGACAATCCGCAGTATGTAAAACCTTTCTGTGTCTCTGCTCCCCAAAAGGTTATGGATTTCTCCTTTTCTAAAACTACTTCAGCGCTAAGGAGGACTTGAGATCTATCAATTCAACTACCCATGATGCAACACAACGTTGACCCTGACCAGCATCGGGGAAACCCCCGATTCAAGTCAGCAGTGCGAAATGTTTCAGAACGTAGAGCGGGAAATGCGTTTACTGGCAGCAGACGCGCAACTTAACAACTTTTAGGTCACATAAAATACTTCTTCTTCTTCTTCGTTCGTTCTCAATCTCCCACTACCAAACCCTGAAAGGGCTCAAGTAGCAGAAGGTAGTCCAGAGAACTGAATGCGTTGTGTCGTAGTTTACAGCTTGGCTGCGATATTTGCACCTTTCGGCCAACACATCCGACTTCAGCAAGCATTTTTTGAGTACCGGGTTAGCATTCCCTCTTCGATCCCGTCTCCTTAGCCAGTCTGCCCTGCTGCAGCCTGTTATCCAGGATCACCACGTGGAGGGGTAGAAGGGTCTTTGCAGCTATTGTTCGCTGGCCCTGACGCTAGCAGTCAGCTGTGGGTCGCTGACCACTGCAGCTCATGCGCTGCTCAGCATCTTGATCCCACATACAATACAATGTATGAATAGCAACATTATCTATTTGGATTTGCAAAACAAAGTTTACTTGGAAAAACGGGCCACATGAGCATTGGCACCTGCCTTGACCTAGTTGGCCATGGTATCCGCGTGTATATTTTTACTTGCAAGACTCGAGCACCAATTGTCATTAAAAGAGCACCTTAGTGCGCCCGAGCACCAGGTTGAGAACGCTTGGTTTAGGACGTTAGCTTGAATAATATGAAGAAATCAGTTGTCAGTCAGAGGTCATTTATGCGTCCATAGGGCTTACCCGGAAATTGAACTTGTGACAGACGTGTGATTGTCGTGCATGTGGTTTCCTTCGTACGGTCTGAGACATGAACTTGAACATATGAAAAGAAAGATCTCTCAGCGTGAGATCGTTTGTATGTCCGTAGATTCTGTATTTCAAATGATTTGGTAAGAGATGTGACTGTTAAATGTTTTAAACATCGCACGTTTATGTATTTTTCTTTTTTTTCCATATGCTTTCATATGTCAAGTTAAATATATTCAAAGAAGGTAACAGTAAGCTAAGGCAAATAATTGGTTGAGGCAACTGTTTTTAACCGTCGCACTGACTGACCTTGACAACGAATGATATCAATCCACGGCAAAATTCAAGGCAGATGAAGTGGAGACGATGTGGAGACGATGTGACTGAGCCAGGTGTTGCGTGGGAGAACTCCTTGAGGGGTTCCGTCTTTTCCCGTCCCCGAATTCCAGTTACAGGTGAGAGAAGTTGTCGATTTGGAATGTCGTGGGGAGGCAGGCAACATGGCCGAAAAAACGTTAAGTGACGCCGATACGGCGTTGAGAAAACGCTGTAGAGTTCTGTCCGCCCGAAGACCTTGAGGTTACCGACAATGTCATGCCAAAAAACTCCAAGGATACAACGTTGATGGTGTATGTGGTAGACCTTGAGCCTCTTTTTATTTACCATTAAGATCGACCAGGTCTCGCAGTTGTACTTAAGAATCGGAATGACACGTGATCTATGTAGGCGAGGTTTGGTTTCCAAGGAGACCCTCTGCTGGGATCAGCAATTGGAAGTCAATGTGTTATTGATGCGTGTCCAACCACTAGCATTTGTTATGAATATATTCGTTTTCATAACATAACTTAATATCTTTAAAATGGTTTAGAAGACTCTGCAGAGTTTAAATTAACTTAACTTAACGGAACGTCATTATACTGGTTTAGAAGACTCTGCAGAGTTTAAATTAACCTAACTTAACTTAACGGAACGTCATTATACTGGTTTATAAGACTCTGCAGTGTCTGTATTCAACTAGTTTTATTTACATTACCTTGCTCTTAAAGCTATGCGCATCCAATGTATTCTTAGGTGCATTAACTGTCCCTGCCTCCACTACCTCCCGTGGCAATTCATTCCAAGCTTTCACCACTCTCTGACTAAAACAATATTTTCTGGTATCTAATCTGGACCTTTCTTTAATTAATTTGTGGGTGTGCCCTCTTGTTCTTGTAGGCCGCTGCATTTTGAAGAAAACATCATATCATAGTTCAATTGATCTTTTCCGTTGTTCTTAGTTCATTCCCTCTGTGTCAACACTTTTGAACTTTGGGCAGTCATTTTTATGAATATTGGCTAGCGAAAGTAGCTTGTTATTTAATGTTGTCTTGGAAATGGAAAATGGTTCATAGAACCAGTGTCAATACACCTGCTAGCTCTCGTAAGTGCTCATTTCCTTTCATGACTGAAAGTGTCGACGACATGGAACAAACTGAGCAGGGCTGACATGTTTCTATGTCCCTGTCCGGGTACCCATCTACAAATTGGTCGACAAGAAGATGTGGCCATGTCATGAAAAAACTCACGACACTCCTGCGATGTCCAACTGATCACGACGGGATTCGAAACTGATACGTTGGGATTGTGAAAAAAGCTCACATCCGCTAGACCATCGAATCTGTTAGATTGTTCCTACAAGTGAACATGAAACATATAAACATCCTCCTACGGACTTAAGCTACACACGGCAACGCTTAAGACTAACATTGCATGGTTGGTGTTGCCTTTAAAAGTAATGTTTGTTTACTCTAATAACTTGATTAGACTTACTAATACCTTTTTAAAATATATTTAATTTGTCGCCTAGATGCACATGAACAAGAACATCCAATGAATACATACAGAAGTCACCTCTTTTATCAATTCTATTGCTGAACAAATTCTTTGGAGAAACAAATAACCTTACTCTAGCGTATACTTTCTGTTGACATTGGTCGACTGTTCATGTCTGTGTGCAATCATATTGATCATTTTTTGTTTGGCCCACTTTATTTTAAAACTGGCATACTGCGCTTCACACTTTCCTGGCACATCTTGGTATGGCGGCGAAATTAAATCACTCATTTTACATCATGTCTTGTTGTTGTTGTTGCCATCTCTTAGTTATTTTCATCCGTTTTGTGTTTCTGATGAATGCCTTATGGCCGTAACGTCAGTATCGTTTTGGTTTTGTCTTAGTGTGGTCATTGAGTTATTATCTATGTATGTTTGTTTATCCACGTTTAACCTTTTTATTTTATTGTACTCGAATAGATCTCTCGCTCTGGTATTTCAGCGCCAAAGACGACGCATAAGGCACAACTTCACATTCACTAGTTCGGTGTTTTCGCCCCACTTCCTATAGTTCTTGCCTGTTCCCTAGCCCGTTTCACCCGCCCTTGTTCTGCATCAGATCTTACTTTGTCTACCCCGCTTCCTTTTGCCGTTAGGTTTCCACATACTCGCCCGTAACAAGAGCTTAGTATTCATCTTTAACACGTGCCTGTGTACGCACAACGTTTGAACATTAGAAACATAATTTTGATTGGACTATGATCGTAGTTGCACATTACTTATAAATTCTTTCCAGCAAATGCACAACAGACGTCTGCGGCATTTATTTGTAAATGCATTGAACCTGTTTTCAAGTTTATTTGTCATTTTCCAGCTTTCATAACCATATGGGAACACCGGGATGACGTTCGAGTTAGATATCCTGAGTTTGACACGTTTCTCACTGAACTAAACTTTCAAATATCAGTTAAATGGTTGAAAGGGTCAAGATAGAGTTGCTTTTGTTGCATATCTATTTTGCATCATGTTACTGCCAATTAATAGGTGAAATTCTCAACTTTCTGTATCACAATACCAAACAACCATAGTTTACAATGGTATAGTGATACATCAAGTGGAGTGATACATCAAGTGGAGTGATACATCAAGTGGAGTGATACATCAAGTGGTAATGTTTGAAGAATTAAAGGTTGATTGCTGCACCGGCAGTCGTGAGAAGACGGGAGCAACAGAGCAAAAATGTGGAGAAATGCCCAAAACATCACTCACACGCTGAGTGATGTCCCTACGACCTTTTTTGGTAATGGGAAAGTCCCGATACACCACGATAGGCGTCATCATCATCCGCTGCCTGAAGGGGTATCTGTTCACGGCTTTGGAAGTAAACCCTGGAAAAATCTACATCATATTCTCTCCAGTCGTCTCGATAAAATCTTGCCGCAGGCCAATGGTAGCTCAGAACCAGATCCTAATTTCAATACAAATCACCTCGCAGATTATCCATTTAAGTGGAAACATAAAGGCAAAAGATTGTCCACACGGCAGAAAGAATAGAGCGGTCTTCATCACATGTGATGGAAGGACAAAACTGGAACAGAGCCCCACGATACGTCAACAACAACAACAACAACAACAACTACAACAACAACAGTGATTTGGGGTGACATCTCACACAGCTCACGAAGACTGATAACTGTTATAGAACCAGGCCAGGAGATAATATTTTGACTTTTTTTACATTTTCCCCGGCTCGTTAAGGTTATGGTTAAGGGCGAGGGCTCAACTTCCTCGACTCGGGTCTCGCCATATGGCTCTGTCTCTCTCCACAGAACAGTATCCCGCCTGGCGGGAGCATCGCCAAAAGCACGAACTTCATAGCTCCAGTGATCAAACAAGGGATCTCATGAAAAATTGCCGTCGTCATACGACTGTTGCGGCTAGAATTCAAACCACGGCTGTTGCGACTAGAATTCAAACCACGGCTGTTGCGACTAGAATTCAAACCACGGCTGTTGCGACTAGAATTCAAACCACGGCTGTTGCGACTAGAATTCAAACCACGACTGTTGCGGCTAGAATTCAAACCACGACTGTTGCGGCTAGAATTCAAACCACGACTGTTGCGACTAGAATTCAAACCACGGCTGTTGCGACTAGAATTCAAACCACGACTGTTGCGACTAGAATTCAAACCACGACTGTTGCGGCTAGAATTCAAACCACGACTGTTGCGGCTAGAATTCAAACCACGACTGTTTGTACGCGAGACAAATAACTTGACAGAGGTTTTTTTGGATTTTGAAAAATGCTAAAAATATTGATACAGCGGATAATGTTCGGTAGACGTCAATCAGAGACCATCGCTCCTTCTGATTGACTATACGGACCTTTGTACCTGCTGCACAGCTCCCAAGACAGCAGAACACATCTTGCAGTCCTGTCCATTGTAAACCGATCAAAGAAGTAGCATGAGGCAAGAGGTAGTGTCCTTATACGCGAAGCTGAACGGAAGTGTACAACGCCTCAACTCGACTGCTGCCTTCGTTAGAGTCATTGAAGTTGAGGTATGAAGACGAAAGAGGAAAAAGGAGAAGAATCTATCAATCAATCAATCAAAGATCATCTTTCCTCTAGATACATTGATCATCTCGTCTTTCTGCCTCTCTCCAGGTGTAATCGATATCCCGTTATTTCCTATCTATCTGTCTATTGTCCATGTATTTTTAGGTATAACCATTTTTCTCTTCTCTTGAGTATTTGATGTGAGAGCTTACCTCGCTATCTTGGACGATACCTTACCATCTATTTCTTATCCAGCTCCATTTTGTTCTCTTAATTTCTTGTTCCAGTGCTTGTAGTTGACTTCTTTTCTGCATCTCTTCATTCTTCGCAATATCATGTCAATGTATACTCGTAATAATTCGTAGGCATCTATTACCAAAAGGCCTGTGTTGTTATTGTACTGTCTTCTTCTTCAGCGTTCGCTCTCAGTCTCCCAATACCAAGCCCTGAATAGGACTTTGCCAGTAGCAGGATGTTATCCGGAGAACATAATGCGTTGTGTCGCTAGTTTACAGGTTGACTGCGATATTTGCACCTTTCGGTCCGACACATCCGTCTTTAGCCTGATTGTGCTGTCCATGTTGTTATCATGTTTCCGGTCTATACAACAACACCGACTTGACGCTGGCGTTGAATATTACAACTTTGGTGTAAATGTCGATTCTCTGGATGTCAATATGTTGTTTAGTGTAAGGAATGCCATTCTGTACCCGTGAGACATCAATTGAACTAATTTCCTCCTCGACTCTTGTCTGATATGTTTCTCACGTCCCCACTCGTCACTTTCACTGTAGGTTCCAATTCAGTCCATATCTGGTTAACTGTTCGGGGTCTATTTGACAGTTTCTTTCCCACTTTATCGTACCATGTTCTGCTGTTGTGGTTATTGCAACAATCATTTTCACAAATCTTTGTCTGTCAGTTCGTCTGGTATTCAAGAGAGAAGCGTGCAGCTCGTTGACTTTGAAAAGGCTTGCTTAGACTGGGATTACAGCGCGCCAGAGTTCGAATTCACTGACGGATAGAAACAAATTCGGGACGGAGTGCGTTCCTGGTACGACCAGTCGACCTAGCTGTAAATGGGTACTTGACGTATGCGTAAGGGCAGGTATAAACGACAAGGGATTGGAACTGGCACCCCACCTCATATAGGCTGCAGCTAAGTACATGTTACGAGACTACAACATCAAGTATGAGGATGGAGATGGAGGGGGTGACAGATGCTCTGAGGTGGCTGTCTGAGACATCTTCAACAGGAGCAGCCATCGTGTCAGACTCCCAAACACTACTTCGGAAGGTGCAGAAGGGGTGGCTACGACATGAGTGGATAGCAGTGCTGGAGACCTCAAAACTCCAGGGGCTGGTGTGGATCTACTGTTCTGGTCATGCCGGGGTTCCGGGCAACGATCGAGCTGATTTTTTAGCGTCACACGCACCCATAACAGGCACAGTGGACATGTATAAAGGTGCTATAGTGAAGGTTATCAAGAACCACCTGCTGGAAAACGACACTACTTTGGATGAGTCTGCAAGGCACAGGCTGCGGCACTTTGGAATCAAATTAGGATTCGGTGGATCAAGGAACCCGAGAGGATGAAACAGGAAGGTGTACAACCAACAGGTACCATCAGCATCCACACTTTGAGCCATCTGCTGAGAGAGACTGAGCACCTATGGGTATGGCCGGAGTGCAGTGAAGTCGACTCCTAGAACAGAACAGAATAAGTGCATGAAAAGTTATCTTCAGCCACAACGACAGGTGTTGCCATTGGATTAACCGTGACCTTTATCTTGTGAAAGTAGGACACTTGTTATCAAAGGTCTGCAGTCCGGATGGGATACCTTAAGTCACAAATCATATAGCAGGACCAACATTCATGTTTAGCATCTAAGTCGTATTCTTCATAGAGAATCATGCCAACTTCCGTTTAGGAGGAAGAGAGTTGAAAGCAAATCTGGCCTTTTTTAATCTTGGTAATAACATCTTAGTACATCTCTGGGTAGGAATAACATTTTGCAATCAATCAGTGACCACCTGTTGGATGAGGCTACCGCAATAGATGAAGCAGCCATCCACATACTGCAATGTTTTGACATCAAACGAGGTTCGAGCGGAGTAGGGCGCATGAGATGATGGAGCAAAAGAATGTACAACCAACGAGCTTTAGTGACATCAACATACAGACCCTGGACTATTCTCTGAGAAAGACTGAGCACCTATAGGTATGCCCGGAGTGCGATGACATCGATTTTTAGAAACAGTTGGTGTTGTGAATGCCCATAATGAGAAGGTTACTCTTTTGAGCGCCCTGAAAACGACGTTAAGGGGCAGGTTGCGGTACCTTTCTTCATATCCCGAGCGTGCTGATGAAGGCGCACCGGGGTCCTCCAGACGGTTGTGCTATGCTTGGCTTCATCTGCGTGTCGCTCACTACTAAGGGGATCACGTCGATATATCACCTTGTTAGCCAGGCTGCCATGAAAACAGTCCGTTTCCAGGAAGGGCTAAGAGGAAGCCAAGGTGAGGACCTAGTCCAGTATGTTTTGTCTGGCCCTGACTAACATGTCTGATTAGTGTATTTAGCCTGACCAGACGTTAGTCTCCTTCCCCCCCCCCCCCCCACCTCCTGAATCAGAATCAGTGTATTTTTCTCATAATCAATGCTACTTTCCAGACAGGTATAATGTTGTAGTTCTTCCTTAATGCTTCAAATACTCTCTGCTTCCTTATTTATAATTATTTCTCATTTCCTTTGTTTGTTTCCACACCGATCTGCAATCCCACCTTTTCTGCTTCTGATGTTTAAAAAAAACAACACAAAAAAACAATGACGTTTTTCCATTGCTGGGTTAGTGGACGTGTTTTAGAGGCTGACGACCACAGCCAGCTCCGTCACTGCTGTCGTCAAATCGTCAATACCCAGCATAAAAACAATGTCTTGCCGGAGACTCGATCCGCTGCCCTTCTTGTCGACAATAAAAAGATCCCTGACGCCATGCGGCACATAGAAAATATGGTGTTAGGCCCATATTATTTTGTAACCCACGGTACTTAGTGGATGATGTGGGCAGCATTACGCCAGCCGCTTTTAGTTCCCGGACTAATCCTGCACCCATTTAAGGCTGGGTCAACCCGGGCGCCGTTGCGATCTGAAAAAACATTTCCGCTTCATCTGGGGAATGAACCTAGGACCACTCATTGGGGAACCCGGGGCGCTAACCACTGCGTGGTTCTTGTCGACAGTCAGGCATGGAAACCATTCGACTTCGCCCTCATATGTTAATATGTCTACATTGCCTGTAGGCCCTGGTGCTTATATTACAGTAGACATATATTATCTCTAAATGCGAGATCTTCAAGCTGCATATCAAATCTACACTGCATTCCAATTTGTTCTAACCTCTGTTGGCTGTAACATCACTCAGTCCATGACCACGAGAAAGATTGTGAGAGATAGTAGTTTGGCCCGATCTGTAAATGGTTTGGTTTACTGCTTAGAAAATAAAGACTGGCGAGTAATAGCTACCCTAGCTCATAAAATCCTGATATCTAGTAGATTTAAGTGGAACACTTCATCTCCGACAACAATACTCGATGTTTTATTGCTAATGAACTCTCTCTCTATCTCTCTCGCTCGTTCTATCTCTCCTTCTCATCCAATAATTAAATGCATACCTGGAATATTGGTATTTAAACAGGCATGTTAATGTCTATTGCCAGGTAGCCGAAGGCTTCGTCTATATGTATTAGGTATTTAAAAACGTATTGCAGGTTACTAGGCCTTGGGGAAGGTACAAATAATTTGGGTAGATTTTTAACTAGAAATGTTTAATATTGTCCGGACAGCGGTAGTGAAACCTACCTTTTTCGATTTCTAACTGCCAACGGATTTTTTAAAGTGTCAACACTGAACACGGGTGTTCGATGTCACTACCGAGAGATCAGGGGAATTTTTACCGGAAGATCCACTTGAAATTCCGAGCTCGACCGTGATTCGAACCCTCGCCCTCCTTTACACCGAGGCGGACACCTTACCTCAAGACATTAACTGCCTCCTATTTAAATAAAGATGTTAATAGTAGTATTTCAATCCTTCGAGTCGATTCTTGGACTCCTTTACTGGTAAGTAAAAATATGTTCACTGTACCTTCATGCATGTCGAAGAAAACAACTGGAGAGAGTTGTAAAAGTAAATCTTACAGAAACTAGCATTGCAAAAATCATGCAAAAAGTTTTGTTGCAGGCTTCCTTAACGAAACCAACTGGGGTATGGTCCTATGCTCCGGCTGGGGTGAAACATGGACAAGAAGAAAAACTGAATGCCGTTTCCTAATTCTTCTTGCTAAATTTATGTTTTACATTCCCTAATACTATTTACAATTAGCCATGAAGAACCAGCCAGGGTATTGAAACCCCAGGTCTAACGCTACATATGGCACATCTGAACTCATCTATCTCGGAAGCAGGATAGCATCCGATGAGCGCAGCGGTCCCGATTCCTTAAAGGGGATGGACTATCTGCGTCTGCTATGCACGACCTCCGACTTATGTGGAGTAACAGTATCCTGGATATCCAATGGCATGACTTCATCCACAACATGAAGGTCTCTGCTAAAAATAGGCCTCCTCCCAATCTCCGAAACACTTGACCGCCGCCGAGTTTCTTTGATTGGTCACGTTGTATGCCTGAACCAGAAAACCTCGGCCAACAATATACTGTACAAGTCGTTTCTGAGAGCCAAAAGTCTTTCCCTGACCGGCTGGAGGCGCAGAAGACGCACACATGATATGAGTTTTTCCAGATTCAAGATTGACTTACAAAGAGTCCAAACGATTTATTTAGTGCAGATACATGGACAAATGGGAAACAGAGCATACTGACTCCACAAGAAATGATGGTATTACCAGTTGAACTGAAGAGATCAGGTGATGGTTTTCAGACTCCGCACAAGCCACAACAGACTGAGGTATCATCTATTCAATAAACTGCACATAGTTGCTACTGACGAATGCATCTATGATACTGGGAAGAAACCATTGCACATTTGCTTCAACATTGCCCGCCATACGAGGACCAAAAAAAGCACATGTGGCCATCAGCAACACCAATACTTGACAAGACGAAAAAAGAAAGAAGGAATAGAAAAACAGAAGGGGAGAAGAAGACGAAGAAAAAGTAGAAGAAACAATAATGAAGAAGAATTAGAAGGGCATGAGGGGTAGCGACCATGCGAGAAAAGCTGTGGGGGACCGGCGAAGACCTGAAACGCGCAGTCTCCCAGCGGCAACTTACAGATGCGAGACATTATAAAAAAACACAAATAGTATACAATAAGATTTAATCCTTCCAGGCAAACTGTTACAATAGGGGACTCAAAATACCGAGGACAACGAAAAATAAAAACGCAGACGCCCTACAAGAGCTCGATATATACCAACACTGTATAGTAAACAGCTTTTATTGGCATACTGTTAGTCTTGAGAAACAATGGACTTCACACTAGAGAGGGGACAGTCAGTTGTGGCCCAAACTTTCGCCTCAAACGTTTGTAGTCTGCATCTTGACGCATTCTGTTTTCCCCTTCCTGTAGATCAACACACAAAACCTGTCTCCAGCGGGGTCTGTCTTAGACAAGTTCCTCCCAGTTGCAGGTGTTCATATCCAACTCCAACTTTGATAAAATTAGCAAACTTCAAAACCAAGCCATGATAGTTACAACAGGAGGCATGAAGTCAACGCCAATTGTAGAACTTGAAAAGATTACAAATATGCAATCCATGACCGACAGAAGAGACAGTAGAGCACAGCAGCAAGCAGAGAAACTAAGAAGACTGACAGACCATCCAATGCATCAGAGACTAAATAGATTTGGAAAAGGGAAAATTGCCCGACATACGAGAACCAGAGAAAGCACATGTGGCCATCACCAGTTCCAACACTAGACAAGCTCTATGGCAGTGTCGACAGCCTCAGGATGACAGCTGCTTTCTTCGAACAAATTCAAGTTGACGTCTGACAGCATACGAAGAAGAAGAAGAAGAAGAAATCCAACGCCTTCAGGTCACGCTTGCAAATATATTTGTAGCGGAGGAAGGGTCTACCTTTTAAACACTTGCCAGTGGTCAGCTCTCCGGAAAGGATATCTTCTGATATTCGCGCATCCTCCATTCTGCACACGTGACCAAGACACCTCTGACGTGAATCGTAACTAAGCTGACAATCTTTGCACGGCCCAACATTTCCTTGTTACTCACTCTGTCACTCTGTCACTCCATAAAATTCCAGGCATGAATCTCAGGTAACGCATAACTACTTGTTCTTCTTCTTCGTACGCTGTCAGACGTCACATTTAATTTGTTCGAAGAAAACAGCGGTCATCCTGTGGCTGTCGACACTGTCATAGAGCGTGTCTAGTGTTGCCACTGGTGATGGCCACATGCGCTTTCTTTGGTCCTCGTATGTCGGGCAATTTTGCAGCAGATGTTCAGCGGTCATTTTCCCTGTGCCACAGGTGCATTCGTCAGTGCCACCTATCTTCAGTTTATTGAATAGATGGTACCTCAGTCTGTTGTGGACTGTGCGGAGTCTGAAGATCACGACCTGCTCTCTTCTGTTCAGCTGGTAGCATGCATCCTTTTTTGTGTAGCCAGTATGTTCTGTTTCCCATTTGGCCATGTATCTGGCCCTAATAAACCTTTTAAACTCTTCGTAGGTCACACTAGAATCTGGTTGTGGTAGTCTTGCACCTTCTTTTGCCAGTCTGTCTGCCTCCTCGTTGCATTGGATGTTAGAGTGGGATGGAACCCACTGTACCACTACTCTTTTTGGTGCGAACTGCTGGCATAGTTGACAGAGTACTGCTCTTAAATCATTAAGTTCAGTATTTTTCTGGCTTTTTAGTGCTGTAACCACGGCCAGGGCATCTGTAAACAACACTATCTGGCTTTCATTGCTTTCACCTGTCAGCATTGCCTCTACTGCAGCCTTCAGTGCCTCTGCCTCCGCTCTGAAATTGCTTAACAATTTTCCAGTTGCCACTGACAGTGTTATTTTTCTACCATTTGGTAGGCTCAGGAATACCCCTCCCCCTCCATTCTGTGTTGGGTTTGTTACAGAACCGTCGGTGTATGCATGGGTCCAGTCCATGCTTGGGTACTTTTCCGCTATGGGTTATGTCTCTCCTTTCTTGTTCAGTCTGGCTGTTCTTGTTTCCACTACCTGGTATATTTTCTACCACCTCCGGAATAATATGCTGCTTCCATGTGGGTTTGCGTCCAGTAGGGATGGGCTTTGGTGTTGTTATGGTGTTCATAGGGTCTTCGCTCATCTTTGCTTTGCTATTTCTGCTAAGTTTCTCCGCCTTACTTTCCCTTTTCCAAATCTATTTAGTCTCTGATGCATTGGATGATCTGTCAGTCTTCTTAGTTTCTCTGCTTGCTGCTGGGCTCTGCAGTCTCTTCTGTCAGTCATGTATTGCAGATGTGTAATCTTTTCAAGTTCTACAATTGGCGTTCACTTCAAGACAACGCATATGAAAAGCATTTAGGCTTTTTTTCTTGTGAGGCATAGATAGTCCATGTTTCGCTGCCATAGAGCAGATTACTAATCACACGTTCTGTACACAGCAACCTTTGGGTAGATGGTCAGCATGTTGTTATTCCACACTCTCTGTGAGAGCCTGGAAAGTGCTGATGAGGAAATTCCCAATCGTTTCTGAAGATCTTTGTCCAGTGAAAGGTTGTCGTTTATGATAGGTCCGAGGTAGTTGAAAATATTTACGACCTCCAGATTTTTATCGTTTAAGACAATGTCTGGTGAATCTACACCCTGATCCATCCCTTTCGTCTTTTGTACACTGATGGTGAGTTCAAACAGGTTACCTGATTTTACCAACCTATTAATGAGGATCTGTAATTCGGCTTCTGCAAAGTGCATATTCCGAATGACAGTCTCCCTTCTTTCACTTTTTGCTTGCAGTCTGGTTAGAATGAAAATATTTCCATCTGTCTTAGAATGTAGAAAGACCTCCTCTGTGGGAATTAATATACTTCGGCACCATCAAACGTCATAATAGCTTAAGAAGAAAGTTATTGGAGGGTAGGGTACCTAACACAAGGCTGACATAGGAGAAGATGTACAAGGGACAAAGGCTGTGGGGTTGACAGTACCAGACTCAGGAGATATAAGAAATCGAGATTCTTACAGATCGGATTTAGGGTTGACAGTGCGGAGTCGGGAGATAAGGAGTCGAGTGTCTTACAGATCGGATTTAGGGTTGACAGTGGCGGAGTCCGGAGATAAGGAATAGAGTGTCTTACAGATCGGATTTAGGGTTGACAGTGGCGGAGTCGGGAGATAAGGAATAGAGTGTCTTTCAGATCGGATTTAGGGTTCACAGTGGCAGAGGCTTGATATAAGGAATCGAGTGTCTTACAGATCGACTCTAGGGTTGACAGTGGCTGAGGCGGGAGATAAGGTATCGAGTGTCTTACAGATCTGCTCTAGGGTTGATAGTGACTGAGGCGGGAGATCAGGAATCGAGTGTCTTACAGATCAGATTTAGGGTTGATAGTGGCAAAGGCGGGAGATAAGGAATCGAGTGTCTGACAGATCGACTCTAGGGTTGACAGTGGCAGATGCGGGAGATAAGAAATAGAGTATCTTACAGATCGACTCTAGGGTTGACAGTGGCAGAGGCGAGAAATCAGGAATCGAATGTCTTACAGATCGACTGTCATGACATCGACATTCAGCAAAAGACATGCTACCAGACGAAGATGACGAGTTTCGCATTTGCAGATACTAACTTTTAACATACTGCAACAAATGATCTCAAGCTAATGGATTACCAACATACTGACTTCTAGAAACTTCAGAATGAAAAGGGTCGTTGGGAAGGATTGGGGTAGAGAAATTCAGTCAGACACTTAGTTCCTAACCCTAAGGTCGCATCTAGATTAAACAGCAAGCGCCTGGAGCCTGATCGTCCTGTCAAAAACATCGGTCACCGGGTATAAGTTCCAGAATCGTCTCTGACTTTTCATGGCCTCCGGTAACGACAGCTGAGAATGGCAAGAAAATTATTCACGAAATGCTGTTTTTCTTCACTATTTTTTTGTTTTGTTTTATTGATTGAATGAAGAAACATTACAAAGTTGACTGAAACAGCCAAACAATTTTTTGTGAGACTTTTTCTTGTTATTCCTTCTGTTTCTCTCTATCTGCTTGTCTGTCTGTGCCTACTTGTCTGTCTGTCTGCCTGGCTGACTATATATCTCCTTTCCTGCCTGTCTGTCTAAATGCCTAATTTCCCTCTTGTCTCCTTTCCTAACTTTTTTCTTTCTTTTTTTCTTTTTTTAAAAATTCTTTTTTTATTTGTTGAAAATTTGTATGTCTTCCATATTTTATATTTTTTTAATGTTCTTCTGTTTCCTTTGTTGTTTCCTTCTTTCTTTGTTTCTGTTTATTTCATCCACTCCTTCATATTTTTTTCTCTCTTCTCGTATTGTTTGCTCTATTTTTCTTTTTCCTTCGTTCTTTCTTTCTTTATTTTTTTTCTTTATTTAATTTTCTTCAATTTTTTAATTTTTCCGTTTCTCTCTCATTTCCTTCGTTTTTTCTCTCCTTCCCATTTCTTCTTCTTTCTCGTTTTGTTTGCTTAGTTTTTTAATTTTTTTCTTTTCTTATTCCTTCTTTCTTTCTTTCTTTTGCTTTCTTTTTTACTTTCTTTTTATTCTTCCATCTTTCTTTTGTTTCTTTCGTTTCTTTTACTTTTTTCTTTCTTTTTTGCGTTGGCCTTAAAAAAACCAACAAGTTGTAATATTGTGTCGTAGTACACTATGAGGCTGTTATTTCTGCGCCTTTTGGTCTGACACATCCTATTTTATCACGACATTTTTAGGGACGTGGGTTTTCTTCTCTCTTCTATCCTGATTATCTTAGCCAGACTGCACTAGTGCAATCTGTTTTCAGAGTCGCCACTTGGAGGCGCGAAATAGGGTCTCAGCTAGCTTCTTTGTATCGTTTCTTTTATCCTCCTGAAAGCGCTGTACTTTCCTAAGCTCACTGTACAACGGCTGTTTAGGGAGGCGCTCATCTGCCATGCGACAACATGCCCTGTCTATCTGATCTGGGCTCTCTGTAGCAGCGGATGGATGCCATAGAGTCTCGCCCTGCTGAGGACTTCAGAGTTGGGCACTCTCTCCTGCCAACCGATCCTAATCAGTCTGTGGAGACAGTTTACATGAATATAATCAGTTTTCCTGAAATACCTGCTATAAACTGTCCATGTTTCGCGTGTGTACAGACGGATGTTAGCACAACAGCACGATACACACTTATCTTTGTGCCAACACTGATTCTATGCCGCTTCCAAACATTTTCTCGTAGTCTTCCGAAAGCAGCACTCGCCTTGGAAATCCTGTTGTGGACCTCACAGTCAATATTTCCTTCTCTGGTGAAGGTACTATCAAGGTAGGTAAAACCATCCACTGGTTTTAGGAGATGTCCCTGTACAGTGACGTTTGGTTCGTGGTAGGACTCCCTGGCGCAGCTAGAACATTACTTCCGTTTGGTTCGTGGTATGGCTCCCCCGGCGCAGGTAGAACGTTACTTCCGTTTGGTTCGTGGTATGGCTCCCCCGGCGCAGGTAGAACATTACTTCCGTTTGGTTCGTGGTATGGCTTCCCCGGCGCAGGTAGAACGTTACTTCCGTTTGGTTCGTGGTATGGCTTCCCCGGCGCAGGTAGAACATTACCTCCGTTTTGTTCGTGGTATGGCTTCTCCGGCGCAGGTAGAACGTTACTTCCGTTTGGTTCGTGGTATGGCTTCCCCGGCGCAGGTAGAACATTACTTCCGTTTGGTTCGTGGTATGGCTTCCCCGGCGCAGGTAGAACATTACCTCCGTTTTCTTGGTGTTGACCGTTAGACCAACATTAGTGCACGTAGGTTATAATTCTTTGTATTCTGAGCACGTGTTAATTGCGCAGTTGCCGGTAAAGAGGAGATCTGAGATAGTTGGTTCTTTCACTTTTCTGATGGACTTTAGGCGCCTCAGAGTCAACAGCTGCCTATCCGTCTGGTATCTGATCTGTATACCAGTGTCACAGTCAAGTGTTACATTAGAAAGCAAGGCTGCAAATACCATGCTAGAAAGTGTTTGGGGCCAGCACACATTCCTATTTGAATCCATTTACTACTGGGAATTCTGCAGAGAGTTGACCATCATTCAGTACGCGGGCTGACATGCCCTCATGAAACAGGCAGACAACTGTGATTACATTTTTGAGACAACCGAATTTCGCTATGATTTTCCAGACTCTGTCCCAGTTGACGGTGTGAAAGGCCTTTGTGAGGTCAACAACAGTCGTGTACAGATCGCGATGCTGTTTCTGACATTTCTCTTGGATTTGACGCTCTGCAAAAATTATGTCAACCGTCTCACGACCAGCTCGTAAACCACATTGACTCTCTGAAAGTAGCTTCTACTCAAGATGAGTTGTTGAGCGGTTGAGGAAGACTTGAGCTAGAATTTTTCCAGCTATCGACAGGAGTGAGATATTGACAATTGTGCAATGACCTTTAAAAAGTAAACAATGGTGTTATATTTCAGTTCCTACTGCATCTGACCTTTATCCCAAATTGAGCAAAACAGATCCGCTAGCTTGAATAGCAGCACAGGACGTCCTGCTATGTAAAGAGAGCCTAGCAAGAATACCTCCTGACCCTGGGGCTTTGCCGCTGGACATTAAGTTGGTTGCTTTCTCGATCGTAGCTGCACTGGGCTGGGTGCCAAGCCTGTCATTGACTGCAGCTTTAGCCAAGCGTGTTATAGCTAGTTCACTGATAGTGGATTCACAGTTTAGGATAGCACTGGAATACTCTGACCATCGCTCCAGAATGTCGACTTTGTCAGGCATCAGTGCTATCACTATTAATGAAGGTGGATCGCTGTCCTAGGGCGATTTTGCTGTGCTTTGCTTCATCTGCGCGACGCTCACTACCACAGGGATTACGTCGATCCACATCTGAGTCAGATTACCTTGGAAAACAGCATGTTTCCAGGGAACGCTACATGGAAGAGTGACACGGTCTTGGTCAGTATTTGTCTGACCCTGACGCGACGTCCTGTGTAATATGTTGTGTCTGATAAAACTATCGTCTGAGTTCTCCCTAAATATGTCTAAGTATAGTAACCCATAGTATTACTGCCGTAGCGGTGTGAGGTGTTAGCGATCTCACTTTTCAAAGGATCCGCTATATGCGGGTGGTAGCCATTTTCTCTCCCTCGCAGCTTTTACTTCCCGAACTGATCCGGTACCAATTTAAGGCTGGATCGACCCGGGAGAAGTTGCGGTCTGAAAAAACATTACCGCGTCAACTAGGGAATGAACCACTCGGCTAAGTATATGACATCATTATCTGTCCCCTTCATTGTGATGACCCGTTTCAACTGCAGTCGGCCCTTTACAGGAAACCAGTGTCATAGTATTTGCAGTGTATGATTATTATAGCAATACTTATTTTTAAGAATAGCAGGTTGCCAGCTCCAAACACAATGCTCTTTAGTCACCGTTTGCGACGTTTTTGGAGATGCCATTTATCAATTCTTTTCTTCCTATAATAATTAAATAATTACAAAATGTAATAATTACGTACATAAATTAATTTTAATGCATTATACGACATCCACTCATTGTGGCAGCTATAATATTCCGACCTAACTGGCGGTTGACTTTGAGTGCTGGCCTGAAAGCAGGGAAAGGTAAGATGCAATCTCCAAACGCGTACGGTAAAAGCGAGAGCAACAACTGACTAAGACCTCCCTCTCTAGCGTGGTCCATTGTCTATTGAGACTGATTTCAATATGCCTGACTATATCATACACAAAGAGTCTTCCAACCCAACTGTATTAACCATAGTTGATCTCTATAATACAAAGCGCGATTCTTGTGCGTTAATTCACCCATTCTGAAATGTTATACCATTCAATGACCACACGGGTTTCCGTACAGAAATAATTATAAGTGTCTAGCTATCAGGGTGCAGTTTTGTTGGGGGCAGTTTTTTTTTTTTTTTTTGTGGGCCCTAAAAAGGACATTGATGCTGGTTTGTGGGTTTTGTGGGCCCGGAAAAGGGCCGTGATGGGAGCAGATTACCAAGGATCGCTGAGGCTGTGCACATATCAGGACATACACATGTTGTTCGTTTGTAGCTGCACAATTTAAAGAGGAGGCCAATATTCTGTGATGTCCTGCAGAATATTGTAGAACTGACGGACTTTATTCCGATGTCGCCACAGAAACTCACACATGTAGGAATCTATCATGTGTCTGTGTGTTCCGTTTTGGTTAGGGTTAGGGTTAGGGTTAGGTGCCCTCTAAACATGTGCCAAAACGAACAGGAATGTCCTGCTGACATGTGCGACATCTCTAACGATCTTGGCGAACTGTGAGAGACAGTCATAACATGATTTTTAGCACACAGTCAGACGGTGTGTATAATTCGTCTTTCCTGCAAAAACTGTTTACAATTTATTTTCTTGCGTGTCAAGTGTGACAACCGCAATAAATCCATCTTCCACGTACGGTGTTAGATCTGAGAATGACATGGACATAGGTTTACCTTGCGAATTGAAGACGCGTAAATTGAAAAGTATGGTGCTTCATGTGGCTACAATCTACACAATTTGACCTATTATAATCCGTGGGTGAATTAACGCACAAGTACCCAAAGCGCTTCTATTCCAACCGTGTTAACCACGAATCACCTTCATAACACAAAGCGCCGTCCATTATACCGATGTTAGACTTCACTGCCTCTCTGTAACACAAAGAGCGTTCTATCTTAAGATTGTTATTATCCTCTGATTCACTATCAGTGTAGCAGTTTCCATATTCTTGTCTCTATCCCACACAATTCCCCTCAACAATGGAACCATAAGTACGCTCAAGCTTATTTCAATGTGTTGATATCGACTGAGAATAGTTTTGGCAGAAGTGCAATAATATCGGTTGAACTGGTATTACAACTCTCACACAGTTCACAAGAGATTGAGTCAAAAAGTAGCCTTAACATGTGTGTACAGGCACAATGCGCCATAATGACGTCACTAACATTATTCCTTTCTATAAAAATTGGGCCATGTTGAGCTTGGTATTTAAAACAGAATAAAATACATTTATAAAGACGATTTTCTCAGACCGATTAACGTATTCTGCAGCTTCAGTTGTTTCCCAGTGGGCCTGCAAACGATGTCCTAGGAGTCAGGAGGTGATATAATTAATTTTGATTTTGAGTGATCGATGATGCTGACCCGGATTTATGCTCCTTTGGGGGAGCGAAAACAAAATTACAATAAGAAAAATATTTTTTAAATGTAAAGCACTGTCTGAATATTGAAAATTTCATGGAATTGTATTTTTTCTTCACGTAAGTACCTTTCAGATGTGTGCCTTTCTGCGTGCTATTTTCCCCTACATAAAGGCAAAGTTGGTTATCCTCTATATTTGTTGGTGTTAAGGGGAATGTTTTCTCAGGTTTGTTTCGCCCTTCATAGTTGTATAGCTCGGAACAGTACCCTGTCCATCTTGCCAGTACACCATTTCCCTCAATGAGACACTTGCCGTTTTTATCATGAATCATAAGGTTCCTGCTTTGTCTTGGTGTTACCAGTTCCTTGACCACCTTGTATGCTCCTTTAGCATCATTTCTGTTTAGTCTGTTTTCGATGTTTGCGCATTGCTCACAAATCCACGCTTCTTTAGCCTCTCTCATCTTTTGTTGTATGGCTTTCTTGATCTCTTTATAACTGCCGACCTCCTCCGGTGGGTGATTGTGTTTTTTCAGTGACCTTCTTTTATCACACAGATCTAGAATGTCTTTGGTCATCCATGGCTTCTTTTTTGTTTGGTGGACAGTTACAGCTGACCTTCAACGAAGGATACAGGCCTTGGAGATGAAATGTTTCCAAAGACTTTTAAACGTCACGTACAAAGATCGAGTTACAAACGAGAAAATCCGAAATAGAATTACGACGGCAATGAGGCCTTTCGAAGATCTCTTGGCAACTGTCAAAAGAAGGAAACTCACTTGGTACGGTCACATATCGAGATCAAATGGTCTTGCAAACACAATCCTCCACGGGAAGGTGCATGGCAGACGACGAAGAGGCCGGCCCAAAAAGAGATGGGAAGACAACATAAAAGAATGGACCAGTCTCCGACCAGAAGAGTCACAGGCAGCGGCTTCTGACAGAGAGGGATGGCGTGGAGTTGTGAGGATGTCTTCATGTGTGCCCCGACGACCTTACCGGTTACGGGATGACCTGACTTGAAAGGCAAAGGCCGCCATCCGTTGCAGACGATGATGACATAATTAATTTTGCTAGCGCTAGTCTTAGTAAGGATTAACTTCGCTACTTTTTATTCTCACTCTCTCGTCTCGAGCAACTCGACCCCAGTGGCAAGTCAAGGATAAGACGACTAGGGGTGATTACGAGATGCAGGGACTCCGCATCAAGCATCCGTGAAAAAGAAACCGGAGTCCGGAGTCTAACCCAAAGCCTCTGATCACGAGACCGACGGTTTAACCACTTCGCCACAGAATCCCATTTTCCCCTAAATACAGTACCTGAATAGCTAGTGGGTTAGAAAGCGTTGCTTCTCGTTTTATTTCAAACTCAATGTGTCCATGAACTTTGCTGAGTCATCGATGAAAGTACCCTCAACTGTCATTGACTGATTATTGTGTCTTTATTATCCATACACAGTATTATCACTCTGTTTACTGTCATTTCGATTTTATTGCCATGAACACAAGACTATTATATATACAGAGTAAGTAGGAATTCATCTCTTCTTTGTTCGTTCCCAAACTCACGCCACCAAGCCCTGAAAAGAGCTTGGCTAGTAACAGGGTGTTGTCCGGAGAAAGGAATGCGTTGTGTCGTAGTTTACACCTCGACTGCGATATTTCACTTTACTTTTTGGTTCAATACAGCAGTCATTTTTTAGTACTGGATTAGTCTGCCCTCTTTGACCCCTTTCCCTTATCCAGCCTGCCCTCATCGACCCCTTCCCCTTATCCAGTCTACCCTCTTCGACCCCTTCCTCTTATCCAGTCTGCCCTCTTCGACCCGTCCCCTTATCCAGTCTGCCCTCGTCGATCCCTCCCCCTTATCCATTCTGCCCTCATCGACCCCTTCCCCTTATCCAGTCTACCCTCTTCGACCCCTTTCTCTTATCCATTCTGCTCTCTTCGACCCCTTCCCCTTAGCCAGTCTGCCGTTTTCGACCCCTTCCCCTTATCCAGTCTGCCATCTTCGACCCCTTCCCCTTATCCAGTCTGCTCTCTTAGACCCCTTCCCCTTAGCCTTGTTTGGATTATAGTAAGGAAGTACTGCGTTAGTCATAAGCCTCATTCTCTGGTCCCAAGCTACTTTGGACCAGTAGAAAGACGACCAGTTGAGACTGCTGGAGCTAACTCAGGATGCAGGCACTCTAGTCTTACCTCCCTTGATAGCAAGGATCGCTTGAAATTTGCGGAATTCGGTCGCAAGAAGCGAGTGCTTTACCTCTCTACTACAACGGCCTCTACGCCAAAGCACCATATATGTTCTTGTAGATATGTGTTCTCCCACTAACACCTTCACTGTAAGCGATATATATATGTAAAAGAACTAGATTAACCGACATTCGGCGAAAAGGGACAGACGGGAGTAACAAACACAGACTCCCACTTATTAATCCATTTTGTTGAGTGCTTACTGTACAGCAATTGAAGGGCTCACGTAAATGACTGTTATTAGTTACATGAACGGGCGTAGGCGACCATTTCTCTCCAGAACTTTCTGCACCTAGTGATGTTTATCTGTTCAGTTTGTTGTCGTTCTGTGCCAGTGCACTGATTGGCTGTTCAGTATATTCTATCTGTTGTTTTTGTTGTCTGGTATGCCTTCATGAGTTCTGTCTGTTGGTACAGTATGTTTCAAGGTTTCTGAGTTCACAACATCCTAATGTAGAAAACACCACTGACACCAAATGATAGCAACTGCATCTATCTTTCGATCTATCTGTTTATGTCTGTCTGTCTGTCTGTCATTCTGTCTGTCTGTCTGTCTGTCTGCATGCGGACGGACGGATGGAAGGATGGATGAATCTGATGGATGAATCTGATGAATGAATGTCATTTGATGTAAAGAAATGTAATGTGATGCAGTGTTGTGTTGTGTGCCTGCATGTATTTGTCTGTCTGTCTTTCTGTATGACTGTCTCTCTGTTTGTACCCACAGCCTGCCCATCTTTCTATCCGCCTCACGATATATATATATATATATATATATATATATATATATATATATATATATATATATATATATATATATGTACACATTATCTGTATGTCTGCTTCTATGTATGTCGTGTCTGTCTGCATGACTGTTTACATGTTAGCCTGTCTAAATCTCTACATAAATCAATGTCTCTATCATTGTCTGTCTATCAACCTTCATAATGGCGTCTCACATCCCTCATTAACTGTATACTGTAGATTAGGCAATCCTACATCACTTGTGGGGGGGGGGTGGCTGGGGAGGGTGGGGGGTCGGGTTGGGGTTATAAGTCGTTAACGAAACTAACAAAACGGACTGCCCAAGGAAATGTCCTGGCACCTATGATGCATAATATATACACCAACGATCATCCTAAAGATGTAGAGGTGACAAAATTCCTTTGTGCCGATGGTACACAGTAGCTGCCCAGGGAACGGGCTTCGAAGAAGTCGAACGGAAACTGACAAACTATTTCATTCCCTTGCTCTATGTTGCCAAAAAATCACCTCAAACCAAACCCCAACAAAACTCAAGTATGTGCCTGCCGTCTCAGAAATAGAGAGGCGAACAGAAAGTTTGCATATCAAATGGCAAAGACAGGATCTAGAACACAGGACGGTCATAAAATATTTGGGAGCAAACTTGTCCTATGACTGAAATTGTCCAGACACAAACCAGAAAATACATGTGAGAAATAGTATCTTACGAAAACGGACTGGCACAACACGGGGAGCAAAGCCAGATGTCCCCAGAACATCAGCACTCGCTCTGTGTTTCAGTGTAGCTGAGTACGCCGCACCAGTCTGGAAGAACTCTGGACACGTCAAACCAATAGATACAGCAATCAATGAGACAGGTCGTATAGTTGCTGGATGCTTAAAACCTTCACCAACTGAAAAAAATATACCCCATAATCGGTATAGTGCCAACAGATACGAAGAACTGTCGCGTCAGAGATAGAAAGAGAGAAACATGTAAATGACCCAAGAAACTCTATGTTCGGACATCAGGTGCAGCGCGTAAGACTAAAGTCAAGACGAAATATCTTACAGTAAATCAAGCCCCTTCAGATTTGTCCAGGAAATCGACCCATGGAAAGTTGGAAACAGCTGACACAAGGTCCCTTGATCGAGTTACGGGAGGAACCTGCGCCTGGACATCTCCAGCCCTACGCAACATGGAAGTCAATAAATTGACTTCGAACTGGTGTATTACGATGTAGGAAAAACCTGAAAAAATGGGGATACAGGGAGAATGGGACATGCAAATGTGGAGTAACACACGACCAGGACCATCTGATGATCTGCCCAAACCTCCCGGACACTTGTAGCATGGATGACCTACTCATTGTCAGAAACAGGGCAGTCCACGTGGCTGAATACTGGAAGAATGATGTGTGACGTAGTGCATAGAACAGGGCAGGTAAGTAACCTACCTTCGTACATATCTAACTGGTGTTCCAGTCTGTCTGTCTTGTGAGTCTGTCTGTCTACATGTATGCACGTGAGTCTGTCTAAATCTCTACCTGTATGTTTGTCTGCGTGTCAACCTTTATACATATCTGTCTCAGGCTTTCAGTCTGTCCCTCCACATCGCTGTCTTTCTGTATTTCTGCCCTAACGACTGCTTAATATCTTTGTTCTCTTACTGAATCTGCAGGCTTTCTTTCCAAAAAAACAATATCATTTCAGGCAGCAATCAAGATTTTCTCATCCCAAAAATCTATCCATCTATGATTGAATGTCGTATCTCGAACCAACCATTTTTCCCGATGCACGATTGCCCTCCGCCGTTTCACCAAAAACCTTTCCATTTTTGGAGTGAGTGGTCATTCTCAAATGAGATTTTTCATTTCTAGTGCCCAGAATACTGGTCAGATTTGTCTGGAGAACAGGTCAATATTGTCTGAAGTGTTGGTCAGTTCTGTTCAAAGTATTGGCAATATTGTCTACATGGCAACTCACTTAGATTAGACTCTCTGCCACATATGAGCTGGCTTCGTAGGACCAGATTGGTTAGACGCTCAAGTGTTTTGGGGCGTGCTTGCAAAAACTCTTATCATGTTGGCTGTCTGCCTGCATACATCCTTTTCTGTCTGTGATTCTATTTATGTCTGCCTAACCTCTCTATCTATCTATCTATCTATCTATCTATCTATCTATCTATCTATCTATCTATCTATCTATCTATCTATCTATCTATCTATCTATCTATCTATCTATCTATCTATCTATCTATCTATCTATCTATCTATCTATCTATCTATCTATCTATCTATCTATCTATCTGTCTGTCTGTCTGTCTGTCTGTCTGTCTGTCTGTCTGTCTGTCTGTCTGTCTGTCTGTCTGTCTGTCTGTCTGTCTGTCTGTCTGTCTGTCTGCCTGCCTGCCTGCCTGCCTGCCTGCCTGCCTGCCTGCCTGCCTGCCTGCCTGCCTGCCTGCCTGCCTGCCCGCCGCCCGCCCGCCCGCCAGTATCCACCCGTCCCGTCCCGTCCCGTCCCGTCCCGTCCCGTCCCGTCCCGTCCCGTCCCGTCCATATGTCTGGCTCGCTGGCTTGCCGGCTGTTTTGTTCTGTTCTGTTTTGTTCTGTCCATCTGTGTATGTATGTGTCTTTCTTTCTGCCTGATCCGCAATATAAATATATATATATATTCTCCCAGAAGGTATGACACACAAGATTTGTAGTTATTTTTAATCTTGCCAGAAGGAATAACACTTCTCAGAAGGTATAACATACACGGTTTCCTTTTTGATAATCTTCCCAGAAGGTATACTATACATGATTTCCTTTTTTGATAAACTTCCCAGAAGGTAAAACAGACATGGTTTCCTTATTTTTATATCATTTCAGAAGGTATAAAATACAATATTTCTTTCTTTATAATCCTCTAGAAGGCATAACACACGTGATTTTATATTTTGTAATCTTCCATAAGGTATAACAGACATGGTTTCCTTTTTATATAATCTTTTCAGAATGTATAACAAACATGGTTTCCTTTTTCTTATAATCTTCTCAGAAGGTATAACAGACATGGTTTCATTTTTTTAATAATCTTCCCAGAATGTAAAAACAGACATGGTTGACATATCTTTTTAATCCTCCCAGAAGGTATAACATACTTGGTTTCCCTATTTTTTAAATCACCATAGACGGTTCATAAGATGTCTCTTTAAGTGTGTTAAATAAGTGAAAGTAAAGGTAGTCTCATAACACTGCCGTCGGGGGTGAAGTGTTAGAGCCTTGATTGCACTAAGCAACAGCTTTCTGGGGTTGGGCGGCCGGTTGCCTTCCTCGCTGACATTTCCCTGTCCTAACTGTCAGCCAGGTACCCATTTGCAACTGGGTCTCTGGAGCTATCGGTATTTGAACCTCCTACCCTTTCCATGAAATCATAGTGATTTTCCATTGCGCTAATCAGTTATATGTTTCGCTGAAGGTACATTTTGCGTGCGTCTTAACGTAGTTTTGCCTATCTTGACCAAACAAAGTATAATTCAACCGTAGCTTCTGGGAACCTGTTATAGGACTGCGCGTAAACCTGCAATGATTTGTAGCCATAAACAGGTAGAACCCCTAGGTAGAATTCCTCGTAACCTTATGTAGAATTGCTTTCCGTTGTAAGTAGAATTGCTCCCAGTCGTAGGTAGACTTGATCCCCGTCCTAGCCAGAATTGCTCCCTGCCTTATGTAGAATTGCTTCCTGTCCTAAATAGAATTGCTTCCAGTCCTAGATATAATTGCTTCCAGTCCTAGATAGAATTGCTTCCCATCCTAGATAGAATTGCTCTCCTTCTTAGATAGAATTGCTCTCCGTCCTAGGTAGAATTGTTCACCGTGATTTGTATAACTGATCCCAGTCGTAGGTAGAGCTGCTCTAAATCGTGGGTAGAATTTCTCGTAGCCCTATGTATAATTGCTTTAAATCGTTGGTAGGATTTCTCGTAGCCCAATGTAGAATTGCTCTAAATCGTTGGTAGGATTTCTCGAAGCCCAATGTAGAATTGCTCTAAATCGTAGGTAGTTTTCTCGTATCCCTATGTAGAATTGTTCTAAATCGTTGGTAGGATTTCTCGTAGCCCAATGTAGAATTGCTCTAAATCGTTGGTAGGATTTCTCGTAGACCAATTTAGAATTGCTCTAAATCGTGGGTAGGATTTCTCGAAGCCCAATGTAGAATTGCTCTAAATCGTTGGTAGGATTTCTCGTAGCCCAATGTAGAATTGCTCTAAATCGTTGGTAGGATTTCTCGAAGCCCAATGTAGAATTGCTCTAAATCGTAGGTAGTTTTCTCGTATCCCTATGTAGAATTGCTCTAAATCGTTGGTAGGATTTCTCGTAGCCCAATGTAGAATTGCTCTAAATCGTGGGTAGGATTTCTCGTAGCCCAATGTAGAATTGCTCTAAATTGTGGGTAGGATTTCTCGTAGCCCTATGTAGAATTGCTCTAAATCGTGGGTAGGATTTCTCGTAGCCCTATGTAGAATTGCTCTAAATCGTGGGTAGGATTTCTCGTAGCCCTATGTAGAATTGCTCTAAATCGTGGGTAGCATTTCTCGTAGCCCTATGTAGAATTGCTTACCGCCCTTGCTATGATTGCTAGCAGCCCTACATAGAACTGCCCATATCCCTAGAAGGATTATAGTCATTAAGGCCCTATATCCAAATGAAGGACTCCATAGCCTTAGGAAGGACAGTTGTAGTATTTTGAGTTATGTGGTAAAGATACGCCATGCCACTTGTGCCTGCTTGATTGGTCAGTTGTATTTCTGCAACCCCTCCTTTGTTCATAGACTTCTTTGTTCGTCATCACAATCCCTGAATCGAGAATTCCAGCAACGTCTTCTTCTTCTTTTGCTTCTTTTTCTTCTTCCTCTTTTTCTTTTTCTTATTCTCTCCTCTTTCCCTCTCTGATGATTTAGTTCCACTGATAATACATTATGAGGACACTAAGTATTACCTCCACGACATCATTTCTCTATCTCCGTTACTTTCTCTTGCGATAATGTTCTCTATTCATTTTACATCGCTTTTACTGTATTGAATTACACATTCTGTCTGTCTACTATGTTTAATAGCCAATTTCTCTCTTTTTCTATCACAATTTAATTATACAGTTACACGCTGTGTCTATTAATCGCATGCATATCATTGCTTCCATCCCCTCTTATCATTAATTCTCTCTTGTAGCTCACTCAACTATCACAAATCTCTTTGTCAACTCTCTCAGCTCTCACTCAGCGCTATCACTCTCTCTTTCTCTCAGCATTCTCTCAGCTCTCAGTCTCCCAAACCTCTTTCCAAATTCGCGCTATACATTCTATCTATCTACTCACTCTCATCTCTTTCCTCTCTCTTCTCCCTCTCTTCTCTCTCTCGCTCTCTCTCTCTCTCTCTCTCTCTCTCTCAACACCCACTATCTCAACGGTATCTTTCTAATTTATCTTTTAACTCTCTCCATCAGCTATCTCTTCTTCTTTCTCTCTCCTCTCTTTTTTTAACTCTCTCTCTCTCTCTCTCTCAATTTCCTTTAAACTAACTCTCTCAGCTCTTTGTCAAGTCTCTCTCGCAACTCTCTCTCTCTCAACACACTCTAAACTCTATTTCTTGCAATTCATTCTCAACTCTCTCTTTCAAACGTTTCCTCAAATCTTTCTCTGAACTCTATCGCAATTATCTATCGCTTTCTCAACTCTCACTCAACTCATTCTCTCTCTAAACTTTCTCAACTCTCACTCAACTCATTCTCTCTCTAAACTTTCTCAACTCTCACTCAACTCATTCTCTCTCTAAACTTTCTCAACTCTCACTCAACTCATTCTCTCTCTAAACTTTCTCAACTCTCACTCAACTCATTCTCTCTCTAAACTTTCTCAACTCTCACTCAACTCATTCTCTCTCTAAACTTTCTCAACTCTCACTCAACTCATTCTCTCTCTAAACTTTCTCAACTCTCACTCAACTCATTCTCTCTCTAAACTTTCTCAACTCTCACTCAACTCATTCTCTCTCTAAACTTTCTCAACTCTCACTCAACTCATTCTCTCTCTAAACTTTCTCAACTCTCACTCAACTCATTCTCTCTCTAAACTTTCTCAACTCTCACTCAACTCATTCTCTCTCTAAACTTTCTCAACTCTCACTCAACTCATTCTCTCTCTAAACTTTCTCAACTCTCACTCAACTCATTCTCTCTCTAAACTTTCTCAACTCTCACTCAACTCATTCTCTCTCTAAACTTTCTCAACTCTCACTCAACTCATTCTATCTCTAAACTTTCTCAACTCTCACTCAACTCATTCTATCTCTAAACTTTCTCAACTCTCACTCAACTCATTCTATCTCTAAACTTTCTCAACTCTCACTCAACTCATTCTATCTCTAAACTTTCTCAACTCTCACTCAACTCATTCTATCTCTAAACTTTCTCAACTCTCACTCAACTCATTCTATCTCTAAACTTTCTCAACTCTCACTCAACTCATTCTATCTCTAAACTTTCTCAACTCTCACTCAACTCATTCTCTCTCTAAACTTTCTCAACTCTCACTCAACTCATTCTCTCTCTAAACTTTCTCAACTCTCACTCAACTCATTCTCTCTCTAAACTTTCTCAACTCTAACTCAACATATTCTCTCTAAACTTTCTCAACTCTCACTCAACTCATTCTATCTCTAAACTTTCTCAACTCTCACTCAACACATTCTCTCTCTAAATTTTCTCAACTCTCACTCAACTCATTCTCTCTCTAAACTTTCTCAACTCTCACTCAACTCATTCTCTCTCTAAACTTTCTCAACTCTCACTCAACTCATTCTCTCTCTAAACTTTCTCAACTCTCACTCAACTCATTCTCTCTCTAAACTTTCTCAACTCTCACTCAACTCATTCTCTCTGTAAACTTTCTCAACTCTCACTCAACTCATTCTCTCTCTAAACTTTCTCAACTCTCACTCAACTCATTCTCTCTCTAAACTTTCTCAACTCTCACTCAACTCATTCTCTCTCTAAACTTTCTCAACTCTCACTCAACTCATTCTATCTCTAAACTTTCTCAACTCTCACTCAACTCATTCTCTCTCTAAACTTTCTCAACTCTCACTCAACTCATTCTCTCTCTAAACTTTCTCAACTCTCACTCAACTCATTCTCTCTCTAAACTTTCTCAACTCTCACTCAACACATTCTCTCTAAACTTTCTCAACTCTCACTCAACTCATTCTCTCTCTAAACTTTCTATACTCTCACTCAACACATTCTCTCTCTAAACTTTCTCAACTCTCACTCAACTCATTCTCTCTCTAAACTTTCTCAACTCTCACTCAACTCATTCTCTTTCTAAACTTTCTCAACTCTCACTCAACACATTCTCTCTAAACTTTCTCAACTCTCACTCAACACATTCTCTCTAAACTTTCTCAACTCTCACTCAACTCATTCTCTCTCTAAACTTTCTCAACTCTCACTCAACTCATTCTCTCTCTAAACTTTCTCAACTCTCACTCAACTCATTCTCTCTCTAAACTTTCTCAACTCTCACTCAACTCATTCTCTCTCTAAACTTTCTCAACTCTCACTCAACTCATTCTCTCTCTAAACTTTCTCAACTCTCACTCAACACATTCTCTCTAAACTTTCTCAACTCTCACTCAACACATTCTCTCTAAACTTTCTCAACTCTCACTCAACTCATTCTATCTCTAAACTTTCTCAACTCTCACTCAACTCATTCTCTCTCTAAACTTTCTCAACTCTCACTCAACTCATTCTATCTCTAAACTTTCTCAACTCTCACTCAACTCATTCTCTCTCTAAACTTTCTCAACTCTCACTCAACTCATTCTCTCTCTAAACTTTCTCAACTCTCACTCAACTCATTCTCTCTCTAAACTTTCTCAACTCTCACTCAACTCATTCTATCTCTAAACTTTCTCAACTCTCACTCAACTCATTCTATCTCTAAACTTTCTCAACTCTCACTCAACTCATTCTATCTCTAAACTTTCTCAACTCTCACTCAACTCATTCTCTCTCTAAACTTTCTCAACTCTCACTCAACTCATTCTCTCTCTAAACTTTCTCAACTCTCACTCAACTCATTCTCTTTCTAAACTTTCTCAACTCTCACTCAACACATTCTCTCTAAACTTTCTCAACTCTCACTCAACTCATTCTCTCTCTAAACTTTCTCAACTCTCACTCAACTCATTCTCTCTCTAAACTTTCTCAACTCTCACTCAACTCATTCTCTCTAAACTTTCTCAACTCTCACTCAACACATTCTCTCTAAACTTTCTCAACTCTCACTCAACACATTCTCTCTAAACTTTGTCAACTCTCACTCAACTCATTCTCTCTCTAAATTTTCTCAACTCTCACTCAACTCATTCTCTCTCTAAACTTTCTCAACTCTCACTCAACACATTCTCTCTAAACTTTGTCAACTCTCACTCAAGTCATTCTCTATCTAAACTTTCTCAACTCTCACTCAACTCATTCTCTCTCTAAACTTTCTCAACTCTCACTCAACTCATTCTCTCTCTAAACTTTCTCAACTCTCACTCAACTCATTCTCTCTAAACTTTCTCAATTCTCACTCAACACATTCTCTCTAAACTTTTTCAACTCTCACTCAACTCATTCTCTCTCTAAACTTTCTCAACTCTCACTCAACTCATTCTCTCTCTAAACTTTCTCAACTCTCACTCAACTCATTCTCTCTAAACTTTCTCAACTCTCACTCAACTCATTCTCTCTCTAAACTTTCTCAACTCTCACTCAACTCATTTTCTCTCTAAACTTTCTCAACTCTCACTCAACTCATTCTCTCTCTAAACTTTCTCAACTCTCACTCAACTCATTCTATCTCTAAACTTTCTCAACTCTCACTCAACACATTCTCTCTAAACTTTCTCAACTCTCACTCAACTCATTCTCTCTCTAAACTTTCTCAACTCTCACTCAACACATTCTCTCTCTAAACTTTCTCAACTCTCACTCAACTCATTCTCTCTCTAAACTTTCTCAACTCTCACTCAACTCATTCTCTCTCTAAACTTTCTCAACTCTCACTCAACTCATTCTCTCTCTAAACTTTCTCAACTCTCACTCAACACATTCTCTCTAAACTTTCTCAACTCTCACTCAACTCATTCTCTCTAAACTTTCTCAACTCTCACTCAACTCATTCTCTCTCTAAACTTTCTCAACTCTCACTCAACTCATTCTCTTTCTAAACTTTCTCAACTCTCACTCAACACATTCTCTCTAAACTTTCTCAACTCTCACTCAACACATTCTCTCTAAACTTTCTCAACTCTCACTCAACACATTCTCTCTAAACTTTCTCAACTCTCACTCAACTCATTCTCTCTCTAAACTTTCTCAACTCTCACTCAACTCATTCTCTCTCTAAACTTTCTCAACTCTCACTCAACTCATTCTCTCTAAACTTTCTCAACTCTCACTCAACACATTCTCTCTAAACTTTCTCAACTCTCACTTAACTCATTCTCTCTCTAAACTTTCTCAACTCTCACTCAACTCATTCTCTCTCTAAACTTTCTCAACTCTCACTCAACTCATTCTCTCTCTAAACTTTCTCAACTGTCACTCAACTCATTCTCTCTCTAAACTTTCTCAACTCTCACTCAACACATTCTCTCTCTAAACTTTCTCAACTCTCACTCAACTCATTCTCTCTCTAAACTTTCTCAACTCTCACTCAACTCATTCTATCTCTAAACTTTCTCAACTCTCACTCAACTCATTCTATCTCTGAACTTTCTCAACTGTCTCTCAACTCATTCTATCTCTAAACTTTCTCAACTCTCACTCAACTCATTCTCTCTCTAAACTTTCTCAACTCTCACTCAACTCATTCTATCTCTAAACTTTCTCAACTCTCACTCAACTCATTCTATCTCTGAACTTTCTCAACTCTCACTCAACTCATTCTATCTCTGAACTTTCTCAACTGTCTCTCAACTCATTCTATCTCTAAACTTTCTCAACTCTCACTCAACTCATTCTCTCTCTAAACTTTCTCAACTCTCACTCAACTCATTCTATCTCTAAACTTTCTCAACTCTCACTCAACTCATTCTATCTCTGAACTTTCTCAACTGTCTCTCAACTCATTCTATCTCTAAACTTTCTCAACTCTCACTCAACTCATTCTCTCTCTAAACTTTCTCAACTCTCACTCAACTCATTCTATCTCTAAACTTTCTCAACTCTCACTCAACTCATTCTATCTCTGAACTTTCTCAACTGTCTCTCAACTCATTCTCTCTCTAAACTTTCTCAACTCTCACTCAACTCATTCTATCTCTAAACTTTCTCAACTCTCACTCAACTCATTCTATCTCTAAACTTTCTCAACTCTCACTCAACTCATTCTATCTCTGAACTTTCTTAACTGTCTCTCAACTCATTCTATCTCTAAACTTTCTCAACTCTCACTCAACTCATTCTATCTCTAAACTTTCTCAACTCTCACTCAACTCATTATATCTCTAAACTTTCTCAACTCTCACTCAACTCATTCTATCTCTAAACTTTCTCAACTCTCTCTCAACTCTCTCTCCTCTCTTCTAACTCACTTTCTCTCTCTCTCTCTCTCTCTCTCACTGTCTTTCTGGTTTTAATATCTGCCATATTCTCCTTGAACCACATTACTCCACTCACTCTGTCTCTTCTCTCTTCTCTCTACCTACGACTCAGTATTCCGAAAACAAAATCTGTCAAAGTTAAAAAGCAGCGACTTTGAAGGACAGAAGTCATTAGGGCGAGCTCTTTTAGAACTACTGGAATCTTCCAGAATAAAGTGCCTTTTAATTGTTGCTATTATGTAGAGAGAAAAGTCAACATTCAAAGCAACGGTTTATTGTATTGTTGTTCGAGTCTCAGAGAAATGCCAAGACAGTTTTGAAAGACTGACATAAAAAAGCTATCTAATATCATCAGATGCTTCGAAATTCTTTGTTATATTTTGTTCTATGCTTATATGATCACGTATAGAGCTTTTATTAATCCACGAAGATTCAGAATGATTTATTATTTCAATTAAGCTAATTGATTTATTGTGTTCTAAGAGTTCTCCGTTTCCCTGTACATTTTGATTTTGCTTTGCGTGCGAATATGTATATGTATATATGCATGTGTGGTGTATGGCGTGTTGTGTGTGGTGTGTAGTGTATGGTGTGTTGTGTTGTGTGTTTTGTGTTATGTGTGGTGTGTTGTGTATGGTGTGTTGTGTATGGTGTGTTGTGTGTTGTGTGTGGTGTGTTGTATATGGTGTGGTGTGTTGTGTATGGTGTGTTGTGTGTGATGTGTTGTGTATGGTGTGTTGTGTGTTGTGTATGGTGTGTGGTGTGTTGTGTGTGGTGTGTTGTATATGGTGTGTTGTTGGTGGTGTGTTGTATATGGTGTGTATGGTGTGGTGTGTGGACGTATGGTGTGTGGTGTATGGTGTGTTGTGTGTGGTGTGTGGTGTGTTGTGTGTATGGTGTGGTGGGGTATGTTGTGTATGGTGTGGTGTGTTGTGTATTGTGTGGTGTGTTGTGTATGGTGTGGTGTGGTGTGTTGTGTATGGTGTGGTGTGTTGTGTATTGTATGGTGTGGTGTGTGGTGTGGTGTGTTGTGTTGTGTTGTGTTGTGTTGCGTGTGGTCTGTACTGTGTGTGGTCTGTACTGTGTGCTGTTTGTGGTCTGTACTGTGCGTGGTGTGTGGTCTGTGCTGTATGTTGTGTGTGGTGTATTGTGTGTGGTGTGTTGTGTGTTGTGTGTGGTGTGTTGTGTGTGGTCTGTGTGGTGTGTGGTGTGTGGTCTGTGTGGTGTGTGGTCTGTTGTGTGTGGTGTGTTGTGTTGTGTGTCGTGTGTTGTGTGGGGTGTGTTATGTGTGCTGTGTGGTCTGTGCTGTGTGTGGTCTGTGGTCTGTGTGGTGTGTTGTGTGTGGTGTGTTGTGTGTGGTGTGTTGTGTGTGGTGTTTGGTGTGTTGTGTGTGGTGTTTTGTGTGGTGTTTTGTGTGGTGTGTTGTGTGTTTTGTGTGGTGTGTTGTGTGTGGTGTGTGGTGTGTGGTGTGTTGTGTGTGGTGTGTTGTGTGTGGTGTGTGGTGTGTTGTGTGGTCTGTGTGTTCTGTGCTGTGTGGTCTGTGTGTTCTGTGCTGTGTGGTCTGTGTGGTCTGTGCTGTGTAGTCTGTGTGGTCTGTGCTGTGTGGTCTGTGCTGTGTGGTCTGTGTGGTCTGTGCTGCGTGGTCTGTGGGGTCTGTGCTGTGTGGTCTGTGCTGTGTGGTATGTGTGGTCTGTGTGGTCTGGGCTGTGTGGTCTGTGTTGTCTGTGTGGTCTGTGCTGTGTGGTCTGTGTGGTCTGTGCTGTGTGGTATGTGTGGTCCGTGTGGTCTGTGCTGTGTGGTCTGTGTTGTCTGTGTGGTCTGTGCTGTGTGGTCTGTGTGGTCTGTGCTGTGTGGTCTGTGCTGTGTGGTCTGTGTGGTGTGGTCTGTGTGATCTGTGTGGTGGGGTCTGTGATGTCTGTGTGGTCTGTGCTGTGTGGTCTGTGTGCTCTGTGCAGTGTGGTCTGTGTGGTCTGTGCTGTGTGGTCTGTGTGGTCTGTGCTGTGTGGTCTGTGTGCTCTGTGCAGTGTGGTCTGTGTGGTCTGTGCTGTGTGGTCTGTGTGGTCTGTGCTGTGTGGTCTGTGCTGTGTGGTATATGTGGTCTGTGTGGTCTGTGTGGTCTGTGCTGTGTGGTATGTGTGGTCTGTGTGCTCTGTGTGGTCTGTACTGTGTGTGCTGTGCGGTCTGTGCTGTGAGGTCTGTGTGGTCTGTGCTGTGTGGTCTGTTTGGGCTGTGTGGTCTGTGCTGTGTGGTCTGTGCTGTGTGGTCTGTGTTGTCTGTGCTGTGTGATCTGTGCTGTGTGATCTGTGTTGTCTGTGCTGTGTGGTCTGTGTGGTCTGTTCTGTGTGGTTTGTGTAATCTGTGCTGTGTGGTCTGTGCGGTGTGGTCTGTGCTGTGTGGTCTGTGCTGTGTGCTGTGTGGTCTGTGCTGTGTGGTCTGTGTGGTCTGTGCTGTGTGGTCTGTGCTGTGTGGTATGTGCTGTGTGGTATGTGCTGTGTGGTCTGTGCTGTTTCGTCTGTGTGGTCTGTGCTGTTTCGTCTGTGTGGTCTGTGCTGTGGGGTCTGTGCTGTGTGTTCTGTCCTGTGTGGTCTGTGCTGTATAGTCTGTGTGGTCTGTGTGGTCTGGTCTGTTTGGTCTGTACTGTGTGGTCTGTGTTGTGTGGTCTGTGTTGTGTGGTCTGTGCTGTGTGGTGTGTGGTGTGTAGTCTGTGCTGTGTGGTCTGTGTGGTCTGTGTTGTCTGTGTGGTGTGTGCTGTGTGGTCTGTGTGGTCTGTGCTGTGTGGTATGTGTGGTCTGTGCTGTGTGGTCTGTGTTGTCTGTGTGGTCTGTGCTGTGTGGTATGTGTGGTCTGTGCTGTGTGGTCTGTGTTGTCTGTGTGGTCTGTGCTGTGTGGTCTGTGTGGTCTGTGCTGTGTGGTCTGTGCTATGTGGTCTGTGCTGTGTGGTATGTGTGGTCTGTGCTATGTGGTCTGTGTGGTCTGTGCTGTGTGGTCTGTGTGGTGTGGTCTGGTCTGTGTGGTCTGTGTGGTGTGGTCTGTGTGGTCTGTGCTGTGTGGTCTGTGTGCTCTGTGCAGTGTGGTCTGTGTGGTCTGTGCTGTGTGGTCTGTGTGGTCTGTGCTGTGTAGTCTGTGCTGTGTGGTATATGTGGTCTGTGTGGTCTGTGTGCTCTGTGTGGTCTGTACTGTGTGTGCTGTGCGGTCTGTGCTGTGAGGTCTGTGTGGTCTGTGCTGTGTGGTCTGTTTGGGCTGTGTGGTCTGTGATTTGTGGTCTGTGTGGGCTGTGTGGTCTGTGCTGTGTGGTCTGTGCTGTGTGGTCTGTGTTGTCTGTGCTGTGTGATCTGTGTGGTCTGTTCTGTGTGGTTTGTGTGGTCTGTGCTGTGTGGTCTGTGCGGTGTGGTCTGTGCTGTGTGGTCTGTGCTGTGTGCTGTGTGGTCTGTGCTGTGTGGTCTGTGTGGTCTGTGCTGTGTGGTCTGTGCTGTGTGGTATGTGCTGTGTGGTCTGTGCTGTTTCGTCTGTGTGGTCTGTGCTGTTTCGTCTGTGTGGTCTGTGCTGTGTGGTCTGTGCTGTGTGTTCTGTCCTGTGTGGTCTGTGCTGTGTAGTCTGTGTGGTCTGGTCTGTTTGGTCTGTACTGTGTGGTCTGTGTTGTGTGGTCTGTGCTGTGTGGTTTGTGCTGTGTAGTCTGTGCTGTGTGTGGTCTGTGCTATGTGGTCTGTGCTGTGTGTGGTCTGTGCTGTGTGGTCTGTGTGGTCTGTGCTGTGTGTGGTCTATGTGGTATGTGCTGTGTGGTCTGTGCTGTGTGGTCTGTGCTGTTTGGTCTGTGCTGTTTGGTCTGTGCTGTGTGGTCTGTGGTGTTCTGTCTGGGCTGTGTGTGGTCTGTGCTGTGTGTGGTCTGTGCTTTGGGGTCTGTGCTGTGTGGTCTGTGTGGTCTGTGCTGTGTGTGGTCTGTGCTGTGTGGTCTGTGCTGTGTTGTCTGTGCTGTGTGGTCTGTGCTGTGTGCTGTGTGGTCTGTGCTGTGTGGTCTGTGCTGTGTTGTCTGTGCTGTGTGGTCTGTGCTGTGTGCTGTGTGGTCTGTGCTGTGTGGTCTGTGTTATCTGTACATTTTGATGTTGCTTTGCGTGCGAATATGTATATGTATATATGCATGTGTGGTGTATGGCGTGTTGTGTGTGGTGTGTGGTGTGTAGTGTATGGTGTGTTGTGTTGTGTGTTTTGTGTTTTGTGTAGGGTGTGTTGTATGTTGTGTGTGGTGTGTTGTGTATGGTGTGATGTGTTGTGTATGGTGTGTTGTGTATGGTGTGTTGTTTGTTGTGTATGGTGTGTTGTGTGTTGTGTATGGTGTGTTGTGTGTTGTGTGTTGTATATGGTGTGTTGTTGGTGGTGTGTTGTATATGGTGTGTATGGTGTGGTGTGTGGACGTATGGTGTGTGGTGTATGGTGTGTTGTGTGTGGTGTGTGGTGTGTTGTGTGTGTGGTGTGTTGTGTATGGTGTGGTGGGGTATGTTGTGTATGGTGTGGTGTGTTGTGTATGGTGTGGTGTGTTGTGTATGGTGTGGTGTGGTGTGTTGTGTATGGTGTGGTGTGGTGTGTTGTGTATGGTGTGGTGCGTTGTGTATTGTATGGTGCTGTGTGTGGTGTGGTGTGGTGTGTTGTGTGGTGTGTGGTCTGTACTGTGTGTGGTCTGTACTGTGTGCTGTTTGTGGTCTGTACTGTGTGTGGTGTGTGGTCTGTGCTGTATGTTGTGTGTGGTGTATTGTGTGTGGTGTGTTGTGTGTTGTGTGTGGTGTGTTGTGTGTGGTCTGTATGGTGTGTGGTCTGTGTGGTCTGTTGTGTGTGGTGTGTGGTGTGTTGTGGTGTGTGTCGTGTGTTGTGTGGGGTGTGTTATGTGTGCTGTGTGGTCTGTGCTGTGTGTGGTCTGTGGTCTGTGTGGTGTATTGTGTGTGGTGTGTTGTGTGTGGTGTGTTGTGTGTGGTGTGTTGTGTGTGGTGTGTGGTGTGTGGTGTTTTGTGTGGTGTTTTGTGTGGTGTGTGGTGTGTTTTGTGTGGTGTGTTGTGTGTTTTGTGTGGTGTGTTGTGTGTGGTGTGTGGTGTGTGGTGTGTTGTGTGTGGTGTGTTGTGTGTTGTGTGTGGTGTGTGGTGTGTTGTGTGGTCTGTGTGTTCTGTGCTGTGTGGTCTGTGTGTTCTGTGCTGTGTGGTCTGTGTGGTCTGTGCTGTGTGGTCTGTGCTGTGTGGTCTGTGCTGTGTGGTATGTGTGGTCTGTGTGGTCTGTGCTGTGTGGTCTGTGTTGTCTGTGTGGTCTGTGTGGTCTGTGCTGTGTGGTATGTGTGGTCTGTGTGGTCTGTGCTGTGTGGTCTGTGTTGTGTGTGTGGTCTGTGTTGTCTGTGTGGTCTGTGCTGTGTGGTCTGTGTGGTCTGTGCTGTGTGGTCTGTGCTGTGTGGTCTGTGCTATGTGGTCTGTGCTGTGTGGTCTGTGCTGTCTGGTCTGTGTGGTCTGTGCTGTGTGGTCTGTGTGGTGTGGTCTGTGTGGTCTGTGTGGTGTGGTCTGTGTGGTCTGTGTGGTCTGTGCTGTGAGGTCTGTGTGCTCTGTGCAGTGTGGTCTGTGTGGTCTGTGCTGTGTGGTCTGTGTGGTCTGTGCTGTGTGGTCTGTGCTGTGTGGTATATGTGGTCTGTGTGGTCTGTGCTGTGTGGTATATGTGGTCTGTGTGCCCTGTGTGGTCTGTGCTGTGTGGTCTGTTTGGGCTGTGTGGTCTGTGATGTGTGGTCTGTGCTGTGTGGTCTATGCTGTGTGGTCTGTGTTGTCTGTGCTGTGTGATCTGTGCTGTGTGATCTGTGTTGTCTGTGCTGTGTGGTCTGTGTGGTCTGTTCTGTGTGGTTTGTGTGGTCTGTGCGGTGTGGTCTGTGCTGTGTGGTCTGTGCTGTGTGGTCTGTGCTGTGTGGTCTGTGTGGTCTGTGCTGTGTGGTCTGTGCTGTGTGGTCTGTGTGGTCTGTGCTGTGTGGTCTGTGCTGTGTGATCTGTGCTGTGTGATCTGTGTTGTCTGTGCTGTGTGGTCTGTGTGGTCTGTTCTGTGTGGTCTGTGCTGTGTGGTCTGTGCGGTGTGGTCTGTGCTGTGTGGTCTGTGCTGTGTGCTGTGTGGTCTGTGCTGTGTGGTCTGTGTGGTCTGTGCTGTGTGGTCTGTGCTGTGTGGTATGTGCTGTGTGGTCTGTGCTGTTTCGTCTGTGTGGTCTGTGCTGTTTCGTCTGTGTGGTCTGTGCTGTGTGGTCTGTGCTGTGTGTTCTGTCCTGTGTGGTCTGTGCTGTGTAGTCTGTGTGGTCTGGTCTGTTTGGTCTGTACTGTGTGGTCTGTGTTGTGTGGTCTGTGCTGTGTGGTTTGTGCTGTGTAGTCTGTGCTGTGTGTGGTCTGTGCTATGTGGTCTGTGCTGTGTGTGGTCTGTGCTGTGTGGTCTGTGTGGTCTGTGCTGTGTGTGGTCTATGTGGTATGTGCTGTGTGGTCTGTGCTGTGTGGTCTGTGCTGTTTGGTCTGTGCTGTTTGGTCTGTGCTGTGTGGTCTGTGGTGTTCTGTCTGGGCTGTGTGTGGTCTGTGCTGTGTGTGGTCTGTGCTTTGGGGTCTGTGCTGTGTGGTCTGTGTGGTCTGTGCTGTGTGTGGTCTGTGCTGTGTGGTCTGTGCTGTGTTGTCTGTGCTGTGTGGTCTGTGCTGTGTGCTGTGTGGTCTGTGCTGTGTGGTCTGTGCTGTGTTGTCTGTGCTGTGTGGTCTGTGCTGTGTGCTGTGTGGTCTGTGCTGTGTGGTCTGTGTTATCTGTACATTTTGATGTTGCTTTGCGTGCGAATATGTATATGTATATATGCATGTGTGGTGTATGGCGTGTTGTGTGTGGTGTGTGGTGTGTAGTGTATGGTGTGTTGTGTTGTGTGTTTTGTGTTTTGTGTAGGGTGTGTTGTATGTTGTGTGTGGTGTGTTGTGTATGGTGTGATGTGTTGTGTATGGTGTGTTGTGTATGGTGTGTTGTTTGTTGTGTATGGTGTGTTGTGTGTTGTGTATGGTGTGTTGTGTGTTGTGTGTTGTATATGGTGTGTTGTTGGTGGTGTGTTGTATATGGTGTGTATGGTGTGGTGTGTGGACGTATGGTGTGTGGTGTATGGTGTGTTGTGTGTGGTGTGTGGTGTGTGGTGTGTTGTGTGTGTGGTGTGTTGTGTATGGTGTGGTGGGGTATGTTGTGTATGGTGTGGTGTGTTGTGTATGGTGTGGTGTGTTGTGTATGGTGTGGTGTGGTGTGTTGTGTATGGTGTGGTGTGGTGTGTTGTGTATGGTGTGGTGCGTTGTGTATTGTATGGTGCTGTGTGTGGTGTGGTGTGGTGTGTTGTGTGGTGTGTGGTCTGTACTGTGTGTGGTCTGTACTGTGTGCTGTTTGTGGTCTGTACTGTGTGTGGTGTGTGGTCTGTGCTGTATGTTGTGTGTGGTGTATTGTGTGTGGTGTGTTGTGTGTTGTGTGTGGTGTGTTGTGTGTGGTCTGTATGGTCTGTGGTCTGTGTGGTCTGTTGTGTGTGGTGTGTGGTGTGTTGTGGTGTGTGTCGTGTGTTGTGTGGGGTGTGTTATGTGTGCTGTGTGGTCTGTGCTGTGTGTGGTCTGTGGTCTGTGTGGTGTATTGTGTGTGGTGTGTTGTGTGTGGTGTGTTGTGTGTGGTGTGTTGTGTGTGGTGTGTGGTGTGTGGTGTTTTGTGTGGTGTTTTGTGTGGTGTGTGGTGTGTTTTGTGTGGTGTGTTGTGTGTTTTGTGTGGTGTGTTGTGTGTGGTGTGTGGTGTGTGGTGTGTTGTGTGTGGTGTGTTGTGTGTTGTGTGTGGTGTGTTCTGTGCTGTGTGGTCTGTGTGTTCTGTGCTGTGTGGTCTGTGTGGTCTGTGCTGTGTGGTCTGTGTGGTCTGTGCTGTGTGGTCTGTGCTGTGTGGTCTGTGCTGTGTGGTATGTGTGGTCTGTGTGGTCTGTGCTGTGTGGTCTGTGTTGTCTGTGTGGTCTGTGTGGTCTGTGCTGTGTGGTATGTGTGGTCTGTGTGGTCTGTGCTGTGTGGTCTGTGTTGTGTGTGTGGTCTGTGTTGTCTGTGTGGTCTGTGCTGTGTGGTCTGTGTGGTCTGTGCTGTGTGGTCTGTGCTGTGTGGTCTGTGCTATGTGGTCTGTGCTGTGTGGTCTGTGCTGTCTGGTCTGTGTGGTCTGTGCTGTGTGGTCTGTGTGGTGTGGTCTGTGTGGTCTGTGTGGTGTGGTCTGTGTGGTCTGTGCTGTGAGGTCTGTGTGCTCTGTGCAGTGTGGTCTGTGTGGTCTGTGCTGTGTGGTCTGTGTGGTCTGTGCTGTGTGGTCTGTGCTGTGTGGTATATGTGGTCTGTGTGGTCTGTGCTGTGTGGTATATGTGGTCTGTGTGCCCTGTGTGGTCTGTGCTGTGTGGTCTGTTTGGGCTGTGTGGTCTGTGATGTGTGGTCTGTGCTGTGTGGTCTATGCTGTGTGGTCTGTGTTGTCTGTGCTGTGTGATCTGTGCTGTGTGATCTGTGTTGTCTGTGCTGTGTGGTCTGTGTGGTCTGTTCTGTGTGGTTTGTGTGGTCTGTGCGGTGTGGTCTGTGCTGTGTGGTCTGTGCTGTGTGGTCTGTGCTGTGTGGTCTGTGTGGTCTGTGCTGTGTGGTCTGTGCTGTGTGGTCTGTGTGGTCTGTGCTGTGTGGTCTGTGCTGTGTGATCTGTGCTGTGTGATCTGTGTTGTCTGTGCTGTGTGGTCTGTGTGGTCTGTTCTGTGTGGTCTGTGCGGTGTGGTCTGTGCTGTGTGGTCTGTGCTGTGTGGTCTGTGCTGTGTGCTGTGTGGTCTGTGCTGTGTGGTCTGTGTGGTCTGTGCTGTGTGGTCTGTGATGTTTCGTCTGTGTGGTCTGTGCTGATTCGTCTGTGTGGTCTGTGCTGTGTGGTCTGTGCTGTGTGTTCTGTCCTGTGTGGTCTGTGCTGTGTAGTCTGTGTGGTCTGGTCTGTTTGGTCTGTACTGTGTGGTCTGTGTTGTGTGGTCTGTGCTGTGTAGTCTGTGCTGTGTGTGGTCTGTGCTATGTGGTCTGTGCTGTGTGTGGTCTGTGCTGTGTGTGGTCTGTGCTGTGTGGACTGTGCTGTGTGGTCTGTGCTGTGTGGTCTGTGGTGTGTGGTCTGTGGTGTTTTGTCTGGGCTGTGTGGGGTCTGTGCTGTGTGTGGTCTGTGCTGTGTGGTCTGTGCTGTGTGGTCTGTGTGGTCTGTGCTGTGTGTGGTCTTTGCTGTGTGTGGTCTGTGCTGTGTGGTCTGTGCTGTGTTGTCTGTGCTGTGTGGTCTGTGCTGTGGGCTGTGTGGTCTGTGTGGTCTGTGCTGTGTGGTCTGTGTGGTCTGTGTTATCTGGGATGTGTGATGTGTGGTCTGTGCTGTGTGGTCTGTGTGGTCTGGGCTGTGTGGTCTGTGCTGTAGGGTCTGTTCTGTGTGGTCTGTGCTGTGTGATGTTTTGTCTGTGATGTGTGGTCTGTGTGGTCTGTGCTGTGTGGTCTGTGTGGTCTGTGCTGTGTGGTCTGTGTGGTCTGTGCTGTGTGTGGTCTGTGTGGTCTGTTGTGTCTGTGCTGTGTATGGTCTGTGTGGTCTGTGCTGTGTGTGGTCTGTGCTGTGTGTGGTCTATGTGGTCTGTGCTGTGTGTGGTCTGTGTGGTCTGTGCTGTGTGTGGTCTGTGCTGTGTATGGTCTGTGTGGTCTGTGCTGTGTGTGGTCTGTGTGGTTTGTGCTGTGTGTGGTCTGTGTGGTCTGTGCTATGTGTGGTCTCCGTGTGGTCTGTGCTGTGTATGGTCTGTGTGGTCTGTGCTGTGTGTGGTCTGTGTGGTCTGTGCTGTGTGTGGTCTAAGTGGTCTGTGATGTGTGTGGTCTGTGTGGTCTGTGCTGTGTGTGGTCTGTGCTGTGTGTGGTCTGTGTGGTCTGTGCTGTGTGTGGTCTGTGTTGTCTGTGCTGTGTGGTCTGTGTGGTCTGTGCTGTGTGGTCTGTGCTGTGTGTGGTCTGTCTGGTCTGTGTGGTCTGTGCTGTGTTTGGTCTGTGCTGTGTGTGGTCTGTGCTGTGTGTGGTCTGTGCTGTGTGGTCTGTGCTGTGTGGTCTGTGCGGTCTGTGCTGTGAGGTCTGTGTGGTCTGTGCTGTGTTGTCTGTGCTGTGTGGTCTGTTTGGGCTGTGTGGTCTGTGATGTGTGGGCTGTGTGGTCTGTGCTGTGTGGTCTGTGCTGTGTGGTCTGTGATGTGTGGTCTGTGCTGTGTGGTCTGTGTGTGCTGTGTGGTCTGTGCTGTGTGGTCTGTGTGGTCTGTGCTGTGTGGTATGTGCTGTGTGGTCTGTGCTGTTTCGTCTGTGTGGTCTGTGCTGTTTCGTCTGTGTGGTCTGTGCTGTGTGGTCTGTGCTGTGACTTCTGTCCTGTGTGGTCTGTGCTGTGTAGTCTGTGTGGTCTGTGTGGTCTGGTCTGTTTGGTCTGTACTGTGTGGTCTGTGTTGTGTGGTCTGTGCTGTGTGTGGTCTGTGTGGTCTGTGCTGTGTGTGGTCTGTGTGGTCTGTGCTGTGTGGTCTGTGCTGTGTGGTCTGTGCTGTGTGGTCTGTGGTGTTCTGTCTGGGCTGTGTGTGGTCTGTGCTGTGTGGTCTGTGCTGTGTGGTCTGTGTGGTCTGTTGCTGTGTGTGGTCTGTGCTGTGTTGTCTGTGCTGTGTGGTCTGTGCTGTGTGCTGTGTGGTCTGTGTGGTCTGTGTGGTCTGTGCTGTGTGGTCTGTGTGGTCTGTGTTATCTGTGCTGTGTGCTGTGTGGTCTGTGCTGTGTGGTCTGTGTGGTCTGGGCTGTGTGGTCTGTGCTGTGTGGTCTGTGCTGTGTGGTCTGTGGGGTCTGTTCTGTGTGGTATGTGCTGTGTGCTGTTTTGTTTGTGCTGTGTGGTCTGTGTGGTCTGTGCTGTGTGGTCTGTGTGGTCTGTGCTGTATGGCCTGTGTGGTCTGTGCTGTGTGTGGTCTGTGTGGTCTGTGCTGTGTGTGGTCTGTGCTGTGTGTGGTCTGTGCTGTGTGTGGTCTGTGTGGTCTGTGCTGTGTGTTGTCTGTGTGGTTTTTGCTGTGTGCTGTCTGTGTGGTATGTGCTATGTGTGGTCTGTGTGTGGTCTGTGTGGTCTGTGCTGTGTGTTGTCTGTGTGGTCTGTGCTGTGTGTCGTCTGTGTGGTCTGTGCTGTGTGTGGTCTGTGTGGTCTGTGCTGTGTGTGGTCTGTGTGGTCTGTGCTGTGTGTGGTCTGTGTGGTCTGTTCTGTGTGGTCTTTGCTGTGTGTGGTCTGTGCTGTGTGTGGTCTGTGTGGTCTGTGCTGTGTGTGGTCTGTGTGGTCAGTGCTGTGTGGTCTGTGTGGTCTGTGCTGTGTGGTCTGTGCTGTGTGTGGTCTGTGTGGTCTGTGCTGTGTGTGGTCTGTGCTGTGTGTGGTCTGTGCTGTGTGTGGTCTGTGCTGTGTGTGGTCTGTGTTGTCTGTGCTGTGTGTGGTCTGTGTGGTTTGTGCTGTGTGTGATCTGTGTGGTCTTGGCTATGTGTGGTCTGTGTGTGGTCTGTGCTGTGTGTTGTCTGTGTGGTCTGTGCTGTGTGTGGTCTGTGTGGTCTGTGCTGTGTGTTGTCTGTGTTGTTTGTGCTGTGTGTGGTCTGTGTGGTCTGTGCTGTGTGTGGTCTGTGTGGTCTGTGCTGTGTGTGGTCTGTGTGGTCTGTGCTGTGTGTGGTCTGTATGGTCTGTGCTGTGAGGTCTGTGTGGTCTGTGCTGTGTGTGGTCTGTGTGGTCTGTGCTGTGTGTGGTCTGTGTGGTCTGTGCTGTGTGTGGTCTGTGTGGTCTGTGCTGTGTGTGGTCTGTGTGGTCTGTGCTGTATGGTCTGTGTTGCGTGGTATGTGTGGTCTGTGCTGTGTGTGGCTTGTGTGGTCTGTGCTGTGTGGTCTGTGTGGTCTGTGCTGTGTGGTCTGTGTGGTCTGTGCTGTGTGGTCTGTGTGGTCTGTGCTGTGGGGTCTGTGTGGTCTGTGCTGTGTTGAGGTGTTTTGAAGTGTGTTATTCCTCTCGTTCTTTTTATTCATATACTTCCCACTTCTTCTGCATCTTCTTCTCCTCGTCACCACTGTCATCCTCTTTTTCTCGTGTTTCCTCTTCCTATTCTTGTTTTTCTTGATCTTCTTCATCGTGATCCCCTTCTTGTATCCTCCTTCCTCACCACAATCATTTGTGTGTGTATGTGTGTTTATGTGTGTGTATGTGTGTATATGTTTGTATATATGTGTATATATGTATATATATGTGTGTGTATCTGTGTGTGTAAGTGTGTGCATGTGTGTGTATGTGTGTGTATCTGCATCATCCTGGAATAGTCAAACAGGACGGTTTTCATGGCAGTCTGGCTAATGAGTTGAGGGATTGACTTGATCTCCGTAGTAGTGAACGACACGCAGATGGAGCCAAGCATAGTACTGCCGCCTAGAGGATCACGGTCCACCTTCATCAGCACGCTCGGGATGTGAGGACAGATACTGCAACCTGCCACTTGACGTCCCTTTCATGGCACTCAAAAAGAGTAAACTGCTCATTGTGGGCATTCGAAACCTCTTTGTGTAGTGTCCATGTCTGACAGTAGTACCAGAGAGTTGGTATAAAAATACTATTTATCAAATATTTTATTTGTGTCTATTGAAATGTGTTACACCAAAAACGATGCCTATTACCAGTTGAACCGAAGAGAGCAGGTCGTTGTCTTCAGACTTCGCACTGGCCACAATAGACTGAGGTACCACCTATTCAACAAATTGAAGATAGGTGGTACCGACGAATGCCCGTGCGGTACCGGTAAAATGACCGCTGAACATCTGCTGCAGAACTGCCCGACATACGAGGATCAGACAGAGCAGATGTGGCCATCACCAGTGGAACTGCAAGAAAAGCTCTATGGCAGTGGCGACAGCCTCAGGATGACCGCCGCTTTTTTCGAAAAAATAATGGTTACTGTCTGACTGCGTACGAAGAAGAAGAAGAAATGTGTATGTGCATTTATTACTGATATGTCATCATTTGTTTTCTCTATGTTTTATCCCACCTCTTCTTCCATCCCTCCATCTTGTGTGAACACGTTACTCAAGTATTTGAATTCTCTTTATATTCCCTTTGAATTCTCTTTATATGACTTAAAATCAGTACTCTGCCCACTATGCCAACAGTCCAAACTCAAAACATGGTCCATCCATCTGTAACATCCAATACAACGAGGAGGTAGAGAGACTGGCCAAAGTAGGTAGAAGGTCACCACAACCGGATGCAACTGTCACCAAGTCCAAAAGGTTTATTAGGGCTAGATACATGGACAAAGTAAACGTCTTGTGTTGTTCCTGTGGCAGCTTATGGTTGGGAATCATGAACAATTATCAAAACTTCTAGACAAAGAATCGAATCTTTCGAGTCAAAATGCTGCAGAAAGATCCTCAGAATACCCTGGACAGAGAAAAAACAACAAATGTAGACATTCGGCAAGAGTTGAGCATAGAGGAGAACTGGTTTATCAATTTTGGCTAGAAAATGCAAAAACTTTTGTCACATCAAAAGACACAACGATCTTGAGAGAACAGTGATGGAAGGTATGATGCCAGGCAAAAGAGGAAGGGGTAGACCAACAAGACGATGACACCAAGATATACAGGAATGCCTGGGTATGACTGTGGCGGAGGCTGAAGTTTTGGCAAGGGACAGAGTTTCTTTGAGACATACTGTGATGGGAGTGTCGTTCTATAAAAGACATGCTACGTGTTAATGATGTGAACAAATGGGAAACAGAACATTCTGGCAACACACAGAAATGATGTTTATTACCAGTTGAACAAAATAAAGCAGGTGGTCTTCAGACTCCGCACAAGCCACACCAGACGGAGGTACCATCTATTGAATACACTGAAGACAGGTGCTACTGACGAAGAGGAAGAGTTCGACGACGAGGAGGGCAAGGAGGGCGATGAGGACGAACAGGAAGAGGATGACGAGAAGGAGTAGGAAGAGGAGGAGGGCGACGAGAAGGAGGAGGGCGACGACGAGGAGGAGGACGAGGAGGGCGACGAGGAGGAGGAGGGCGACGAGGAGGAGGAGGGGGAGGGCGACGAGGAGGAGGAGGGGGAGGGCGACGAGGAGGACGAGGGGGAGGGCGACGAGGAGGAGGAGGGGGAGGGCGACGAGGAGGACGAGGAGGAGGAGGACGAAGAGGAGGAGGAGGGCGAGGAGGAGGAGAGCGACGAGGAAGAGGAGGGCGACGAGGAGGAGGAGGAAGAGGAGGAGGAAGAGGACGACGAGGAGGAGGAGGAGGAGAAGGAAGAGGACGACAAGGAGGCGGGCGACGAGGAGGAGGAGGGCGAGGAGGAGGATAAGAACGACAAGGACGAGGAGGAGGAGGAAGACGAGAAGGAGAGCGACAAGGACGAGGCGGGCGATGAGGAGGAGGGGGCGAGGAGGAGGAAGAGGACAAGGAGAACGAGGGCGAGGAGGAGTACGATGACTAGGAGGAGGACGACGACTAGGAGGACGACGAGGAGGAGGAACAAGACGAGGAGGAGGAACAAGACGAGGAGGAGGACGACGACGAGGACGACGACGACTAGGAGGAGGAGGACGACAAGGAAGAGGACGACGAGGAAGAGGAGGACGAGGAGGAAGGCGAGGACGACTACGACGACAAAGAAGAAGACGAAAAAGATCTCTGTTATTTGTTTATATTAGAAGGAGCAGCATGTTTACTTAAACCTGATACCACTTATGTGATAACCCATATATTCAAGTTGGACAAAAACCCCCGAGTAAATAACTCTTTTTCTTGTGGGATCGGATGGAGCAAAACAGTCATCGATTATAGACTGTTTTTATTGTATCTTGAATCTATTAGTGACTTTGGTCGATCTATATTTTTTGGTCTTGTGTGCCCTGGTACTCTGGTCGTTATTGAACGACCAGTCTAACCAGTATCTGCTGTGAAAGTTGAAGGGTAGAGGTGGAGAGAAAGTAAAATTCCTGCTAACGTATGCTGCGGCTACAGTGTTTTGTCAATGCTCACGCAATTTATGAAAATTTCAACGACAAAAACCTTCTCGCATGAAGAAAATAAACATGCGCTGATTACGAATTCGTGTCGTTTTTAACGATTATTAGTGCGTAGTAATGTGTTACGGTACTAGTTCAGGGCAAAAATCGTTGTAGCACTAATGGCGGATTCCATACTGTGTGCTTAGGACGGGAATTCAATTTATGAAGGAATATTGAAAGAAAAAAAGTTTGAAGCTTGAAATGAAGAAATAAAAACGGGACAGGGGAAATTACGTTTTGTGGCGTTTTTTAAAATCCTCTTTACGTAATGCTAGACTAGTGTTATATTCCTTTTACGATATACTTGGGGAAGTTGTCTCATTTCATTGACGCAATCTTTAGGGAATTTATTTGTTCCATTTACATTATATTTAGGAAACATTTGTTCCATTTACGTTATGTTTAGTGATGTTATTTGTTCTATTTACTTTATGTTTAGGGAACCTCTGTTCCATTTACGATATGTTTAGGCATGTTATTTGTTTCATTTACGATATGTTTAGTGATGTTATTTGTTCTTATTAGTTTATGTTTATGGAACCTTTGTTCCATTTACGATATGTTTAGGTATGTTATTTGTTTCCTTTTCAATATGTTTAGTGAATTTATTTGTTCTATTTACTTTATGTTTAGGGAACCTTTGTTCCATTTACGTTTTGTTTATGGACATTCGGTGTTCTATTTACTTTTTGCTCAGGAAAATTGTTAGCTTCTTTTATGTTATGCTTGTGAAGTTTATTTCATTCCTTTACATTCTATATGGCGACCATTATTCATCATTACTTTATTCTTCGCATATTTTTATCTTGCCGATATTCGTTCTTCCGTACATACTCTTGTGTCAATAGATATATAAAGTTCGTAAAGATACATATACTTATTGCCTGCTAAACCACTACTGGGTGGGGCGATTAGGCTAACTTATGGTCAGGCAAAACACACTGATCAGACAATGTTAGCCAGGATCAGGAGAAATATACTGGCCAAGACCCTCACCTGACCATGGAAACGTCCTGGAAACGGGCTGTTGTCAAGGGCAACAGTCTGGCTAACAAGGTGAGGTTCGACGTGATCTCCGTAGTAGTGAACGACACGCAGACGAAGCCAAGCATAGCACAACCGTCTGGAGAACCCCAATCCACCTTCATTAGCACGCTCGGGATGGAGGAAAGCTACTGCAACCCGTCACTTAACACCCTTGTCAGGGCGCACATAAGAGTAACCTAATCATTGTGGGCATTCCAAACAACAACCACTAGAGGGTAGACATTTTTACAGATCATTGCTTCTTGCACATTATCATTCACTCTTGTCATAATCCGGCTTGCCTTTGAATAGACATCTGAGATTGAACCAAAGTTCAGGAAACAATACATAACGAGGGGAATAATTTTAAGGGATCGGAATAAGGCATACACAAAAACATTGTATAACAGAGAAACTTTATATTGACAATAAGACTTCTATAACGAAGAAATGGCACGATAATCAAGAACATTCATGCTTCTTTCATATAGTTTCTTATTGCAGAGTGCGTTGTACTGTGTTATGCGTCTTACGGCCAATGCATTGGACTTCAGCAATAATGTTTAATTTTGGTTTTATATACATAGGGTTACGACCCTTGTCGGTTAAGATATACGAACAGGAATGAAGACTAACGTCTAATCAGGCAAAATATACTGATCAGACATGTTAGTCAGAGTAAGACAAAATATACTGATCAGACATGTAAGTCAGGGTAAGACAAAATATACTGATCAGACATGTTAGTCAGGGTAAGACAAAATATACTGATCAGACATGTTAGTCAGGGTAAGACAAAATATACTGATCAGACATGTTAGTCAGGGTAAAACAAAATCTACTGATCAGACATGTTAGTCAGGGTAAGGCAGTATATACTGGCCAAGATCCTCACCTCGTCTTCTTCGTAGCCTTTCCTGGAAACGTGCTGTTTTCATGACAGCCTGTGTAACAATATAAGGAATCGACGTGATCCCCATAGTATTAAGCAACACGCAGATGAAGCCAAGCATAGCATAACCGCCTGGAGAATACCGATCCACGTTCACTAGCACGCTTGAGATGTGGGGAAATCTACTGTAACCCGCCACTTGACGTCCTTGTCAGGGCGTACAACAGATGAAACCTACTCATTGTGGGCATTCGAAACAACAACAAGGTTTACTAACATATTAACATTCGAAACAACAAGGTTTACTAACATATGCATTTTTGTTCTGTGAGACGTGTTATTAGATAGTTATCAATGCTGCCAGGTACGAGGACAAGTCAGTACGTAAGTCACAATCTACTCAGTCCTCGAAAGCATATTCACATTGCTAAACCGTCGCCGTTTGACCCTATTTGAACAGCAGGTTCGCCATGCCGACTACGTCTACACTCAACAGCTCTTAAGCCAGTCCAGAAACATTAATGATGGGAAGCATACCCATAATGGTCTGCAGAAAACGATACTGGAGGTTATAGTGTCTCGAATGCGGGACAGAGACAGACTGAGAAGAACATGGATACGAGACATCACGGAGGTCCTGAACAGGACTACGGCAGAGGTGGGAGTTCTGCCTAGAGATCAAGAGTCTTACAGATCGGCTTTTGTGAGAGCGAGTCTCCGCAAAGGGCATTCTTCAGGATGATGAACTATTTTTAATATTGTATTCCTAGTCTACCTGTATTTCTACTGGACAAAAGCTTGATGTGCAGGTCCCATCTCTGACGTTAGCTGGATGCAGCTGGGAGAAGGATTTCCTTATTAACAGCCAGGCTTCAGAAGCTTATTACTCTGCTGCGTTGAGACAAGTGACGAAGGTGGTTAACCTTTATCTCAATAGACTCAAACACTAGAGCAAAGTAATCCCGCAGTCTGTTAGGTGCCATCTATACTGCTTTTAACATACTATATACCCATGGTCGGTGTTGTGCCGTGTCACACAGTTAGTCGCCTTTTACGACACACTCTTTGGGAGGCAGTGGTGCTATTATTGTTCTTGTAATACAAATACTGAAGTGACAATTTTCGTCCTCACTGCCTTGATTTCCCTAATCTGTAATCTATGTTTCAATTTGCGTCATCTGGGTAATCTGTAGTATACTTCCTCTTGGATGTGTATCCAGCCCTTTTGCTGCGAGAGACAACAGTTTTAACTGCTCAACCATTAGGTTATTCGTCAACCAAATCTGATCTTAGGAGAATGTACGATAACGTTAATCTGATAAAGAAGATGATGATAAAGAGGATACACGTTTAATTCAGAATGGGAATAAATGAAAACAAATGTTAAAGTTTATTAAAGGTAAGTTTAATCGAATTTGAAAATGGGTATGGTCAGATACCGCACCGAGAGGAGAACACAAAGAAAACTTACGTTACGACAAATAGGTCTTCATCAACAAATAACAACAATAATGCACTAGCAATTCAACATATAAGGAAAACTACCAAATCAACATATACGGAAAAAAGGGTCAACTTATCTAAAATAGTCTCTGTCTTCGCGACTGGTTGGGTCGGAAGCTCGACTGTAAATGTCAACTTGTAAATTCAATAAGATGTGAAACCGAAGATGAGAATAAAAATAATCAAATAATAGATTAGAAAGACGAAATAATGCACTGGAAATGAAAGAGAAGAAAGAGGAAAACTGAAATGTTAAAGAAATGAGATTTCTGATGAGAAAGTGTTCAAATGTTACATTTGCAAATGAGAAAAGTAAGAAACGTGAACTCAAACAAACGTTCACAACGTTGGAAAGAAATGCAGGAACTAAACAATCAAATACAAGATATGAGATTACAGCTAGAAGAACGCAAAGGAGAAATTCGAAGAGGAGAAATAAGATAGAACAGATCTAAAAGCGAAGTGCAGTCACATTTTTGAACCTTTTTTCTATTGGTCGGCCAATAAACCACATCGAAAGACCAGCAATCCGATCCAAGAGATCATTAAGAGCTGTTTGAGGAGCACTGCTGATCAATCAATGCGACACCAGAAATGACCTCGCTAATCGCTTATTGAACAAACATCCCTCAGGTCTGGCCGAAGCTCAATCACGGAATCGGAGGTACTTTAGTGTGGAAGATGGGGCAAGAGATGTAATCTGTTAGGATTGAATCCGAAACGCCCGTATTTAAGCGAGTTGTAATTAGTTATTGAAGAAATCGAGGTTTACCGAAGATAGTGCGTCGACGTCTTGACTTTAAATGACTTTCCCAAATTCTAGTCAGCCGCCAATACTTTAGCCAAATGAAGAACATGCACAGAATGGGTGTTTTCGTAACGGGAGTGTTCAGCTCCGATCAATGAGATGTGGCTGCTTCGTTTTGGAAGAAACTTGAGAAAGGTCGATCGACAGAGCACATAGAAACTCGAGAACAGGACCGTTTGTACATAGAGATTATCTTTCTGGACATTTCGTTGACCTAAACGCTGTCCAATGTCGGAGATGAAGGTAAAACGATTTATGGTTGTAAGTCGTAACATCAATACGAGTTTGTGGCTAGGATAGTGTTTTATTTGGGAGGGGGGGGGGGTCTCATGGCTTCTAGTCTCCGTCTCGAATTAGGTGTATTTCTGTGCAGCCATTTTCTGGGAGCCATGAAAACAATGAGACTATCTTCTGGAAGTACAAACAGAAACCGGATGTAAAATCGTTCTAGCATTACCCAGCTTAATCTCATTGCTGATATCAGATGGTTATGAATTTTAAAACTGAATTAAAGAATAAAGGCCGCTTAGCAATCAGTCGCAGCGTGATGTAGATATAGGTGTATATTATATCCACGACAGAATAACGCGCGTGTTTTGCCGGAAGTGTGATCACATTCCACTCGCTCAAATGGTAGGTGTTCGATCTGATGGACCACAGTGGATGTGTAACAACTAGTAATAACATTGTTTATGTTTACGCGATCAGACGAGTTCCCGTGATAAACCCGTCCAATGTTTCGAGCTAATGTTTAGCTCCATACAGTTATGAGTTTAGTTTTGAATCATTGGATCAATGTATCCCTTAAAAGGCCGCACACGGGGTAATGTTTTTCTGTACACAACCTGTTCTCGTGCAGACATCGTGATGGAAATCTATGAAATATATGCAAATCATGTTCCAACATTAATACACATAATGAAGTGGCAGCGAACTTCCAGGTAGGTAACAAATGGTGGAGGCTGACGGAGCGGTGCTGCAATCAGGCAGAATTAGTGAAACCATCGACCTTGATCAGTACTGGCATTGTGGTGAGAAACGAGCTGGCCATTGACAACCCCTAATCCATCAGCCCAAATACCTGCAGCGCCAGCATGACTGCACGGGAATGACTTCGGGGAGGGGGTGGAAGGAAAATTCCAATCGTCCGTTGGTCACTTTGTGACGAAACTCCTTTGTGACGAAACTCCACGACTGGAATGTAATACTGGTTATCTACAGACTTTGCAGAGTTTTCATGGGGAAGCTGTGGTCGAGAGGTTCGTCACTCGCCTCTTAAAGAGGTAAACAGAAGCGGTGGGCGATCGAATCTCGCAAATTTTAAAGTGACCCCTGGTCTCAAATTATGTGGAACCAGAGTGCCTGCGTCTGAGTTATCTCCAGTCGTCTTGTCTAATGTCTTGCCACTGGTCCAAGGTTTCTCAAGACCAGAGAGTTAGGTCGATGACAAGCGCATTTTCCTCACTATAATTCAAATACAGCGCAAGTTACATCATCAAGACAAAACCGTCTGTTGATGTGGCCATCATCGGTTGCGATGGGCAACTAATAAATGTAACAAGGGGTAGTCCTATCAAATATGTTCAGCAGTTTGTTTGGTTAGTCCCCATGTACACAGTGGTGAAGCAGACATTCGAAGCGCGCACACATGTCTGTCCAGTATTTGGTGCCGTGTCCTGGTCGTAAGATGGGGATACGTCCCTGCAAGTTAAGTGTGTAATATACGTCACTCCTTTACACCTCTTCTGTGCCCACCCCTTTACATCCTCTATTTGTTCACCCCTTTACACCCCTTGACATTCTCTCTCTGCCCACTCTTTTACACCCCCTCTCTTCTCACCCATTTAATCCCCTCTCTGCCCACCCCTTTTATCCTCTCTTTGCCGACCCCTTTACATCCCCTCTCCGCCCATCTCTTTACATCCTCTCTCTGCCTACCACTTTAGATCTCCTCTCTGTTCACACATTTACATCCTCCCTCTGTTCACCCCTTCACATCCCCTCTCTGTTCACCCATTTACATCCCCTCTCTTCTCACCCCTTTACATCCCCTCTCTGCCCACCTCTTTTATCCCCTCTCTGTTCACCCCTTTACATCACCTCTCTGCCCACGTCCTTACATCCCCTCTCTGCCTACCACTTTAGATCTCCTCTCTGTTCACACATTTACATCCCTCTCTGTTCCCCTATGTACATCCCCTCTCTGTTCGCCCATTTTTCATCCCCTCTCTGTTCCCTCATTTTTCATCCCCTCTGTGTTCACCCATTTACATCCCCTCTCTGTTCGCCCATTTTTCATCCCCTCTCTCTTCCCCCATTTTTCATCCCCTCTGTGTTCACCCATTTACATCCCCTATCTGTTCACCGATTTACATCCCCTGTCTGTTCACCCATTTACATCCCCTGTCTGTTCACCCCTTTACGTTGCCTTCTAAAAGGGCACGAAAAATAAAATAAAAAAGGAATGGTATCCAATTCAATCCTGTCCAGGGCACTCTGTGCGCTACCAGTGTCATACATGACCTCTGTCCAGGGCACTCTGTGCGCTACCAGTGTCATACATGACCTCTGTCCAGGGCACTCTGTGCGCTACCAGTGTCATACATGACCTCTGTCCAGGGCACTCTGTGCGCTACCAGTGTCATACATGACCTCTGTCCAGGGCACTCTGTGCGCTACCAGTGTCATACATGACCTCTGTCCAGGGCACTCTGTGTGCTACCAGTGTCATACATGACCTCTGTCCAGGGCACTCTGTGCGCTACCAGTGTCATACATGACCTCTGTCCAGGGCACTCTGTGCGCTACCAGTGTCATACATGACCTCTGTCCAGGGCACTCTGTGCGCTACCAGTGTCATACATGACCTATGTCCAGGGCACTCTGTGCGCTACCAGTGTCATACATGACCTAAGGGCACTCTGTGCGCTACCAGTGTCATACATGACCTCTGTCCAGGGCACTCTGTGCGCTACCAGTGTCATACATGACCTCTGTCCAGGGCACTCTGTGCGCTACCAGTGTCATACATGACCTCTGTCCAGGGCACTCTGTGCGCTACCAGTGTCATACATGACCTCTGTCCAGGGCACTCTGTGCGCTACCAGTGTCATACATGACCTCTGTCCAGGGCACTCTGTGCGCTACCAGTGTCATACATGACCTCTGTCCAGGGCACTCTGTGCGCTACCAGTGTCATACATGACCTCTGTCCAGGGCACTCTGTGCGCTACCAGTGTCATACATGACCTCTGTCCAGGGCACTCTGTGCGCTACCAGTGTCATACATGACCTCTGTCCAGGGCACTCTGTGCGCTACCAGTGTCATACATTACCTCTGTCCAGGGCACGTGAGAACATAATTTCGATGTGTGAAATGCAGTGTTTGATGAAGGTCATCAGTGTTACCAGGAGAGACAGACGGCGGAAAGATGCCATTCGAAGTGCGGTCGGCATTACATCTTGTGCCTAATACATTTCCAAGCTGAAAATAAGTTGGTTTGGTCATCTCATGAGAATGCACCCTTATCATCTTCCACTGATGGCTTGCAACGCTGGTAATTCTGGCTATAGGGCAAGACGGCGGTCGCGAGGCAGGTGGGCAGATGACATTAGAATAATTGTGCATAGGCACGGGCTCACATTGACCGACGCAACGCACTTGGCGCAAGACAGACGACTTAAGCTCCACACGGCTAGAAAACTAACTAATTAATAGTTTCAGTAATTAGTTTTCATTAGCTACCAGCGACAGGAGCAACAAGATATCACTGCGCGCTCGTCTCCGTCCACAGAACCTACTAAGTATGAAGTCGCATCTCAAGTGTTGGTTTCTGTGGCACTTATTTTTCAAGACTAGGTTCCTTTCTTCATGCACCTACTCAAGAGTATTTAGAAAGCATGATTTTTCTCGTAGCAAAGTGGTCAGGCTCGATTCATGATATCGACACGCTTCAGTCTACCTAGCTGTAAATGTGTACTAGATTTTACGAAAGGTAAAGCAACAAAATGTAGTACAGGTCCGCTCACCTCATTCATAGTTGAGAGCCAGTACAAAGTAATCTCTTACACTTAATCGCCGATGGCACTCTGTTGAGAGACTTACTGTCATTTGTGGAAACACAACAAAAGTATTCAACATCTTTCATTTGTCAAGCAACTTAGTAAATATGTGCAGTTTTTTTCTCTTTACGTGTTGTTAACCTTGATCAAGAATTTATTTGGTCGAATGTGGATTTCAAGAATGATAAAATCGTCATTATATCTCCATTTATGTTAGGTAGTTAGTTAGTTGTGCTTTTATTGTTGCTTTCAATATTGTGTGTCTCAGATGTAGACCTTTATTTATTAAAACTTTGCTCTCAAAAGTGTTTATTTTCATGTCAGTTTTCGACTTCTTCTTCTTCGTACTCACTCTCTCGCTACCAAGCCCTAAACAGGTGTTGCAAAAAACAGGATGTAGTCCGGAAAACAGAATGCGCTGTATCGTTAGATTACAGCTTGACTGCGATATTTGCACGTTTCGGTCTCACACATCCGTCTTCGGCTAAAAATCATGTCAATGAGTTGCCATGTTACTTCTGTGCTACGTTCGATTTAGCATGAATTGATAAAGATTATCATTTAGTAAATGGATTGATAAAGAATATCATTTAGTAAATGGATTGATAAAGATTATCATTTAGTAAATGGATTGATAAAGATTATCATTTAGTAAATGGATTGATAACATTTACCAATTTTATGATAATTCTTTCAATTATTAAATTACTTTCTTTATTAATTATGCTATCATGTTTCCTAGTTCTTGATAATGATCTCCCATCTTAGAAAAGTCGATCCAATAAAATATATCCCCTTAGGCAATTCCTCTATCTTAACATTACAACTGCACCGTCAGCGCTGTTTTTAATATATCATGTTCCTAGCAAAGACCTTTAAATTGTCGATTGTGAATCCAAGAATGCCACATTTATTATATAAATCTATAATATTATCGTGTATTTCTGTCACAGTTGGTTTCCATTTTTCACCCGATGAGTTTCAATCTTTGATTAGGCGCTATTCCGGTAAAGTACGGTAAACATTTCATTTATTGACCAGTTGAAAGCATTTGATTGAGTAAATATACATCAACTCTGGACGGGTACTGATGAACTACGGAATGCAGGCCTACCGAGGGCGCTATACTATGTTCAATGTAATATTATAAGATCGACTGATGGAATCATGGCTTTTTAAAATAACCACAGGCATGAGTCAGAGATGTGTAACTTCGTTGTTGCTTAATATTTACATCGATTAAATTAAAACTGTCGAATTGCAGCACCAGATATGGGACCAAACTTAATACAGGAATTGCTCTTTGCAGAAGGTCACAATCTAGCGTGCAAATATGAAGGTAGTTAGTAAACTCACCAGACTGTGATTGAGACGTTCTGAGAAGATATTAATTTGAAGATTAGCACATCAACGACTGAAATTATGAAGTTTAGCTGATGTTCAACTAAATATTAGTGTAAAACATGAAAATTAAGCCCCAGATATCTGGAGACCAGAGAAAGTGTCCGCGTAGGAAAGTGTTCGCTAGGACGGTCATATCTTAGCAAGCTTCTTTTCCGCTTGCCTTTAATCCATCATGAGTCAACACAACTGGACCTCATATTAGCATTACAATCAACGGCAAGAGACTTAACAGCATCCGCCTCACAGCTGATGTAGTATTAATCAAATAAACTGTCAAAGACACCAACCAGATGGTTGTTATGCTTCATAAAGTAGAGGAGAGAAGCGACCTCGAGATGGACGCTTCCAAGACAAAAGTCACGTGTAACCGTTTCGTTACGGATGGACCATTCATCCTCGACTTCGATAATCTGTAGGACGTAGATTAATACATCTGCCTGGGACGCCCATTGAAAATGCATAATGACCTGCACCCAAATGAACAAGACGTCGTTGCGCGGGTCGGGCGACCTTCTCGCCCATAAAGGCGGCACTAGACCATACCCACGACTAAAGCCAGCATTCTTTTCTACTTAACTCCACACTCTTTTCTATTCAACTCCACACTCTTTTCTATTAAACTCCACACTCTTTTCTATTCAACTCCACACTCTTTTCTATTCAACTCCACACTCTTTTCTATTCAACTCCACACTCTTTTCTATTCAACTCCACACTCTTTTCTATTCAACTCCACACTCTTTTCTATTCAACTCCACACTCTTTTCTATTCAACTTCATACTCTTTTCTATTCAACTCTACATTCTTTTCTATTCAACTCTACATTCTTTTCTATTCAACTCTACATTCTTTTCTATTCAACTCCACACTCTTTTCTATTCAACTCTACATTCTTTTCTATTCAACTCCACACCCTTTTCTATTCAACTCCACACTCTTTTATGTTCAACACCACACTCTTTTATGTTCAACACCACACTCTTTTCTATTCAACTCTACACTCTTTTCTACTTAACTCCACACTCTTTTCTATTCAACACCACACTCTTTTCTATTCAACACCAGACTCTTCTCTATTCAACACCAGACTCTTTTCTATTCAACACCAGACTCTTTTCTATTCAACACCAGACTCTTTTCTATTCAACACCAGACTCTTTTCTATTCAACACCACACTCTTTTCGATTCAACACCACTCTATTTTCTATTCAACTCCACACTCTTTTCTATTAAACTCTTTTCTATTCAACTCCACACTCTTTTCTATTCAACTCCACACTCTTTTCTATTCAACTCCACACTCTTTTCTATTCAACTCCACACTCTTTTCTATTCAACTCCACACTCTTTTCTATTCAACTCCACACTCTTTTTTATTCAACTCTACATTCTTTTCTATTCAACTCCACACTCTTTTCTATTCAACTCTACATTCTTTTCTATTCAACTCCACACTCTTTTCTGTTCAACACCACACTCTTTTCTGTTTAACACCACACTCTTTTCTATTCAACTGCATACTCTTTTCTATTCATCTTTACACTTTTTTCTATTCAACTCCACACTCTTTTCTACTTAACTCCACACTCTTTTCTATTCAACACAGACTCTTCTCTATTCAACACCAGACTCTTTTCTATTCAACACCAGACTCTTTTCTATTTAACACCAGACTCTTTTCTATTCAACACCACACTCTTTTCGATTCAACACCACACTATTTTCTATTCAACTCAACACTCTTTTCTATCCAACTCCACACTCTTTTCTATTCAACTCCACACTCTTTTCTATTCAACTCCACACTCTTTTCTATTCAACTCCACACTCTTTTATATTCAACTCTACACTCTTTTCTATTCAACTCTACACTCTTTTCTATTCAACTCTATATTCTTTTCTATTCAACTCCGCACTCTTTTCTATTTAACGCTACACTCTTTTCTATTCAACTCCACACTCTTTTCTATTCAACTCTACATTCTTTTCTATTCAACTCCACACTCTTTTCTATTCAACTCTACATTCTTTTCTATTCAACTCCACACTCTTTTCTATTCAACTCTACATTTTTTTCTATTCAACTCCACACTCTTTTCTATTCAACTCCACACTCTTTTCTATTCAACTCCACACTCTTTTCTATTCAACTCTACATTCTTTTCTATTCAACTCCACACTCTTTTCTGTTCAACACCACACTCTTTTCTGTTCAACACCACACTCTTTTCTATTCAACTGCATACTCTTTTCTATTCATCTTTACACTTTTTTCTATTCAACTCCACACTCTTTTCTACTTAACTCCACACTCTTTTCTATTCAACACAGACTCTTCTCTATTCAACACCAGACTCTTTTCTATTCAACACCAGACTCTTTTCTATTTAACACCAGACTCTTTTCTATTCAACACCACACTCTTTTCGATTCAACACCACACTATTTTCTATTCAACTCAACACTCTTTTCTATCCAACTCCACACTCTTTTCTATTCAACTCCACACTCTTTTCTATTCAACTCCACACTCTTTTCTATTCAACTCCACACTCTTTTATATTCATCTCTACACTCTTTTCTATTCAACTCTACACTCTTTTCTATTCAACTCTATATTCTTTTCTATTCAACTCCGCACTCTTTTCTATTTAACGCTACACTCTTTTCTATTCAACTCCACACTCTTTTCTATTCAACTCTACATTCTTTTCTATTCAACTCCACACTCTTTTCTATTCAACTCTACATTCTTTTCTATTCAACTCCACACTCTTTTCTATTCAACTCTACATTTTTTTCTATTCAACTCCACACTCTTTTCTATTCAACTCCACACTCTTTTCTATTCAACTCCACACTCTTTTCTATTCAACTCCACACTCTTTTCTATTCAACTCTACATTCTTTTCTATTCAACTCCACACTCTTTTCTATTCAACTCTACATTCTTTTATATTCAACTCCACACTCTTTTCTATTCAACTCCACACTTTTTCTATTCAACTCCACACTCTTTTCTATTCAACTCCACAGTCGTTTCTATTCAACTCCATAGTCGTTTATATTCAAATCCACAGTCGTTTCTATGCTATGGGGCAGAAAGAAAGTGGGGATGGATAGTACGCACTCTCAGAAAGAAGCCGGACAGCATAACCATATATTTTGTTGAATGGAACCCACAAGGAAAGAGTTGAGTGGGAAGGACAATAAACATATGACTGCAAACAGTCGAGGTAGAAGTCAGGTTTATCGGTGTCTCGGGGACGGAACTTAGGAAGACGGTACAGAATATGATCAGAATGAGAGCTTCTTAATGCGGTCCTATGATCCTACTGGAGCCAGCTAGCTTAATGATGATGATTACAGCTGGTTCCAATATGTCAATTACATGATTTAAACCCTGGACATGTACAGTTAAAAGCGAATGTTTAACCACCACTTCATTCAGACTCAAGTGAATAAAGCAAAGGCAAAGGCCGCCGTCCATCGTAGACGATGATGGCGTAATTAATTTTGCTAGCGCTATATTTAGTAAGAATTAACTGCGATATTTGTATCCTCACTCTCTTGTCTCGTGCCGCCCGACTCCAGTGGCAAGTCAAGGACAAGACGACTAGGGGGCGACTACGAGATGCAGGGGACTCCGCATCAAGCACCCGTGAAAAAAACGGCGGAATCCAGAGTCAAAACCACACCACCTGATCACGAGGCCGACGGCTTAACCACTTCGACACGGAATCCCCAGACTCAAGTGAATAGAGGGGTATACAAAACCCATATGTTGTAGAGCCTTCTACACTAGATAAGTTATTCGACTCCCTAAACCACATGTCCAGAAAAGCGCCCAATACTCCTATCTTAAAGCCTTGAGGTTATTGCTAAAAAAGATGGGAAATTGCTTTGGCAATCGATAGGACTTCCGTAAGGCTGACAGATTCTGTGAAAATGCACTTTTGTGTGAAAGGGATGAAATGTGAACGTGAAACGTGTTTAGAACTTTGCCCGTTTGCTAGGAATGAACAAGAAGGTGATTTTAAGGTTGTGTTCTGCTGGAAATTGCTCATTTCTGGTGCCAGGAAAAAAAGTGATTTGCAAGTCAAAAGTGATTGGCAGATCAGTGGGAAGTAACAGAAGTGGTATTGTGGTTAAAAACTTGATATTGATGTTGGGGTTCAAGTGACATACATACTATAAAGGACGTATTTTTTCTTTTCTAATATTTCCGGAGTTTTGTAATCATACTTTGAGTGCTGTTTGTAGATCTTTCTATCCATTTCAGAATAACTATGGTCAGATGAAATATAGTAATCAGGACCCATCTCACTTCCTGGTTCGTGTTCCGGGAAACGGGGTGTGTCACATGAGTCTGGTCAACGTGGTGGGGTTCGACAATCATATCCCCACGGTGGGGAGCTACCTCAAGAGTCTTGCATTGCATTACATTAACGTGGACTGCCATGCACCTACTAATAAACGTCTCGGGATGTGAGAAGAGCCACTGTAAGCCGCTGCATAAGAAACGTCACGAGTTAACTAAGTATGATTATCTCCAAACAATATACGAGGCGTGTTCAAATGATACCGGACCAAACTGCAACAAGTGAACATATGTACGATGTGCACGATGACAGCACATACCAACCGTCAAGTTTGCAAAATATCATTATCCTCCGACTCATAGTTTCCTCAGCAGACCGTTGAAAACATGGCGGGTGTGATACGGAATCCGTCCAGACTTGATCAGCAATCGGTGATTTGGTTCCTAACAGCTGAAGGATGTAGACCAGTTGACATTCATCGCAGAATGCAGGCAGTGTATTGTGAGAAAAGTATGTCAAAGACAACAGTGAAGCACTGGGCGACGATGTTTAAAGTAGGACGTGAGTTAACGATATATATTGCGTACCAGGTCAGGCGTATATTGTTGCGTCAGAAGATGCCATCGCCAAAATTGATGCAGCAATTCGGGTGGACCGTCGCCGGAACTTACGTTCGCTAGCAGAGAAATTGGCTGAGTCGCTAGGGTCAGTTCAAATGGTGGTTAGCCAGAACCTGAACAATTGGAAGGTGTGTTCACAATTGGTACCTCGTCTGCTGATCAACCACCATAAGGAAGAACGCATGGGATGGCGTTTGAACCACTTGCTGCGATACGAACAGGCTGGTGATTCGTTTCTTTTGCGTATAGTGGCACGTGAACAAACCTCCGTTGACATCCTTCAGGTGCTAAAAAACCGAATCACCGCTCGCTGATCAACTCTGGACGGGTTTAGAATCACACCCGCCATGTTTTCAACGGTCTTCTGAGGAAACTGAGTTCGAGGATAATGCAATTTTGCAAACTTGACAGTTGGTATGTGCTGTATACACCAGAAGTGACGTCATCTTACGCATTGTACGTATGTTCGCTTGGTGCAGTTAGGTCCGGTTTCATTTGAACACGCCTCGTACAATCAAGTAGTCTATCCCACACTTAATGGGTTTCTTATCTCCCGTGTCAACGATTGGGTGTGCAGAATCAATGTTGTAGAGTCTTCTACTCCAAACAGATTAGTACCAGTTTGTTGTTGGAAGCTATTGGCTCTTTACACTTGACGACATTTCCTTGTTAGCAGATTTCAGTTCAGTTCATCCCGTAACCTGTCAGGTCGTTGGGGCACACTTGAAGACACTCTCACCATCCCACGCCTTATCTCTCTGTCCGCTGTCCCCAGATTACAGAAGCTCTTATTATATGCCTCGGCTTAATGAGAAATGGGGACTTGAATCCTCCTGCCCAATAATGACGTTTGAGACGTCTTGTAAGTCTCACAACTATGAGGTATATACTGAAATTCCCCACCTCGTTGTTCAGGATCCTATAACACAACATGATGTGAAGAGAATATTGAAGATATATGTGTCACATTTGACTTTGAAAGGTACTCTCTCTCTATCTCTCTCTCTCTCTCTCTCTCTCTCTCTCTATAGTAACATATATCAGCTTCTGTGATTATGTAATTTAATCTTTAGTGTTTAGAATATAATCTGTTATATAATTGTGAGTGTTTAGAATATTTGCTGTTATATAATTTTCAGTGCTTAGAATATAATCTCCTATATAATTGTGACATAATCTGCCTGCTATGCTATCTCCATTCGTCTTGATAACATCTTCTCATTGGCCAAATATAGCTCTGGACCAGAGAGTTAGGTTGACAAAACGCGCAGTTTCATCAACCCAAATCACTGCGCTAGTCGCTAATTTCAGTGGTCACAGCAAGAGAAAAACCTTTCTAAACAGTTGAACAAAGAGAGTGATCTTTATCACATATGATAGACGAACATTATTACATTTGAAAATAAATTTGTCGAGTAGTGACAATCTTTGGAGCAGTTTTTCAGAACGTAATGAGCCGGTCTAGACATTCTTTGCATTCACTTCACTGATTTCATATCTTTTTCATTCTGCTACACCTTCCGAACTACAGCCATTGTCATCCTATCAGCCTCATCACCACCATTAGTCAAACCATTAACAACAACCCGTTGCGTGACCGTTGGTACCACAGTCTTAACGTCCGAATAGTTGAGATAAAAAGTGCAATGAAAGCGAGGCAAGCGTGAAGTCTGGCCTCCAGAATGAAAGTTATTGGTGAAGAGTCAAGAAGCTATTGCGTCATTTCCGGGCGATGTATTCGCGTAAAAAATTTGGATCATTGCCAATGTGTGCTTTTTCTTGGAGTCCAGCGGTTGTTGTTTTTTTTTTATAGATTAGTAATGCTTCAATCAATCAATCGGTTGATCAATTAAAACTGTTTTAGCTACATGCTAGGTATATAATAAACACACACAATCAATAAATCAACCAATCAAACCCATTTTATCTACATGCTGGGTACATATGATCAACAAATACAATACATAAATCCCCTTTTAGCTGCATGTTGGTAATATATAATTTAAAAAATACAATCAAGCAATCCCATTTTATCTACATGCTAAGCACATATAATCAACAGACACAATCAATTAATCCTCTTTTAGCTGCATGCTGAGCATATATAATCAACTAATGGAATCTATAAACCAATCAATCAATCTCCGTTGAGCTACATGCTCAGCATATATTGTCAACAAATGCAATCAATAAATCAATCAATTAATTAAAACTCTTAGCTACGTGCTGAGCATTTACAATCATCAAATAAATCAATCAATGTGTCAATAAATCAGTCAATCAATTAAACCCCTTCAGCTACACGCTGATGATTTTTAATCAATAAAAACAATCAATAAATCAATCAGTTAAAACTCTTTAGCTACATGCTGAACATTTATGTTGTTGTTGTTGAATGCCCACAATGAGTAGTTTATTCTTTTGTGCACCTTAAAAAGGACGTTAAGTGGCGGGTTGTCGTAGCTTACCTCACATCCAGAGCGTGGTGATGAAGGTGGACAGGGGTCCTCCGGTGGTTGTGATATGCTTGGCTTCATCTGCGTGTAAATCATTCTGACATTCTCTTCACTGTGTATTTGTGTGCCCACTTCTTTCCTCTTCTCTTGAGAATTCCGTGTCAGAGACTGTCTGGCTATGTTTGGAGGTGCTTTCCACAGCATATGCCCTATACAGCCCCATTTTATCCGCTTAATATTTTGTTCCAGTTAATGTTGTTGGCTCATTTTACAAAGGTCTTCATTCCTCACCACGTCCTGCCACTTTATGAACATAGGTCTTCATTCCTCACCATGTCCTGCCACTTTATGAACATAGGTCTTCATTCCTCACCACATCCTGCCACTTTATGAACATAGGTCTTATTCCTCACCACGTCCTGCCACTTTATGAACATAGGTCTTCATTCCCCACCACGTCCTGCCACTTTATGAACATAGGTCTTCATTCCTCACCACGTCCTGCCACTTTATGAACATAGGTCTTCATTCCTCACCACGTCCTGCCACTTTATGAACATAGGTCTTATTCCTCACCACGTCCTGCCACTTTATGAACATAGGTCTTCATTCCTCACCATCTCCTGCCACTTTATGAACATAGGTCTTCATTCCTCACCACGTCCTGCCACTTTATGAACATAGGTCTTCATTCCTCACCACGTCCTGCCACTTTATGAACATAGGTCTTATTCCTCACCACGTCCTGCCACTTTATGAACATAGGTCTTCATTCCTCACCACGTCCTGCCACTTTATGAACATAGGTCTTATTCCTCACCACGTCCTGCCACTTTATGAACATAGGTCTTATTCCTCACCACGTCCTGCCACTTTATGCACATAGGTCTTCATTCCTCACCACGCCCTGCCACTTTATGCAAATTATCTTCCGTAGGTAGGCATCTGTTAACGGAGGACTGGAGTTTTTGTTGCATGTCCTTGGTCGTTCTCCATGTCTGCGCCCCATGCAGCAACACTGGCATTAAATATTCCAACTTTGGTTTGAATCCTAATTTATGTGCATCTCCATATGTTATTTAGTGCCAGGAGTACCCCTCTTACTTTCCCAAATCTGATCCTTACATATGCATCTCTTTATGTGTCAATTTTGCTGCCTAAATAAGTAAAGGCATCCACTTTTTCCTACTACTCTCCCTCCAACATGATTGTTTTTTTTTATTATAATGTTGAGTTTAAGGACCTTGCTTTTCTTCATGCGTTAATCAGTCCCGATTTGGTTGAATGTTTTTTCACCGTATCAAGTTTCTCTTGTTTTTGGCTATATATACCAAATAGATGCGAAGTCATAAAACGTTAACTGTTTTATATATATTCAAGTTTATGTGGATATAGATATCCGATCAATCAATCAATCAATCAATCAGTCAACCCTTAACCGGTCAGTATTGCCGTGGTGGAAACATCAACACAAAGAGTCCTCGTTAGTTCTCTATCCCTAAACCTGCGAAGTGTGGGAAAAATCATGTTCTGTCCATTCCTCAATTTAACCAACCCTGGACTTTCTTAGTCCTCCTCGCTTCATTCCACCTTGACCTGTTTCTTGCAATATTATTTCTGACATGGATTCATGTCTCGTTACATACCCAAATCATGTCTATGATCGATGTTTCATTACTGACAGATGCGGTTCTTATTGGTTTTCCGGGTAAGTTATTTTATCTTTGACATATCAATTCTACAGATCAATGTTTCTTATATTTTATACTGAGTTAGTTAGTTGTTTTTTTCACTTATGCCATTAAGAGCGTGCGGAACTTAAGTCGTGTGTCCTACGTCGGGTGTGTGACGTAGGTCAATGTTAACCCGTGCAAGCCAAACTTCAAAATCTGGCAACAAACCGACTAAAGAGAACCAACTTCTTTTACAAATCGAAACACCTCCAGCGCTACTATGAAAACCTTCTTCCAAATCACAGAAGTGAAATGCTGACTGACTATTAGGGGCCAAAATATTGCCATGAAAACATCCTAATAATCATGGATATTCCATGAATAAAAAAAGGAAAATTGCCAGGCTAAACACCTAAAACACTAGCTGAGGTGATAATTGAAGGAAAATACAGCCCGAAAGTCTGGACTCACGCATACATAGATGGATCTGCACAAGGCAAAGTTAAGGATGGTGGAGGGGGCATATTTGTACGAAACAACAATTGGAAAATAACCAAATAACCAATAAATAACCAATAAGATTTCTTTAACATTATGGCAAATCCTATTGCGCTTCTACAGTCAATATAATGTTCACCAGATCGGAGGAACACTTGCCAGCTCAGATTGTGTTCTTCACAGAATGCAGATTACTACTAGAAGCAATTCAAAACCAGAGGTGAACAAATTCTGCGGGAAATTATATTAGAGTTCAATAAAATCCAATAATTCCCATGTTGCTCTTTAGTAACTGCCCTTCTATTGTGGAATCACAGGGAATAAGAGAGCTGATGTCCTGTTCAAACAAGGTCCACACATTGTCTTACTGATAAGCAAAAACTGTCTTCCACAATTAATACAGCTCTACATTTTTTTTAAAAACATGGCAGTAACAATAGACCTGATCCAATTAATGAGCTTCACAGACACCAACATACCACCATCTTTCAACTGAGAACAAGCCACTGCAGACTTTTTGCTCACCTACATCGCCTCAAGATATCACAAACACGTTTGACTGCTAGTGTTGAACCAGAGTCCATACCCTTGAACACATCCTTTAGGACTGCACTGCATACAGAGACGTACGAAGCCAAACCTGACCAGAGGGAGCCTAGGTGACGCGGAAGCTGTAGGACTGAAATCTGGATCTGGAGAGGACTGTGGATTTCATCCTAGCGAAAGAACAACAGATGTAATATGACCAACAATCCCACTATCAACTTTGTCACTCTTCTTTGCATCCTCTCCAACATGTTTATATCTGCTCTACAATAAGGACTCCACGCCTGTACACAATACTCCAATCTAAGTTTAATGCTTTATACAATTTGATTATCACTTCCTTGCTCCTGTCGTTACTAGTGCAAACCACTATTTGCACTGATAGTTTGTGGATAATTGTATAATTGTAGAAAGAATATGTCCAAAGTGTATGGGAACTATGCCTCAAATAATTTGAAATTCTCCAAACTAAGACAACGCGGTTGTCAAATGTTATTTGTATAAATAGGGCTATTCTACCGCACACTTAGTCCAGCTCTCTGAATAAACACATTTGAACGTGACTACTTTGATGTTTTCAGAAAACAAAACAAAAGTTTGTTTGTTTAATTAAGCAAATATGTGTTTTTCTAACACATTTAGCTTGTAATAGTATCTCTGTAGTTTTAATACAAAAACGGTGTCAGTTTAATAGACCGGTATTGCTAATTCATTTATTCATAGGCGTCTCAGTCTTTGTAGACCATGCGCGTGGCACCCTGTGAGTAGCCTCTGAGGCGCAAGCCTGGGTGCTGAATATGGAGACCCTGAGCTGTCCAAACTGCATGATGTGATGGATACAGATCATAATAGGGCAAAACTGATGGATACGATCATCAGTAGGATATACTTGAATAACGATGGGCAGTAGTAAGACAAACTAATGGATAGGGCAATAGTATGGTAAACTTGACTGATAAGGACAATAGTATAGTACACGTGATGGACAATGGTATGGTCAACATGATGAATAAGGGCAATAGTATGGTACAGTTGATGGATAAGGGCAATAGTATGGTAAAGTTGATAGATACGGGCAATATTATGGTAAAGTTGATATATAAGGGCAATAGTATGGTAAACTTGATGGATAAGGGTAACAGTGGGATAAACATGACGGATAAGGGTAACAGTGGGATAAACTTGATGGATAAGGGCAACAGTTGGATAAACTTGACGGATAAGGGCACACTATGGCAAGCTTGATGAATAAGGGCATAATATGACGAGCTTGGTGGTTAAGGGCATATTATGACAAGCTTGGTGGATAAGGGCAATTTATGAAAAACTTGATGGATAAGGGCAACAATGGAATAAACTTGATGAATAAAGGCACTGAATGATAAACTGGGTGGATAAGGGCATACTATGACAAACTTAATAGATAAGGGCAAAAGTAGGATGATAAAGAAGAGCAAACGTAGTATAATGTGATGGATAAGGGCTACAATACGATAAACGGGATAAATAACGTCAAACGCATTATCACGTGGTGCATTAGAGAAACAGTAAGATAAACTTCATTAATAAGGGCAACATCAAGTACACTTGATGGATAAGGGCAGAGCAGGATATACTTGATGGATAAAGGCAACACCAGGATACACTTGATGGATAAGGCCAACAGCAAGATCAATTTATGGATACGGGAAACATCAGGATCACTTGATGGATAAGGGCAACTGGAAGATCACTTGATGGATAAGGACAACAGTAGGATACACTTGATGAATAAAGGCAACTGGAAGATCACTTGATGGATAAGGACAACAGTAGGATACACTTGATGGATAAGGGCAACAGTAGGATACACTTGATGAATAAAGGCAACTGGAAGATCACTTGATGGATAAGGACAACAGTAGGATACACTTGATGGATAAGGGCAACAGTAGGATACACTTGATGGATAAAGGCAACTGGAAGATCACTTGATGGATAAGGGCAACAGTAGGATACACTTGATGGATAAGGGCAACAGTAGGATACACTTGATGAATAAAGGCAACTGGAAGATCACTTGATGGATAAGGACAACAGTAGGATACACTTGATGGATAAGGGCAACAGTAGGATACACTTGATGGATAAGGGCAACAGTAGGATACACTTGATGGATAAGGACAACAGTAGGATACACTTGATGGATAAGGGCAACTGGAAGATCACTTGATGGATAAGGGCAACAGTAGGATAAAGTGATGGATAAGGGTAACAGTAGGATAAAGTGATGGATAAGGGCAACAGTAGGATCACGTGATGGATAAGGGCAACAGTAGGATAAAGGGATAGATAAGGGCAACCGTAGGATAACGTGATGGATAAGGGCAACAGTAGGATACACTTGATGGATAAGGGCAACCGTAAGATAACGTGATGGATAGGGGCAACAGTAGGATACACTTGATGGATAAGGGCAACAGTAGGATAAAGTGATGGATAAGGGCAACAGTAGGATAAAGTAATGGATAAGGGCACCAGTAGGACCAAGTTATGGATACGGGCATCAGCAGGATACACTTGATGAATACAGGTAATACTATCAAAGCTTTGATGGATAACGGATAACTTATGACAAGCTTCACGGGTCCGGATCATAATAGGGCAGGTTTTATTGATGTGATATGGAATAGGACACATTGTTCTGGATAACCACTGCAAAATGACACTTTTTATGGATAAGTGCTGCAATATGACACACTTTATAGATAACGACAACAATATGACACATTTTATGGATAAGGACCACAATATGACACTGTGTATGGATAAGGAACACAATATGACACTTTTCTCGTTAAGGGCCACAATATGACACTTTTTATGGATAAGGACAACAATATGACACTTTCATCGTTAAGGGCCACAATATGACACATTTTATGGATAAGGACAACAATATGACAGTTTTATCGTTAAGGGCCAAAATATGACACTTTTTATGGATAAGTGCCACAATATGACACTTTTTATGGTTAAAGGCCGCAAAAGGGCACTTGTTATGGATAAGGCCATCAAATGATACGTTAAATAGATTAGAGTCACAATATGACACATTTAACATGTAATGACTACAGTATGCCATGACACGATGGATGGATATATGCTGGAATGTGACAACCTTAGTGGACAATCTACAATAAGGCTAGCTGCATTGACAAATCCCCTCATGACATCCATCTAAATGTATCTAAATTGGCCATTATGCCTTTCTATCTGCCCCTTTGAGTCCCGACCGGCCACGGCACTGTCCAGTCATGTCTGTAGATCTGTCTGCCAGCCTGAATGTCTGTCTGTCAGTCCTACTCCGTTTGTCTACTCTATCGCCGTTTTACCACTACTTCAGCCTCCAAATCCCTAGTTACTCTCTCTCTCTCTCTCTCTCTCTATCTATCTGACAGTCCATTAGCCCCTCTATGCACAGTTGAATAATTCTCACATCCAATATCGGCCTAAGGCCAGCCAACACACAGTGCACTGGCCTCACTCACGCACACTGACATAGTGTCGCATTCAAGAGCGGTATTTCTGGCGCGGTCCTCGGTGCTAGCATGTTTTAGTGCAATCACTTGCAAATAGGCGCAATTTTATGTATTAACCGTTCTCATCTGTCTATTTCTCACTGCATATGTTATCTGTCTATCTATCTCTTTCTGTCTCACTCCCGCTATGTTATCCACTTCCGCACCCTTTCTCTGCCTCTCGATCCATGTATCTATGTTTCTATATGTTTGTATACGAGCATGTTTATTCATGAACGGTCAAAATTAATATTTCAGACACTTCATATCTTTACATCGCCATTGCGTATACGTATGTTTGTATGTATGTGTATGTGGGTATGTGTATGTGGGTATGTGTATGTGTGTGTTTGTGTGTGTGCGTATGTGTCTTGGATTAAGTTTGAAAACCAAAAAGAGATATCTAATGTCTTTCACTCTCTCTTACTCACTCTCTTTCTGTCAGCTTATGTGTGTCCGTGTGTGTGACAGTCAGTGTGTGACAGTCTGTGTGTGACAGTCTGTGATTGTGTTTCTATGTACGAGTGAGACAATGTGTGTATATCAGTGTGTGTGTGGGTGTGTTAGTCTGTGTTTGTGTTTCTATGTACGACTGAAACAATGTGTGTATATCAGTGTGAGTGTGTGTGTGACAGTATGTCTATGGCATTATGTATTTATGTGATAGTGTGTAACAGCGTGTGTATGTGATAGTGTGTAACAGCGTGTGTTTGTGTGTGTGTGTGTGATAATGTGTGAGAAGGTGTGTGTGTAACAATATGCTTGTGTTGTTGTGTGAGGAAGTGTTAGTAACAGCATGTGTGTGTATGTGTTTGATTGTGTGTGAGTATATATATATATATGTGTGTGAACGTGTGTGTGTGTGTGGACGTGTGTTTGTATGTGTGTATGTGTGTGAGAGAGAGAAAGAGAGTGAGAGCATATGTACGACGGTTTGAGTGAGAGATAGTGTGTATGTGTGACATGTTTTTGTGACATTGTGTGTGACACACTTTATAGTCATATTTGAGACTCTCTTTCTTCCCCTATCCCTCTTTATCTCTCTCTCTCTCTCTCTCTCTCTCTTGCTCACTTATCCTGTCGGTCTACCTGCATGTATGCGAAAGAGCGCTGTGTGTCACATCTAGCAACGACAGTTGAGACTATCTCTCTCTTTGTCTCCATTCTCTCACTCACTCTTTCTGTCAAGCTTTACTTGAACGCGCGCGTATGTGTGTTTGTGTGTTCACGTGTGTGTGTGTTGTTTGACCATATGTGTATGATACACACACGTGTGTGATATTTGAGATTCTCTCTCTCTTTCTCCCTCTCCCTTTCTCTCATTCATTCTGTATAGATATGTGTGCGTGTGTACGAGGGAGAACATGAGCATACAGGATTGATATTTGAGTAATGGACGTAATCTCTGATACGATTTATTGTTCTCATTGTTTATTGGACGTCACTTTCTAAATAGTTAATGTTTTCATTCCCCCTCCTCCCACTCACTCTCTCTCTCTCTCTGTCTCTCTCTCTCACACACACGCACGCCTGCCCGCTCGCCCACCCACCCACCCACCCCCACCTACCTACCTACCTACCTGAAATTATTTATATTATTTCTTTCTCTCCATATTTATTTATCTCTCTCATTCATGGCACCAGTTTTATTTGTCACTCTCCCTTCTTCTCTCTGTCTCCCATGCATAGCACCAGTTTTATTTGTCTCTCTCCCTTCCTCTCTCTCTCTCTCATGCATGGCTCCAATTTTATTTGTCTCTCTCCCTCCCTCTCTCTCTTACTCTCTCTATCTCCCATGCATGGCTACAGTTTTATTTGTCTCTTTCACGTTCTCGATCTCTATTTCTCTCTCCCATTCATGGCTCCAGTTTTATTTGTCTCTTTCTTTCATTCATGTTACTAGTTGTATTTCTCTTCACTGTATCTTTCTCTCTCCCTCACTCTCTTTCTTTCTCTCTCTCGTTCTCTCTTTCTCTCTCTCTCTCTCTCTCTCTCTATCTCTCTCTCTTGTATGTGACATCATACTGGTTTTATCTAGAGCAATGCTAGCTAACCCACCTATACTTGGCGCCAGCTGTTAAAACTTTCGCGACGGTAAACTGTCCTTACCGCCCACTTAGATATTAATTGAAAATAATTTCGCGGTGGGGCACAGAGTCTGTATATCTTGAATGTTTTTAATATAGCATTATCATGTGGCATGTCCTTTGCAGAACTTGGCTCATATCCCAGCCCGTCTGAAAGAAACTCGATCTCTTTTCTTGCCAAATCTCCAGCCTGCTCCAGAGTCATACTCAAACATTCCTTGACATCTTGGTGCCGCGGCCGTTCTGGTCTGCCTCTGACTCTCTTGCCCGGCACCCTACCTTCCTGGTCTGCCTCTGCCTCTGACTGTCTTGCCCGGCACCATACCTTCCTGGTCTGCCTCTGCCTCTGACTGTCTTGCCCGGCACCATACCTTCCTGGTCTGCCTCTGCCTCTCTTGCCCGGCACCATACCTTCCTGGTCTGCCTCTGCCTCTCTTGCCCGGAACCATACCTTCCTGGTCTGCCTCTGCCTCTCTTGCCCGGCACCATACCTTCCTGGTCTGCCTCTGCCTCTGACTGTCTTGCCCGGCACCATACGTTCCTGGTCTGCCTCTGCCTCTGCCTCTCTTGCCCGGCACCCTACCTTCCTGGTCTGCCTCTGCCTCTGACTGTCTTGCCCGGCACCATACCTTCCTGGTCTGCCTCTGCCTCTCTTGCCCGGCACCATACCTTCCTGGTCTGCCTCTGCCTCTCTTGCCCGGCACCATACCTTCCTGGTCTGCCTCTGCCTCTCCCTCTCTTGCCCGGCACCATACCTTCCTGGTCTGCCTCTGCCTCTGACTCTCTTGCCCGGCACCATACCTTCCTGGTCTGCCTCTGCCTCTCTTGCCCGGCACCATACCTTCCTGGTCTGCCTCTGCCTCTCTTGCCCGGCACCATACCTTCCTGGTCTGCCTCTGCCTCTGACTGTCTTGCCCGGCACCATACCTTCCTGGTCTGCCTCTGCCTCTCTTGCCCGGCACCATACCTTCCTGGTCGGCCTCTGCCTCTCTTGCCCGGCACCATACCTTCCTGGTCTGCCTCTGCCTCTCTTGCCCGGCACCATACCTTTCTGGTCTGCCTCTGACTCTCTTGCCCGGCACCATACCTTCCTGGTCTGCCTCTGCCTCTCTTGCCCGGCACCATACCTTCCTGGTCTGCCTCTGCCTCTCTTGCCCGGCACCCTACCTTCCTGGTCTGCCTCTGCCTCTCTTGCCCGGCACCATACCTTCCTATACCGTTCTCTCAAGACTGTTGTGTCTTTTGATGTGGCCAAAGTATTTGGGTTTTCTTTTCTTGACGGAATTTATGAGCCAGTTCTCCTCTATGCCGACATCTTGTCAATTGTCTGCATTCTTCATTTTTCGGTCCATGGTATTCTAAGAATCTTTCTATAACATTTCAACCGGAAGGACTCTATGCTATTTCTTGAGATTTTGTCAACTGTCCATGTTTCACGTCTGTATGTTGCCACATAACAAAACTAAGGTTTTCAAAATGTTTCGCTTCTGTTTGCTTGCTGGTATTCTACCATAGTGTCCTCCGGCTATGTGGACTCTGCATTGCCATAATAATAATAATAATAAAAATATGTTTTTAAATACAAGTGATATTTCTGATATATATATATATATATATATATATATATATATATATATATATATATATATATATATATATATCAGTTCAGTTCAGTTCATTTCATCCAGTGACCTCTTGAGATCGTAGGGGCATTCCTGTTGACACCTTCACTACCATAGTCGTCCCTCTCTATATGTGATTGCTTTTTGCGCCTCCTCGATTCATAGGTAGTCCATTCATGGAAGCTGTCTTCCATTGTTTTCTTCACCGTCCTGGTCTTCGATAGCCCTGTCCTGTGCCCTGGAGTATGGTATTTGCAAGTCCATTGGACCTCGAGACGTGGCCATACCAAGTCAGCTTTTGCTGTGAGTAGGTCGTCCTACAGTCCACTTGCTATCTCGATTCTACGTCATACTTCATCATTTGTGATTCGGTCTTTGTAGGTGATATCTAGGAGTCTTCTAAAACATATCATCTCCATGCTTTGGATTCTTCTTTGGAGTTCTGTTGATATGGTCCATGTTTTGCAGGCGTAAAGTAATATCGAAAGAGCCAGTGAGCTTATTTGTCTGACCTTTATGGCGAAGTAGAGTATGTATGTGTGTATATATATATATAACTTTACCAATTCTAATTCAATCTACATCGTTAGGGGATAGCTGCATTGGCCTCCTACCAGGAAGTCTGGGTTAAATCATTTATGCGATCATTTAGTGGTGACTCATGTAACAACTCCGCGGTTATGGTTTTAATGTGGGGTCAGTGTGCCATAGAAACGATAACAGTGCCACCGCGACACTGACAAAATGTTGTAAACGGTTCCTAGCATTTCTGTCTAAACTCTTCAGTGATAGTGGACTGATTGTGGCAGGTACGGGCGACAAGTTTACTGCCACACTCTGAGCATGGTGCAGAAAGCGAATACAAATTCAGTCTAAGCCAATGTTTTCTATTCAATAGACCTTGAACCAAATGTAGCCACGCGATGACAGCGTGCTTGCAGAGTGTAGCCACTAAACATCGTACTGGTGTGTGTGGGTTTTCTTATGGACAGAGTGGCGGGGTTGGGGATGGTGGGGGTTGAGACTAGGAATTGGAGCGATGGATATTTCAAAGATGAAGCTACTGTTTACGGTGGGCCATTTCTGTCACTTAAAAGCTGTTCATAACTGGTTCGATCAGTTTTCTCAAGAGTGTTCAGAAACTCCTGATGAAGCCTGACCTGGTCGTCCCGTTTAGATTGCAGCAGCAGAAGCGTGTGTGCGTCGGTAGGGAGGGGGTAATGGGAGAGGAAATGATTCAAACAGACAGGGGATAACGACATAAAAGTGTAACAACTCCAATAGGGTGTTCACGTGGTTTAGCCTAATGCATGATTCCATCTTAGCGAATGACGTAGAGGTTAAAGAGTTAAATGTTGGTGGAAATCATCTTGAGAAAAATGAGAAAATGCAAGTGCATAAATAAATACTTGTTATATTGGCATCTATTATATTTTTTTCTCAAAGTATAATTTGTGACCTATTTACTGACGTGTCTTTGAATTAAGAAAAAATAAACTCGCAATCGAGGCTACCAACGGTTCCCCTTCAATGTTTTCTGTATACATTGGTGTTGTTGTTAAGATACTAAAGTCCAAACTGAATACTCTCTCATTATATATATACTTCCAACTCTAATTCCCACTTCCATTACCTGGAAAAAGTGAATTAATATGTTGTTTCACTTTCGGAAGTCAGTTTAGATCGGAGGTAATTCACTTGCAATTAGGATACTGTCTTTCCGATTTGACCTAAAGGAAAAGAACGTGAGCTGCCATGTGGGCGAGGCCAATATTCAGTTGGTCTCATCCTATTCTTTTACGTCAGTGACCTACATTAAGAATTGGTAGGCCAAATGTGGCCAAACAGTGACGGCTTAGCATGGTAAGTCTGCTCTCCATCCTGTCAATAGTGTGACTGTCGTTTGAAACTTTGTCATACAGTTTTTCTGCAGCGCATGAGCTGCAGCGGTCAGCGACCCATAGCTGACTGCTAGCGTCAGGGCCAGCGAACCAGAGCTGCCAAGACCCTTCTACACCTCCACGCGGTGATCCTGGATAACAGGCTGCAGCAGGGCATACTGGCTAAGGAGAAGGGACCGAAGAGGGAATGCTAACCCACTACTCAAAAAATGATTGCTGAAGTCGGATGTGTTGGACCAAAAGGTGCAAATATCGCAGTTAAGTTGTAAACTACGACACAACGCATTTCGTTCTCTGGATTACATTCTGCTACTTAAGCCCCTTTCAGTGTTTGGTAGTGGGAGATTGACAATGAACGAAGCCAAGCCAAGCCATACAGTTTTTCGTGAGAATTTGCATCTTGCTTCGCTTTTGAACTATAGTCCAGCCTTCAGAACCGTACATTTTTGGTTTTCGGTGGAAGAGTCTGCTTGTTCCAGGTTCTTCTTCTTCTTCTTCTTCTTCTTCTTCTTCGTCTTCTTCCTTCCTTCCTTCCTTCCTTCCTTCCTTCCTTCCTTCCTTCCTCCCTCCCTCCCTTCCTTCCTTCCTTTCTTCCTTCCTTCGCTCCCTTCCTTCCTTCCTTCCTTTCTTTCTTTCTTCTTCTTTCTTCTTCTTTCTCCTTCTTTCTTCTTCTTTCTTCTTTCTTCTTCTTCTTCTTCTTCTTCTTCTTCTTCGTTCATCCTCAGATCAAGGTTCCGGTTTCTCTTACAAAGGACACCATTGTTTGTAAGGCGTTTCATCTCCATACAGCTTTTGTCTCATATCTGTCTCATGAGGCCAGTATTGTTCTCTCTTTTCCTGTGTAAGCATGCAGCTTTGTAGGATGTTCCACGATCATGATATGCTCCCCACATGGGCACCTGTCATCTGTCCCAATCCTCATTTTGTTGTGAAGATGACCCTTGAGTCTGTTATGCCCAGTTCTCAGTCTGGAGATGATCACTTGCTCTTCTCTAGTTAAGTTATAGTAGCTGTCTTCTTTTCGGAAGTCAGGGTATTGATCAGCCCATTTTACCCTGAAGTTGGCTTTAATTATGGGCTTGGCCTCATTATATGTGATACTCAGGTCAGTTTGTGAGGATACTCCTCCACACTTTGCTAGTCTGTCTGCTGCTTCATTGCCTTCAATATTGCAATGGGATGGGATCCACTGTATGGCCAACCTCCAGGCTCGATACAGGAAGTTTATAGACCAAGAGAGAGATGAAAAGAAATTAAACTTCTTAATTCTATCACCACAATTGCATCTGGAGTCTTATTTCTCAAATCGATACAAACAGTTCTACTACATTGAATTATTATTTAAATGTTATGAGATATTTATTATTTGTTCTCCATTGATTTGTTTGTACTAGTTGATCAACAATACTGTTGTTGTTCATTTTGTTAATCTGCAAATCTTTTCCATAATACCGTGTAGTGTATGCGGCATCATACATACATTTTCAAAATATTCCACTGTTTCATTATACCTTACGCCTTTAAATTTCACTATTAATTCAGGCACATTGAAACCTTCGTATTGTCAGTATACAGATAATTGTGTCGCATTTCTTGGGGACAGAAGAAAACACGTTTATACAGAAGATTGAGTCGCATTTCTTGGGGACAGAAGAAAACAAATGTTAATACAGAAGATTGAGTCACATTTCTTGGGGACAGAAGAAAACAGACGTAAATTCAGAAGATAGAGCGGCATTTCTTGGGGACAGAAGAAAACCAATGTTAATACAGAAGATTGAGTCGCATTTCTTGGGAACAGAAGAAAACAGATGTTAATACAGAAGATAGAGTCGCATTTCTTGGGGACAGAAAACAAATGTTAATACAGAAGATTGAGTCACATTTCTTGGGGACAGAAGAAAACAGATGTTAATACAGAAGATAGAGTCGCATTTCTTGGGGACAGAAGAAAACAGATGTTAATACAGATGATATAGTCGCATTGATTGGGGACAGAAGAAAACAGATGTTAATACAGAAGATAGGGTTGCATTTCTTGGGGACAGAAGAAAACAGATGTTAATTCAGAAGATATAGTTGCATTGCTTGGGGACAGAAGAAAACAGATGTTAATACAGAAGATTGAGTCGCATTTCTTGAGAACAGAAAAAAAGCAGATGTTAATACAGAAGATAGAGTCGCATTTCTTGGGGACAAGAAAACAGATGTTAATTCAGAAGATAGAGTCGCATTTCTTGAGGACATAAGAAAACAGATGTAGATGTTTTGAACAAGTTGGGAATGAAAAGAGAATTAATGAACGAAATCAAGGTTTTAATTAATCTTCTATGGTGAGAATCAGCAATGCAAAGCTCAAATGGCCGCCCAAAAAAGCGCTTTAGTGACACGCTCAAGACATCTCTAAAATCTTTCAGCATAAGCCACACAATTGGAGAACCCCCCGCAAGGCCATACCATCTGGCACACAGCTCTTCCCTGTTGAGCAGTATCATGCGAGACTTTCGAAATGGTTGCAGTAGAACAATGGAGACAGTACAGAAAAGCCCATGAATTATCACCGTCTCGTATATCGAACATTCCATGCTCTTGCACAGCTTGCATATTTTCCGATCCAACATCGGACTCGTCAACCACTTTCACATCCATCAATCCACAATCCCAAACTACAGAGTACTCAAATGAAAGAACTGAGTGACCTAAAAGTCAACCACTTTCACATCCATCAATCCACAATCCCAAACTACAGAGTACTCAAATGAAAGAACTCAGTGACCTAAAAGTCAACCACTTTCACATCCATCAATCCACAATCCCAAACTACAGAGTACTCAAATGAAAGAACTCAGTGACCTAAAAGTCAACCACTTTCACATCCATCAATCCACAATCCCAAACTACAGAGTACTCAAATGAAAAAACTGAGTGAACTAAAAGTCAACCACCTTCACATCCATCAATCCACAATCCCAAACTACAGAGTACTCAAATGAAAGAACTGGGTGAACTAAAAGTCAACCACCTTCACATCTATCATCCCAAACTACAGAGTATTCAAAAGCAAGAAATTGATGAACTAAAATAGAAATAATCTTTATCACACGTGATGGACGAACAACATGCTAGAAGGCAGTCATCAAAGAGGCAGGCACTGTTCAACGTAGGTGGATATAATAAGAAGATGAACTCCAAACAGCGTGTTAGATTTCACCATTACGGCAAGAGATGGAGAGCATTGGAGATTCATTGAAACTGATCTTCGTTTGGGAGATGACACTTGAACTGGCAGACAAAAAGCGGCGACAAATAATATATTTGACCACGTTAAAAGACAAGACACTAGTAAAAATAATCATTCTAGAGTAAATGATGAAGCCAGGGACGCACGAGGTCGGAAGTGCTATAAGTGGAAAAAATAGCATCAAAATATGATGGGTAACAGTCTGTCAGTGGGAGAGATAGAGCGTGTTGAAGATACATTGCAGAAAACCTTCAACTTTGAGACGGCACTCGAATCGATTGATAGATCGGATGATTGATTGATTGATTACATTTAAAAACAACTAATATATGTTTGAGAATGGAAAACTAGTTTTTTTTGGGATCGAACGAAGAAGGTGCAGCAAAAGAATTGACACGACAAGCTTGCCAGCACACTTCGACAGAATGTAAAACGCTTTCTTCCCTTCTCGTTTGTTCTACCGTTTCTTATTCCATCCATTTCCCACGCCTTACGAAAAGCACAAATAAATTCACAGCCTATTCTGTCGCTTGAAATTCCTCTTTCCATTCAAAAACCCATTTGCTTCTTGACATGCACTTAATCCTGTTGTATCACCCATATGATCCGCTGAGTTGTATCTTTGCCCACAATAGTTTATCTCTCTTTTGATCAACTAATCTGTTTTTCGCCATCTCTATTTCACAGCCCATCTTTCTGTTTAAATATCAATGTCTGTTCCTTTTTTTTTTTTTTTAAATACGTGTTGTTGTTGTTGTTGTTGTTGTTGTTGTATTCTTCTTCTTCCTTTCCTTCTTCTTCTTCTTCTTCTTCTTTTTCTTAGTTTTTTTCGATTTGGACTTCTTCATCGTCGTCTTTTTCGGCTTGATCTTTTTCTTTTCTTTTTCTTTTTTTCTTTCCGTTCTTTGCCTTCTTTGTCGTCTTGGACTTCGTGATCATCGTATTCTTTTTCTTCGACCTGGTCTTTTGCTCCTTCTTCCTAATACCGTCATTTTCTTCCTTCTTCTTCTTCTTCTTCTTCTTCTATTTATCTTCTTCTTCTCTTTCTTCTTCTTCTTCTTTTTCTTCTTCATCATCTTCAGCATGATTTTTTAAAATCTATCCATCGCCTTCGTAGTCATCGACTGTGTCTCCTTTTTCGGCTTTTCATTCTTTGTCATCTTTTCAATCTTCTTTCTCTAGTTCTTCTCCTTGGACGTGTCATACATCTTCGTCTTTTTCCTCTTCCCCCTCTTCTTTTTGAATGTCTTTTATATCTGTATCTTGTACTTCTTCTTTGTGTATGTCTTCTCCGTCTCTATCTTCTACTTCAATTGCTTTTTCTTCGTCGTTCTCTTCCTCTTCTTCTACTTCCTCTTTGACTTTGGCTTTTTCATCTCTTCATCTTCGTTTTCTTCTCATTTTTCATTTTTCGTTGCCGTGGTCTTCTGACCGTCTTGAACGCAATATTCTGTATCATATACGGGTTATTATTTATATATAATTCTCAGGAAGCTATGCAACATTGAAGAGATATTTGACTTGTAAAAATGGACTTGGGTGTAACTCATCAATTGAAGTGTGTTCTTGTGCAGTAAAATTAGATAGAGAAACAAGAATATTGTGTGTTTAATGTGTTTTGGAATGGTTGTTTCTAATGGCAGATACATTTCACGGTGACGCCAGAGGAGAAATATCCGGAAATATCCGGTAGCAGGATTATATCCATCTAGAACTATGACGAGGCAGATTGCATATCTCGTGAACATTGATGAGCTGGTTGCAGACATCTTGAAAATTGTCGAGTTTGATGGTATACATCTGGAACATTGACGGTCCAGCTATTGTACAACCGGAGAACTGACGGTCCATCAATCGTATTACCGGAGAACTGACGGTCCATCTATCGTACCACCGAAGAACTGACGGTCCATCTATCGTACCACCGAAGAACAAACGCTCCATCTATCATACCACTGGAGAACTGACGGTCCATCTATCGTACCACTGGAGAACTGACGGTCCATCTATCGTACCACCGGAGTACTGACGGTCCATCTACCGTACTACCGAAGAACTGACGGTCCATCTATCGTACCACCGGAGAACTGACGGTCCATCTACCGTACCACCGGAGAACTGACGGTCCATCTACCGTACCACCGAAGAACTGACGGCCCATCTATCGTACCACCGGAGAACTGACTGTCCATCTAGTGTAACATCGGAACGTTAGTAAGTTCGCTTAGGCGTCTAAGGTCCGTTGCGATATAATTTCACGTCTCGTCCAGATCGGAAGAAGAAGCCAATGCCATCCTTTGAATGGATGACTTCTTCCATTCCGATCTGGGGAAGCTCGTTGGCTCTGTGGAACGAATTGTAGATCATTTTGTATAGGCCGGTGTGTCCTGGTTCAGTTATATGACATGACCGACCAAGGATACTCAGCGGCGGTCCAAAATGGGGGCAGGAAAGAAGAAGGAGGACTGTTTTAGCATAGCTATCTATATTGCGGATGTAGTCATGCTTTTGTATGTCCAGGATGCGCCCCTGGTTGCGCATGAAGAAGACCTCTAGTCAAGTCATGTATGAGTTATTTTTGGGGGTAATAGGTTTGCCTCTCTATATTCTTCTGGCGGAGGTACGCTCCTTTCCACCTCAGACTGTATTTTTTAGGGAATATCAGGACATATTAACCAGTGATTGAATGCGTTTATGTGTGTGTGAATGTACTTATGCCAGGTAAGGCGATCTGAGTAGGTCAACCCTACCAAAGTGGACTGAAAGGACCTCATTCTGAAGGCGGGTGTTAGAATTGTGCAAGATTGTGATTGTTAGACAGAGTAGTAAGAAATGTTCCAAGAAAGAGGAGTTATGAGTTGTTTTTGCTTGTGTTTTTTTCAATATATGACTCATGTTGGTGAAAATAGATTTAAACCTCTTTAATCTCTTTATGATTTGTATCTCCCTCTTTCCGTTAGTGTATTTCCAAGATAGGACAAGCTCTTGACCTGTTACATAGGTGACAGCAAAATATTTATCTGCAGAGTATATTTTTAGTCGTTAGCCGTCTTTTACAACAAACAAGGAATATCTGAAGCATAGTGTATGGAATTATCTCCTCCTTTTGTAAGGTATTATCTCCCTTCATGCTATCTTATTTCGCTATTGTTTTACTCGGGTTTAAACGAAGATAATCTTAGTGATATTAACATGCCGTAAAAGGCTACTAAAAGAGAATTGTGCATAGAATTAACAAAATCATAGTTAGTTTTCTTTCCACTTGTGCCGTTTAGCGTTGTGGGGAGCTTAAGTCGTCCATTCTGCGCAAAGTGCATTTCGTCGGTCAATGTGATCCCTTGTCGCCGCCCAATCACTCTAATGTCATCTATCCACCTACCTCGCGGCCGCCCCTTTGCCCTGTAGCCAGATCTACCAGCATTGTAAGCCATCAGTGGAAGATGATGAGGGTGCATTCTCATGAGATGGCCAAACCAACTTATTTTCTGCCTGGAAATGTATTCGACACAGGACGTAGTTCCGACCATACTTTTAATATCGTCGTTCCGCATTCTGTCTCTTCTGGTAACACCGATTACTTTCCTCAATCACTTCATTTCACAAGTCAAAATTCTGCTCTCGCGTGCCCTTGACAGAGGCCATGTTTGGCACTGATAGGACAGAATCATAATGTTAAAAAATTGATAAAGAAACCGTCGTTGTAAATGCTGAGTCAAAAATATAAAATAAGTTATGGTAAACCAGAATTGAGATATAAAATATGCAATGCAATTGTTGTTGTAGTTATTACCCATAAGTTGCTGAGCAAACCTGCTCTTTGTAGCCTCATGCCATTATTATAAGGATGCAGGTTTTCTTTAGCTGTTTCACGGCTTCGTGTACTTTTCCTCATGCCAGCAAGCGCCTTGTATTCCTTGAGTAGGTATAAACTGTTTCATCAGGATGAGAGCAATGTCTGCACATGGGCAGGTACTGGGGATTGATGCGGTTCAAGTGGATGAGAGCAATGTCTGCACATGGGCAGGTGCTGGGGATTGATGCGGTTCAAGTGGATGAGAGCAATGTCTGCACATGGGCAGGTGCTGGGGATTGATGCGGTTCAAGTGGATGAGAGCAATGTCTGCACATGGGCAGGTACTGGGGATTGATGCGGTTCAAGTGGATGAGAGCAATGTCTGCACATGGGCAGGTGCTGGGGATTGATGCGGTTCAAGTGGATGAGAGCAATGTCTGCACATGGGCAGGTGCTGGGGATTGATGCGGTTCAAGTGGATGAGAGCAATGTCTGCACATGGGCAGGTACTGGGGATTGATGCGGTTCAAGTGGATATTGACTCTGGTGTTTCCTCTTCGGAACTGAAACATGAGACTTTGATCTCTTCTATCTGTTGTATTTATATCATCATTACTTTTTGGCTGTGATATTTCGCAAAATATACAGCGACCTGTTGATGCCTTCACCCACCTGTTCGTTCAGATATAAAAATGCAATAAGCACATGGACGTGTATAGTTCAGGTATCGCGCACAGGCTGATGGCACAGCAGTAAAAGAGCTGGCAGCTCCTGGCGACTCATAGCTAGCGACAATCATCACAGCCATGGGCAGTTCTGCATCCACCTTTGTCGAAATATAGAGATGCAAATACAATTTCCTAACCTAGGAGTGCCTAGGACTCTTACATGTTGCATATAAGGATCGTGTTACGAACGTAGAAATACGACGGAGAGTGGAAAAGGCAATTGGTCATTTTGATGATCTGTTCACAGATATCAAACGGCGAAAGACGGCTTGGTATGGGCACGTCATGAGGTCAGGCGGAATTACAAATTCGATACTGCATGATTCCGTACCGGGAAAGAGAGGGCGGGAAGTCAAAGGAAGAAATGGACAGACATCACTGAGTAGTCAAACCTTCCTCTCAGCGATACACGGCTGGAGGCAGCAGACATGGAGGGATTGCGTGGATTGTGGGAATCTCTTCAAGTGTGCCCCAACGACCTGATTGGTTACAGGATGAACTGAACCGAGCAGTGCTAGTGATCATGTGAATCGTTTTCTGGTTGCCATGGTAAATAATTCCACACACCGGTGTGATACATTTTGAACTAAGATGTAGGCTGCAACTGACAACGATATCAACATGGTGGATGTTGTTGTTGCGTAATGCTCATAATGAGTAAGTTTACTCCTTTGTACGCCCTGAAAAGGACATTAAGTGGCGGGTTGTAGTAGCTTTCTTTACATCACAATCATGCTGATGAAGGTGGAACGCAGTCCGCCAGGCGGTCGTGCTTTGCTTGGCTTTATCTGCGTGACGCTCACTACTACGGGATAACATCGATCCACACCTCGTCAGCCAGGATGCCGTGAAAACAACTTACTTCCAGGGAACGCTAGATGGAAGAGAAGTTGTGGTCTAGGACAGTGTATTGTGCCTGGCCTTGAGGCGACGTCCTGGTCAGTGAGTTTGGCCTGACTGGTATAGCATCTCAGTTCCTTTAATCACACGAGGGATAACGTTTTGATTTAGAAAGGTCATTTCCTGGAGTCTTTGAAAAATTAGGATCGCATTTTAACACGTCTTTATTTTAGATTTGTTTCTTTCTATACCATACTTGGCACTACAGCGGCTCCTGGCAATCTTGGATAACCCTTTGAGCCCGTGCCAGCTGTTTGGTGTAGCGAAGGTGTTCAATCGACAATACAGATGGCGAGACGCGCCTTCACTACTCTGTGGATCTTGTGGAAGTTTAATGATATTTATAACTACCACGAAAATAAAAATCATCCACTCCAACGTTCGTTCTAATATATGACTCTGGAACATGGAAGACAATAAAAGCGCTTACTAAAAAGGATATAGACTTTCGTTAATGGTTGACTGCGCAGAATACGAGGGTGGGAATGGTACGACAAGATCACAACATTGAAGGAACAGCGCAGGCACAATTGAAGTATGCCACGCGGAGGAGGCGCTCGCGCTGAATACACCACACACCACAGAAACCAGTTAACATTATAAGACAGTCTCTGTTCTGGAATTCACAGGGCAGGAGGAAATGCGGACTACCGAGATACTCGTGGAAGAGGGAGATGGATGTCAATTTAAGGGTGGCAGGTAAGACCTGGCTTCCTGGAAGGAGCCGCGAAGCGCAGTGGTTATCGCGCTACTTCGCATCTTAGTGGTCCTGGGTTCATTCCCGGTTGAGGCCGTTTGGTTTTTCAGACTGCAATGGATCCCGGGTCGACCTAGACTTAAATAGGTACCGGTGCAGTCCGGGAAGTAATGGCGACAGTCGTGATGCTGACCACATCATCCACTAAGTGCCGTGGGTTACAAAATAATTTGGGCCTAAAACCATATTTCCTATGCGCTGCATGGCGTGACGAAATCTTTCCTTTTTTTTATAGATAAATCCCGGATCATGATAGAGAGTCGTGACGACTGTCTCCTGGACACACGTGCTAAAATTTAAAGTCCGCCATATTGTGTGGCTATATTTTCAAGTATTGAACGATTACACTACAAAATCATCGATGTGTCCTTGAGTAGAATGAAGGGGTATCAAAAGTATGTTGAATTCCTAATGTAGAATAATTTGAAATGGCGACATATATATTGTGACATTTGACGTGTAGAGAAAGCTCTCACGTTGTTAGGACCAACATCAAGAAGAAGGGTTAATGCATTCCGAAACAGTCTCTGATATGGAATATTTTATGACGAACATACGAATAGGTGTGCCAAAATATGCACGGAAAATGTTGAGACATAGATAAAGGAAACAAGAAAGACATGTGCTGGGCTTCAACGGATCGTACAGGCCTCGACGATTTGGTGTTTTTGATGAGGACGTATGGACCGGAAAAGGATATATATATATATAAATATATATATATAATTGCCTTATACATATGTAATTTCTGGGCACATGGTGACATGGTGACCTCTGAATTAATGGGCATGTATGGCGAGTCACATCTTTCCTGCGTGTCTGGTTCGTTTGCAGTAGTGCTTTGTTATTACGTGTGGGAACCGCATTTGCCCCTCTCGAATGCGGAACAAATCCAAAACAATTTTGTGAAAATCTTAGCAAAACATTTAAAACATAGATTTACTCTACATAGAGGATTGTATGAGTGGTACAATAGTTTATGATTGGTATACGCGTTTTAAAATGGTTAAAGTAATTACCACGAGTAACCGTTTAGGAGATCCGAGGACACCATAATCACTCTCAAACATTTGCACGCAGAAGTGCGGGAAAATTGCTAAATCACACTTAGTGAGTTGTCTGAAGACTTAACATATTCGTTTCCATTTAGTTCGCTCGGTTCTTAGAAATAAATAGCCCGTACAATGGAAGACACTCACATTCTCATAAACTTTAATAACGATCCTGCTTATTCCTCAAAGCTTGTGCAACAATGTTTTTGCCAAGTACCAAATTCTACAGGCCCGCCAACCACCCTATTAGTAGAATTATGCTGCTTTAGACTTTTTTTTCTTCCCAAAAAACAATTATCACGTAACAGTAAAAATAAGTGGGGGGGGGGGGGGGGGGGGGGGTTCAAATGAAAACTTTAAAAGTGAGAAAGAGATTAGAAAAACCATGCCTTTGAATTGTAGCTTGTTAATGTGGTAACTAAAAGTGTCAAGTGTGTATTGTAAGTGAAATCAACATGCAGACAAACAACATGACGGCATAATTACAGTTAAGATGCGGGTTGCAGTAGCTTTTCTTACATCCCAAGCGAAATGATGAAGGCGGACTGCTGTCTTCTAGCTGGGTGTGTTATGCTTAGCTTCATCTGCGTGACACTCACTACTACGGGGATCACGTTGATCCACATTTCGTCACTGCCTTGAAAACAGCCTGTTTCCATGGAGCGATACATGGAAGAGAGATAGTGGTTTAGATCAGTGTATTGTGCCTAGCCTTGACTCGACGTCCTGGTCAGTATGATCTGCCTGGCAGGACTAGCGTGTGTTCCCCTCCATCGTGGCTCTAATTGGAAATGATGGCAAAGAACATAAAAACTTGGCGTGTATTTCTTGAAGACCTGTGCCTCAGAAATCATGTGGGATATTTCGAAAACGGAATGCAAAGTGCTTTATTCATTGATGCACCCTATAAGGAAGGTTAAAGCGTTTTCGAGTTGAACCACTCTCCTTGAACAAGAAGCAATAGATGAATGCATCAAATGGTAATGAGCTATCCCGGTGATTTAATTTACTTATTGTATTTCATTAGTTATGCAATCTGGAACGAAATAAATCAATATTACTTTGTCTTCCTCTTCGTACCCTTTCATGTGTAAACGTGAACGTATCTACAGAATGTAGTGACAATCATTAGATGATTATCTTTGCTTATCATGTCCAGGAGTGTTGCTCGAAACGTCCATTTATTAAATATGTAGTAAAGAATATCTTTTAAAAAGGGTGAAATATAAAATTGAGAAACACTTTTCAAAAAGAGTTGATTAAAATGATCTATTTGAAAACACGAAATATGCTCCCAGTCATATAAACGATCAGATGCAATTTCTTGTCGAAATTCGAGTAATGGAATCGAATAAATATAAATAATATTAATATAGTTACTTTTTTCACAAAACTTTTAAATTACGATAAAGCAACGAAATTTAATTTCAGAAAAAATATATGTCGTTTGTTCAAGCCATGCGGAAGCTTAATTGCGTTTCAAGGGTTTACCGATTTATGTCCTTAACGAATCAGGAACAAAATGCATTGAATACAGATGATCTTTACTTTTATTTGTGGTAAAGGAATTTATGAGCAATATTTATCATTGTTTCGTTTCTTGCTGTTATTTTCCTTTAGATTAAAAAAGAATAATTATCAAGGACACTTCTTAATATTAATGAACATTATTAATGTTTTAAAAATGTATTATGGATTAGAAAATATATCTGTTAGCAAGACTGCCAAGATGAACAGCCCGTTTCCAGAGAGGCCTATTTGGAAGTCGAGGTGAGAGTCTTGGTCAGTATATTTTGCCTAACCCTGACTAGCATGTTTGGTCAGTAAGTTGTGCTTGACCAGAAGTTACTCTTCCACGCTCTTGATTCAGGATCTAGTAGCAATTTGCGGTTGGCAATTTAATGGTAACTCCCGGTTGTTGGTCTAATGCTAATTCCCGAATGAGGAAATAAGGTAAATCTCAATTCAGGAAATTATGGTAATTCTCGTTTGGGGAAGTAATCGTAATTCTCAGTTGAGGATGTAATGGTAATTCTCGGTTGAAGACATAGTAGTAATTCTCGGTTGAAGATTTAATGGTAGTGGCGAATCTAGCATCACCACTCGGTTGCATATACGTCCTTTTGCATCTTTATGTATTTTGCTACAACCATTCTCATACAGAACATCCCTTCCCTTGTTCCATTGTTCTGCTTGAAACCAAACTGCTTCCCACTGACCTCTTGGTTAATCGTTCCTTTAATTCTTCCCTGCACGATTTTAAGAATTTTTTTGGTGACACGGCTTAAAAACATTTTGTCCGAAAATCTGCGCAGGCTACTGCTTTGGTCATCCTATACAATATTATGAACTCAGAAATTGTTAGATCTTGTCGTATGTGTCCTACTGCAAATAGGCATAGTGTATACATCTTTATTCAATTGTATTTGTAAGTTTATTTATTGGAATGTACATGTTTATTCAATGGTTTCGTGTTTCCTGTGCATATTATTCATCTCATTGAAACTATACCAAGATCAACAAGCCTCTGTCCGAGTATCTGGGCAAACATCAGATTGGTTTGCAGTACAAAAGGGAGTCTGACAGGGATGTATCCTCTCACCTTATCTGTACAACATATATGCGGAATGTATAATGAGAAATATTCGAGAAGTCGAGAACATTGACAGTTTCGACCCATTTACGATTGGCGTGTATGAGATTACAGAGTTACGATACGCAGATGACACAGTGATACTATTAAGAAATCCAGAAGGGCTAGAGCAGCTAATTTCAGCCGTAAATGGACATAGTAAAGATCAAAACCTGTTTATAAACATAAATGAACCAAAGATAATGACCACCGACAAAACACAATGTCATCTTCAATTTACAGTGCGTGGTGAGGAAATAGATCACGTCACACAGTTTGAAAATCTGGGCTCCAGAATTGACTGCTCGTAAGAAATCAGAAGAAGACTAGCCATAGCAATGCAGAGATTGAATAGCCTGAAGAAATTATGGGAGAGCACCAACAAAATGATAAAATTAAAAGTCTTGACAGCCTGTGTTTTCCCTGTGGCAGCTTATGGCTGCGAATCATGGACGATTACCAAAACTTCCAGACAAAGAATCGAATCCTTCGAGTCAAAGTGTTACAGAAAGATCCTCAGAATACCCTGGACAAAGAAAAGACAAATGTAGACATTCGGCAAGAGTTGAGCACAGAGGAGAACTGGTTTATCAATTTCATTTTGGCTAGAAAATGCAAATACTTTGGTCACATCAAGAGACACAACGGTCTCGATTGAACAGTGATGGAAGGTATGGTGCCAGACAAAAAAGGAAGGGGTAGACCAAGAAGACGATGGCACCAAGATATCCAGGAATGCCTGGGTATGACTGTGGCGGAGGCTGGAGTTTTGGCAACGGAACGAGTTTCTTTCAGACAGGCTGTGATGGCAGCGACGTTCTATAAAGGACATGCTACATGATGATGCATTTTTGTGCATAATAGTATTTAGATGTTTATTCAATGTAATTTATTATTTTTTTAGATTTTTTCATTTGTTTATATAAAAGTATGTATATGTTTATTCAACACTATTTATATGTGTATTCAATAGTTTGTGTTTATGTAATAGTATATACGTGCTTATTCAATAGTTTAATGCGTTTATATATACATGTAGTGTGTATATCTTTATTCAAATATTAAATATGTTTATTCAATAGTTCAATGTGTTTATGCAATATACTGTTTATTTAATAATACAATAGGATCGTCTTTAAATTATTGATTATTGTTTATACATCTTCAAAGTGTTTCAATGTTTAATAGTTTAACGTTAATTAAAAAGCGTGTGTATGTTTATTTAAGGGTATTTATATGTTTATTTAATAGCATTTCCACGTTATTTAATATAGTTGACATGTTTATTTAGTGGTGTTTATATGTTGAACTAATTGTTTATATATTTGTGTAAAAATGTTTATATGTTTAGTTATGGTGTTATATGATTATTTAATTTGTTACATGTTTATTTAATTGCGTTTATATGTTTATTTACTTGTAGAATGAGAATGTACTAATGTTTTGTGTTCCTACCTCTGCATGTCTCACTGCTTATCTCTGTTTTTCCCAGTCTCTATACACGTCTGTTTGCCTGCCTGTATGCCTCTCTTTAGGGTTTTCTATGGGTATGTAAAACTGTCTTTCTGCTTGTGGCTTTGCGTGTATGCATATATGTCTGCCTGTATATATTTATATATCTTTTCTCAGTATCTTTCTACCTGTCTATTTATCAGTATCTATCTACTTGTTTATTTCTCAGAATCTACCTAGCTGTCATTTCTCACCCAATTTCTACCTGTATATTTTTAATTATTTGTCTACATGTCTATTTGTCAGTATCTATCTACCTGTCTATTTCTCAGTCTTTGTCTACCTGTCTATTTATCAGTATATATCTACCTGTCTATTTCTAATTATCTGTCTACCTGTCTATTTGTACGTTTCTATCTACCTGCCTATTTCTCATTCTCTGTCCACCTGTCTATGTCTCAGTATCTATCTACCTGTCTTTTTCTCAATCAGAAACATGTCCGTTTGTTTAACCACCTATCCTCTCTCTATCTCTATTTATTCTTTTCCCCCATCTTCTCATGCCACTCTCTTAACAATGCAAGCTTGTCTTATCTCTTTTATCTTTCTATCAAATATCTCTGTCAATATTTACCATATCTCGCAATTCCACACACTTTATATTTTTCAATCGCTCTTTCTCAATCTCTCTGTTATCCTTATTTTTCTCTCTCTCTCCATATCTCTCTCTCTCTCTCTCTCTCTGCCTCTCATTATCTTTTGTATCTACCTGTTCTAAAGTTCGTGCATATATTAACACTAATGTTCGCAATCACTCCCCAACGTGACAGATTATCTCAGCGATATTTATTTATGACGAATATCATATGGGAAAAATCGAAACCAAATTTAATTCATTGCATTTCAAACAAATACGTTAAAGGCAGAAAGGAATGTTGAATGCACTAATATGTCTTCGTTATATAATGTTCATTCTCTATTTGTTTAAACGTTTGTCTAACTGATAGACTATCTCGGGAGGGGATTGTTTTCGTAATCTGTTTGTGTTGGAATTATGATTGACAAGTTTGAAATTGACAAATGGTTTTTATTATTTGTGTTGTCACTATCTGTGTTATGTTATGCGCTCGATGCTGGTAAAGCGGGGTCGGAATCGAGAGGGGTTTAGCGAGGATGCTTGCATGCATTACTTTGAGAGGCAGTCTGTTTCGTTTTATTGCTCCATTTGCTGTAAATTGTTATTATAAGAGCATTTGTAAGTAAGTCACAGACTGATGTAGGATAGATTTGTAAACGAAGTGTTAATTCCTGAAGGTATAATTAGGTGGCAGCAACATTCGACTTTGTGATTACTGAATTTTGCATACGCTGTGTATAGCATGTACGATCGCAGCTCAAAGACAAAATGACATACGTGCTCACAGAGTGTGCAGTCAAAGAAATACGGTACTGCTTTACGTCCTTTGTAAGAAAAAAGAACTTTCTGCAAAAGATGTTGATAAGGAAACGTTTCCTGTTTACGGTGAGAAATGTTTTTCGCCTACTACGGTGCATACAATTGCCATGTAGTAAGTCGCTTGCAGAACGGTGCTGCCATGACAGTCCGTCTGAAAGAAACTATCTTTTGCCAAATGTTCAGCCTGTTCCAGAGATCATATGCAAGTATTCCTTCACATCTTTGTGCCACCGCCTTCTTGGACTGCCTCTCTTATCGGGCACCGCACCTTCCCTTACCGTTCCCTCAAGACCGTTGTGTCTTTTGATGTGACCAAAGTATTTCAATTTTCTGGTATGATAAAATCTATGAATCAGTTATCCTCTATGCCCAACTTTTGTCGAATGCATTCTTCTTTCCATGGTATTTTGTGGACTTTTTTCGTTATACCATTACAACTCTAATGACTCGATTCTCTTCAATGAGATTTGGATAACTGGCAATATTTCGTAGCCGTATGCTACCATGAAAAATATTTTAAAAAAAAGGTTATCTAAATTGTCACGTTTTTTGGTTTGCTGGTATTCTGCCTGCGTGTTCTCATGTTCTGTAACCTCTGCATTGCCATTTACAACCTGCTTCTGATTTCTTTAAAGTAGTCGCCATTGTTGTCAATGCTGGAGCCCATATTTTCCAAATTCGTGATCTGTTCTATTTCTACACCCCTGAACTTGAATTTATGTTGGCTCCTTGTTTCGTCGGTGGTCTTCATTATCTTTATTATATACATACATGCACACAAGGATACACACACCCACACTCACACACACACCCACACACACCCACACACACCCACAAATACACACGCACAGACACACACACAAATACACACGCAGTCAGACACACTCCCGTGTGCTGCTGGAGTTATCTATGTTCTGTTAATGTTCACAAAGCGGTTTTTATCTTCGCTACATCTGCTCACGGCTGTAATTAGCTGATCTAACCGTTTTGTACTGTTTGTTAGTACCACAATATCGTCTGTGTATACTAACTATTAGATGTTGTATCCGCCTTAACGGGAACATAACTTTCTATATTCTCATCCTCTCTAACGTACCTCGTTATGCACTCTGTATAAATGTTAAATATATGTGAGGAGCGACAGGAAACGACCACTGGGACGACCACCAACACGTTGGTCCGACTCCCTTGTATCCCACAACCACACTCACGATGCCACAGATGGGTGACTAATTATCCACTGGTACACAGGGGCCCAAGACAGAGACTGGTGGAAGAAAAGTTGAGACCCGCAATGGAGTAACAGTTGCTAAAGAACGGATCGTCCAGTAATCTAGTGATATATGGGGAGAGAATCCATCCCTGTCCTACTTCCGTTTGTTCTTCGAACCAATATGATGCGTCACCAAATACTCTGATACCAGCTTGTTGATCCTGATATAATGATTCGATTAGATGGCTTAGATGTACTGGAACCCCTATAAATGTCATGATTTCCACAATTTCTTACGTTTAACGCAATTGAAGGACTCTGTATTTGAAGAAGCGTTATACTGTCTACATGTTCTATAGCAGTTCCTCAAATCTACTGTTCCTCTGTCGTTTCTGAAGCTGTTTGCTCTTTCTGGACTTTGAATCATAACTGGGTCGATACATTTGTTCACATTGCTCATAAGTTGCTGATGAAGCCTGACTTGGTCGTCCTGTTCAGATTGCAAAAGAAGCATACGTGCGTTTGGTGGAGGAGATGATTCCAGCATACAGGAGAGTATGGACAGACTGTATTATTGTAATATAGTGTTCGCATGGTTTAGCCTACATGATTTATTGACATTTTGGAATGTGTGCTCACGGTTGGAAACAGATAACTAACATAAAATGAACCGAATGGATGGATCCTTGCACTGAAAAGCAATGGGATACATAAACGTGTCAAGGTCGAAGTAAATTCTGATGAGAAATAGGGAAAACTGTAAGTACAATTATAAATGGTTGTCAAGTTTGTATCTCATTTTTTCATTTTCTAAATAGCAATTTGTGACCTATTAACTGAATTGATGTATGCCTTTTTCAGTCATGACCGATAAGACGAAGATGCTACCTTGGAGTAGCAACTTTCTACTGTTTTTTATTTGTTTTCCTTTTCCTTGCGATATTGTCTTTTCACTTCTCTGTGTTCCATGAGCTTATTTTTGTCAAGCCTGAAGTGGCTCTTCAGGTTGCATCTCTATTTGGATCGGTTTGCAGCTACGTTTTCTCAAGATGTCAGATCAATGCCCAGTGGCTTCATGTATCACGTACACGCTTCTTTGAACTTCAGCTCTTGCCAGCCAACTTTTCTTTAGCCACACTCCAGATGCGCATAGAGAATATCTTTGGGGAACGATCGGCTTCCATGAAACGAACATGGCCAAGCCATTGCAGTCTTCGCTGCGTAAGGAAAGTATACATACTTCAAAGAACGGTGCCAGATTGCATCTCTGCATATGTCACCCTTTCTCTCTATAAGACGATACGAGTGGATCTCAGGTAAAATGTTTGTATAATTTTTCCTTACCTAGCCTTGAGTCAGCTATCTATAATTATTCTCTTGTTTGGCATAAGTTGTCCACGTTTCGCTACCATATAGGTCGTGACGTTGGTCCTATATATAAGTTGGGGGTTTTCTCAAACACTATTGCCAGACGGCAAAATATGGCAGCAGCTTTGCCAATTCGATTGTCTATTTTGGGGTTTGGTGAGAGTTTACCGTTGATGAGGTACCACAGGTAAGTGAACTGGTCCACAGTTGCCAGATCGTAGTTGTCTAAGGTGATTGATGTGATGACATCTACGTATTATCCCAAACATTTGTTTTAGTCAGACTTATTGCGAGGTCAAAATCTCTTCACGTCTGGGAGAAGCGATCTATCAATCTCTGGAGTTCATGCTGAATATGAGTAACAGTTGCAGCGGCATCAGCAAATAACAAGTCTGATAGTAACTTCCCTGTTCAAGTCTGATAGTAACTTCCCTGTTCAAGTCTGATAGTAACTTGCCTGTTCAAGTCTGATAGTAACTTCCCTGTTCAAGTCTGATAGTAACTTCCCTGTTCAAGTCTGATAGTAACTTCCCTGTTCAAGTCTGATAGTAACTTCCCTGTTCAAGTCTGATAGTAACTTGCCTGTTCAAGTCTGATAGTAACTTCCCTGTTCAAGTCTGATAGTAACTTCCCTGTTCAAGTCTGATAGTAACTTCCCTGTTCAAGTCTGATAGTAACTTCCCTGTTCAAGTCTGATAGTAACTTCCCTGTTCAAGTCTGATAGTAACTTCCCTGTTCAAGTCTGATAGTAACTTCCCTGTTCAAGTCTGATAGTAACTTCCCTGTTCAAGTCTGATAGTAACTTCGCTTTTCAAGTCTGATAGTAACTTCCCTGTTCAAGTCTGATAGTAACTTCCCTGTTCAAGTCTGATAGTAACTTCCCTGTTCAAGTCTGATAGTAACTTCCCTGTTCTTGATCTTAGCTTTGAGTCTTGGATGATTAAACAGACGACCATCTGATCCAGTTTCAAGGCAAATACCTTCTGTTGTGTTACAAAAAGCGTTCTTCATTAGCAGAGCGAAGGAGATTCCGAAAAGTGTCGAGGCCAGGACAATGAATACTGAATGGCTGTGAAGTATTGCCTTCAAATTGTGCTGACTCTTCCATATCCTCTTCAGAAGATACCATTAGCTGCAGCGTTTGTCAGGGAAGTCTACTTTTTAGAGGATTTTGAAGAGTCCAACCCTACTAACTAAACCGAGAGCTTTCGTCAGGTCGATGACATACAAATGCTTGTTCTGCTCTAGTGACCCTTCTTGTAGTTGACATAGATTGAATTTTATGTCGATCGCTGATCATCCAGCCCAGATTATAATCCACACTGTGATTTTGGAGACACCGGCTTAGTTTGTTTGTGTAGTTGCAGTAATATGAAGCTGATCCAGACGTTGCCGACGACACTGAGCAGTCACTTATATCACCTTTACTATTGCTTTTGCGATTACAGTCTATTGCTGCATCTAGTACTACCTCTGCTGTTCCTACTACTTCATACTATATCTCCACTTTAGTATTCGCCCTAAAAAGAGCGTAGTTTACAGCAAGACTGTGATATCGGCGCCTTTCGGCCTAACACGTCTGTTTTTATCTCACCAATTTTGGAACCCGGTTTGAATTCCCTTATTGATCTCTATTCTCTTAGCGAAACTGCGCGAGTGCAGTTCGTTTCCAGGGCCACCTCTTCGAGACGGATCTTGACCAAGAATTGTTTCCGTTGTCCTTGGTTGCTGTCAGCTCATTTATGCTGCGTCGTCAGCCCGCTACTGTTTCGACAGCTACTATTTGTATTGCTACAGTCACTACTATTACCGCTACTATTACTGTTGTTGCTTATACTACTGATACTAATACTACTATTACTACTATTATTACTACTGATACTACTACTACGACTGCTACTACTTTTACTACTACTATTGCTACAACTACTGATGCTACTACAACTACTATCACACATACTATTACTATTACTGCTACCAATACTACTTCTAATACTACTACTACAGCTACTACTACAAATACAGCTGCCACTAGTACTGATTCTATTGCTGTCGTTGCTATTACTACTATTATTGTATTTATTAAAATTACCACTATTATTGCTAATACTGATTGCTACTGATACTACTACCACTACAGCCACTACCACTACTACTACTACTACTACTACTACTACTACTACTACTACTACTACTACTACTACTGCCACTAGTACTACAAGTATTACTTTAACTGTTATTACTACCTCTACTACTACTACCACTACTGATATTACTATCCCTACTAATACTACTACTTCTGGCTCCCCCTACTACTGCTGCTACTACTACTACAAGTACTACTACTACTGCTACGGCTAAAACTAGTGCTGTTGGACCTACTGCTACTACAGCTGCTGCCAATGCTCAGAATTGATTGATGATGTTTGCTGTTTGTGTAGTAATAAACGTTATTACTGAATTCTGTCAGATTATATCATGTTGGCCTTGAGATATGTCTGGCTCTCTATATTCTTGAATGTTTAATTTTTTGTTTCGGTTTTAATTTTTTGATGATAATGCTTCGGGCTACATTTACATTACTTCTTTAGTACTACTGCTACTACTACTACTACTACTACTACTAATACTACTACTATTACTACTACGGAATCAAGATGCTGAGCAGCGCATGAGCTGCAGTGATCAGCGACCCATAGCTGACTGCTAGCGTCAGGCCCAGCGAACTAGAGCTGCCAAGATCCTTCTACACCTCCATGCGGTGATCCTGGATAACAGGCTGCAGCAGGGCAGACTGACAAAGGAGAAGGGATCGAAGAGGGAATGCTAACCCGGAACTTAAAAAAGTGCTTGCTGAAGTCGGATGTGTTGGACCGAAAGGTTGGCAAAAGAAGGTGCAAGGCTACCACAAACAGATACCAGTATGACGTACGAAGAGTCAAAACGGCTTATCAAAGCCAGGTACATGACCAAATGGGAAACCGAACATACTGGTTACACCAAAAACGATGCCTATTACCAGTTGAACCGAAGAGAGCAGGTCGTTGTCTTCAGACTTCGCACTGGCCACAACAGACTGAGGTACCACCTATTCAACAAATTGAAGATAGGGTGTACCGACGAATGCCCGTGCGGTACTGGTAAAATGACCACTGAACATCTGCTGCAGAACTGCCCGACATACGGGGATCAGAGAGAGCAGATGTGGCCATTGCCAGTGGAACTGCAAGACAAGCTTTATGGTAGTGGCGAGAGTCTCAGGATGACCGCCGCTTTTTTCGAAAAAATAATGGTTACTGTCTGACTGTGTACGCAGAAGAAGAAGAAGAAGGACCGAAAGGTGCAAATATCGCAGTCAAGCTGTAAACTACGACACAACGCATTCCGTTCTCTGGACTACATTCTGCTACTTAATCCCTTTCAGGGTTTGGTAGCGGGAGATTGAGAACGAACGAAGCCAAGACAAGCCTATTACTACTACTAGTCATCATATGTGTCACGGTCTCTGTAGACCATGCGTGTGGCGCCCTGTGAGTAATCTCTCCAAGACGCATTGCATGGGCGCTCAATATGGAGACCCTTGGCTGCCCAATCTGCAGGGTCCCCCTCTCGGCCTCACTGACGTAACCCATAGGATTGCAGAGCATGACAATTTGGCTCTAGCTCAGCTGCAAGAGCTGCCGGAATGAGTTCGCAATTTTGAAACCATCCGCCTTAGGTGCTACCACTCAGGATTTTATATCTGGGGTTCCTCCTGTAGCCCTACTCTCTTCCGAGATTTCCTCAAGGCAGTGGGGTCATTGCCCGCAGATGCTAGTTACTCGAGACCGTCGATGAAACTCTCATCGTCCCATGCTTAGCCAGCACTTCCTGGCACTTGAGGGTTTAAAATCAGAGTTCCCCCTCTCCTAGACTAACTTTCTGAACAGGCAAACTCGCTTCATCTACCCGAATTTAGAGTCAGAGTTTACCTTCTCTTAGATTGGCTACCAACCAAGGCTAATGAGCCTAACCTGCCCGCCCAGTTATACCACCGGGTATTCGGTCGTGCCCCACATCTGGCTCTGTAAGAAACAGAGGTGCTGGTGGGAACACAATAATTTAGGAGAGGCGATTGGCACAACAATTCCTGCCCGGCAAGCCGAAAAGTGAATCCAGCGGCCATCTCTTCATCTGGAAAATAGAGGATATAATAGACGCTTTCCTTTTGTTTTAACGAGTGGGACGTCCAGGCCAGACCTTGCTACCCCCTGAGTGCTATTTTGGAATTGACCCGTTCTGGATTAAAACAATCAATGGTCTCTCGATAGTTATTAGTTGAAAGATCTTAAACAGTTTATTTCAGGAGACTCGATCATAAGCTTTTCTCGCAGTCCATAAAGCAAGAATTTTTATGATAATCGAATTGGATTTATCGAGTAAACATTATAATCGATAATTGGAACATGATATACAGTTTTTCTTCCGTTCTAAGACTCCATGGAAAATAAGATGCACAGCCTAATTTTAGCACCATCAGCATCCAAATTGAAAGTTGCAATTCTCAATATGCAAATTTACTACATACACATCAATAAAATCAACCAATGATTTTTCTTAGTTCATTTGTAAATGACTGGCGAAGCGGCCAGTGAACATCACACGTAATAGCAGCAGCGTTAAACTCCCTATACTTTACCCGGTCTGCAGCCATTATGCGTGTCGTATCCCAGCTTTGATTCATTATTTTCATTTCGACCTCACCGGTTATTTCTCAAGGTGTCTTATGTGGCCACTAATTCGTCTTCTCTCTGGGGTCCATACCAAGCCAGTTCTGGTGATGTCATCTGGTTCTTTTCTCAGTACATTACCTATCCAATATGACTGTCGAGGGATTATGATGATGTTCGCTCCGGGCAAGCGGCTCTCGATTGGTTATCGTTTTTGGTCAGAACATTATCTCTCAATCTCTCAATCTTAAAATTCAATCATAGCCTCCTCCAGGCTATTTCATCACCTTAACCGCAGTCACCTGCGAGGGCGTCTGAAGTTGTAGAGCCAGCAGTACCTCACTCTACCTGTGAAGTTGTAGAGCCAGCAGTACCTCACTCTACCTTTGAAGTTGTAGGGCCAGCAGTACCTCACTCTACCTGTGAAGTTGTAGCGCAGCAGTACCTCACTCTACCTGTGAAGTTGTAGGGCCAGCAGTACCTCACTCTACCTATGAAGTTGTAGAGCCAGCAGTACCTCACTCTACCTGTGAAGTTGTAGGGCCAGCAGTACCTCACTCTACCTGTCCAACTGTTATCCGGCATGCGCACTACATGGTCGGCCATCTGTATTTCTGTAACACCGTGACATATTTTATGTCAGTTAATCAATTTCGACGTCTGATCTCTACGTTGCGTATTTGATCTCGATTGAAGATCTTCAATGTTCTTCGCTCAATAGCTGCGGTTGAGCACCCCGGATTCCATCTACATCCGTTTTCCGTTGGTTCTACACATCGGGGCGATATATCATCATTGACGGCAGCTTGCTAAATCATCTTCGAATTGCGGATGATCTAATACTCATCACGGAGTCAGCCAATGAAATGCTACTAGCGCTTACCCGACAGGGAGAGAAAGCAAGACTCGAAGTGAACACGTCCAAGACGAATGTCATGCGCAATCGATTCGCTCCCCGCAACCCAGTCATCGTAGATGGAGAACGTCTGTATGACGTAAACGAGTACATCTACCTTAGACGCCTGCTCAACCTGCATAATTATTTAAAACCAGAATTGACAAGATGGCATTGTGCACACTGGGCATCTTTCTCTTCGATACAGTATGTACTGGACAATATTCACGACCAGAGCTTGTTCACTTCTTTGGTCAACTCCACAGCACGGCCTGCAATAAGTTATTCGGCGGAAAGATGAACTTTCACAGTGGAGATGGAAGTCTAAGCTCAGAGTAAACCAAACTTGCTTCGAGAGATGCACTGACTGCCTCATGCTTCATAGCCAGCGCACAAAAGATCAACATATCGTTGACATTCATCAATTGTCTCTGGTGGAAGATTGAGTTATTTATGCAGACAAGATCGAACATTGATGAGTGGGCAACTTATTTCGAGAAACGAATAACCAAAAGCAAAATGGTACCTCAGAGGTATGAAGCGACCAAGAGGACGACAACCAACGTGCTGGTCCAACCCCACCGCATTCACCATGCCCCCGTTAGACGACGCTTTATCCACTGTGGTCCATGAAAGAAACCGTTGGAAGAAACGTTCGGACTCGCAACATTGTAACGGCCGCTGAGGCACGAGTCATCTAGCAGCCCAGTTATATATAACGTCTTTCTGATTCAATGTTAGTCAATTTCACATTCCGATTCTTCTGAATCACTTGTCGCACCGTTGATTTCTGCATTATACCATAATACCGCTGATCGCTCTATGAGCAATGGACAGCTTTGCACGAAAATACCATATTACTGTATCGACGAACATTGACTTCACTGATGCATGAAATTATGTCGGTCTATTGTCCATGTTCTTCTGCATAGACATTAAAACGTCTTTTCATTGTGGCTTCGAATCGCAATACTTTTAACAACATTTGGAACGGCAGAGGAGTATTCAAATGAACAAACTATCACGACGCTTAGTCTTAGTCTTAGTCTTAGTCTTAGATTGCATGTACTTCTACAAGGGCATAAGCAAATGTGCAGGTCCCATATTTGATGTGAACGGGATGTTGCACAAAAGAGGATTTCCTGCTCAGCGGGCTAGGCTCGAGCAGCTTATTACTCCACTATGGAGGGTGGTTAAGTGATGTACAAGCCCATTTTAATAGACTCAAACAATAGAGCTAAGTAGACCCGCAGCCTGTGATGTGCCATCTATGCTTTTCTTAACAAACCGCATAACAATAGTCGGTGTTATGCCATGTCACACAATTAGTCGCCTCTTACGACATGCTCTCTGTGGGACAGTGGTGCTATTCTTGTCCTTGTCATACACATAGACCCCGGGAAACAGCTCGGGAAATAACGATGCGACAATAGTATATCATGGCGACCACGGAAAGTTTCATTTACAAATGTGCAACAGATAATGATGATGGGGAGAGGAGAGTATCGTCTGGTCAGACAAAACATACTGATCAGACATGTCTGTCAGGGTCAAGTAAAATGTACTGGCGAAGACTTCCACGCAGATCTCCCCCAAAACGGGATGATTTCATTGCAGATTTGCTAAAGACGTGGGGTGTCGACATGATCCACACAGATGAAGTCAAGCGTAGCACAATCACCTTCATCAGCACGGTCGGGATGTAAGGAAAGCTACTGCAACCCGCCACTAAACGCATTTTTCAAGGCACACAAAAGAGTAAGCTTGCTCATTGTAGGCTGTTCAACAACAGCAAAACTGACAGTGCTGCCGGAAGTACCATCTATCCGATATCATACATCTACTTTTTGATTGTAAACAGTCTTCGATTGTAAGACGCATCCATACTGTAGAAACGTCTAAATTGAAACATATGAGCTTTTTGGAATAAATGAAAAGTAATTTGAAATAGTAGCAGAAACGAAAGCCTTTTTTTTAGCAATGTAGACTTAGACAAAACAACACACAAAGAAGAACATACATGAATGTCTTTACTAGAAAATGAGTCTGGAAAGAACTTATTTTAGAAAATTGAAAAACAGATAACTGCTTTCTGAGCATTGATTGATAGTCTAAGCCATATTGCTATCAGTCCAAAAGCCTCTACAAGAAAAGCGATCATTATAACAGGCTTCAACAGCGTACACCAAGCTATTTCAAGCCCCAGACAAGATCTCTTACATAACATAAAATATAACACTGGGTGGCTGCTGCAAAACAGTTCTAGTCCTGCAGTGGATTCCGGCCCACTGTGGGATTCTTGAAAACGAGAAGTGAGACGAACTCACAAAAGCCGAGTGGCGGTAAACAGACTCGCCATCCACAAAGCTATAAAGGAGCGAAGACACTCATCAAACAACCCACGAGGACATAGTAGAAAGACCAGTAGACCAGTACAGAGAATACAAACCAAAACATGACAGGATAGATAAATTTGTCAGAGATGGACAGACAACGATTTTCAGACTCAGAACGGGGCATTGCTCATTTAAGACCTACCTCCAAACAATGGAACTTAGAGACACCGCTATGTGGATTGTGGACCACCGGAGCAAACACAGAAACATATCCTACATGACTGCCTAACTTATACAGGCCAATGATAGGTAGACTAGACAGGGGGAACAGCCATGTTCGAAAGGCTGTGGATGACAGGCGAAGACCCGAAACGCACAATCTCCTTCGTGTACCTCATCTGACGAGAAGATTTCCATACGTTGTTTGAAGAACAAGAAATAGAAGATGAAGAATAGAGATGATCTATGCAACTTGATTATGGCGAAAAAAGAAGAAATGTTAACGAAATTAAATCGATTATATAGTACTCGCTAATTTTGATAAATAGGTTCCTTATTGTGCGTGTTGCAGACAACGTTTAATAATGGTTGTGCGTGAGATTAGGGCCCTCATCTTGTTAAACTAACAACTACAGCATTGTTCGGCAGCCTTCTTCCGGATGTGGGCATATGAGCGTATACGATGTTTGTATGAAGTGGACAAGTTCGTCTATTTGTTTTTACACTGAGGTATTTTCGTAGCAGTTTTTTCAGTAGTAATAATAGTCAGTTGTCCATCGGAAGTAATGAATGCGACATCATCAGAGGGTTGTGTCTTGGTGTTATAAATTGAGCTGTATTTGGGTTATAGGCAGGAAGAAACTGCGCTGGTCCTCAACCTCACTCTCTAGTCCTGAGTTACCTTGGACCAGTGGCAAGACATAAGTTTAGACGACTGGAGTTAACTCAGGATTCAGGCAATCTGGTCCCACCTCCCTAATGACTAGGGGTTGCTTGAAGCCTGCGGGACTAGATGACCCACTATTTCCGCTCATCGATTTGAGAGGCGAGTACCTAAACTCTCTACCACATCAACCACACGATACAGAGGTAATATAACTAGTGGTACTAATCTTGTGTTTCCAATGACAATTTCTGCTCTAATAAGTTCTAGTGACCGAAGATAATGAAGCCTTCTGTCAGGCTTGAGTCAAATGTCTAGTTTTATATTTACCTCTGATAAATTCATTTGCAGTACAGTTCAATGCACACATTGGGTATGTCAATATTCCTCTATGCTTGTGAGACATGGACAATTACAGCTGACCTACAGCGGAGGATACAAGCCTTGGAGATGAGATGTTTCCCGAAGACTTCTAAAACACGTACAAATATGGAGTTACAAATGATGAAATACGGGAAAGAATTTTGGTTTTCATTTCATGTCAAAAGTTTCATTTAGACTACTTCCGTCACACGTTTTGTTGTCATTTTCCATTCCTTTGATCATGTTTGGCGTGTATGCTCTGCAGATTTATCAACGTAATTATCACTTGAATTTGCTGTGTTTTATGCTGATCTTTGAAAGTATCTAGGAGACGCTGTCAAATCAAACCAAGCCGTTTGGTTCTAGTTCTACCTGAATGAGTTATAGCGTGCTATAACTACTATCATTAGTTAGGAGCATTGTGTCTTATTACTGCCATGGGCTAATCACATGATAGATAAATAAAAATGGCGGACAGCATTGTTTGCGGTTCCATGGAACAGCGTGTTGCGATGAAGTTGTTTGTGAAAGATGGCTGAAACCTCAGGAAATTTACAGAAGACAGCGATCACAATACTGCGATGCGACACTCAGCTGCAGCAAGATATTTGAATGGTATAAACGTTTAGAGAAGGCCGTAAATCCGTGAGTGATAATCCCGGCTGCGGTGTCTCTCAACCCCAAAAATGATAGCGATTGTGTTCTGAGATAGACTTGACATCATTCATGTTGATTTTCTGTCATCTACAGCAACTCGGCTGGGAGGTATTGCTACATCTCCCTCACAGTGCAGACCTCGCTCCAATCGATTTTCAGCTGCTTCGGCCCCTAAAATAATTCATGCGAGATCAGCATTTCAGCACCGATGATGAAGTGAAACATGCTTTCCTTGATTGTTATATACATACTGACAACTCTTCCTACGCTGAAACTTTTCACGCATTATTTCAACGCTGGGATAAGTGCATAAACGTTGTATGAGATTATTTAGAACAGTAAATGACATTTTGATTACTCGACACAATTTTTATTTCTTTACAAAAAAGTCCCAGTTTGACTTGAACGCCTCTTGTATTTATTTGTTATTGTTGTAATAAAATGTGTACATAACAAATCATGAACGCAATGACTACATCATCAGCGACACATTTGGCGCATGAAAGAAAATATTACCTTATCCAGTTTAGAGACACACGTGGAAAGAGGATGAAAACATTGGAACAACAACAACAACAACAATAGATATGGACTATCTCCGGCGTCAACTGTTACCGTACGGTCTATCACATAAAAGAAATCGCATCCACTTCTCGAAATAAAGAACAATCCGCTATCAGCCTTCTTGCGCTAAATCACATGTATGTATGTGGTTGTTTCTTTTTAATGGACATCACTACATTTGGAGTAGTTTAGAAAACAAAACATCAAAAAGGAATAATCAACAGCTACTCTGTTCTTATTCCCTGTTTTCCACTTTCCAAACGTATTTCTCACTTTTTGATGTCGCAAAAAGCTATTTATTTTTGGTGGCTAAACCCAAATCTGATCTCTCTTTCCTGGACTCGGCGCCCAGGTTAACATTGTCGTATCGATTCGTCTGTCAGGGATCGATATATTCCGGCCTGTACACCCCCTTCCACCTCCGTACTCCACTCTATCCCTATCTCCATCGTCCATGTTGTTGGTCGCACCCAGCTATTATATCAGACTGGAGATACAGCGACAAGCGGTCTATTGGGACCTGCCCCGAACAGCTTTTAAAATCTGTTCTTGTTAGATTCGCCCAGCATGTTTTTTAGTTACTCCAGCTTACACATTAATAAAACCTGGGAAATAATGGCGTTCTTCCTTCCCGTTCTCGATGCGTGTGAAGCACAGTGCCACCACTACAGTTTGTCCCTTTGTAATAATCATGAACCTTAGTACTGAGCCGCCGTAGAGCTGTGCCGAGCAATCTAGGTGTAATTCCAAATTGATGTGTGGTATGTTTTCGATCGCAAACGGCGCCGAGGTCGAATCAGTCTCAATTATTGCTATATGGGAAATAAATGCTGCCGGGGGTCTAGAAAATATGAGCCTGACAGCACATTCCAAACATGCCACACTGCGTGAAAATATAATCTTCACTTTCATTATTTACTGTATTTTAGGGGCGTCTTAAAAAGCAATTTTTTTGCATGAATTGTATGTCTTCTCTCTCTCTCTCTCTCTTTAGTGTTGTTCCCTAAATTTGACTGCGCTGTACTGTGATTTGCGCCTAATGACCCAATGCATCCGGCGCTGGCACTAATATTCTAATGCGTTTACCTTGGATAGGCAAACGACGATGCTGTTTTGTAAATCCGGGCAAATGCAATAATCCTATTATTTGTATCATTTGCTTTAATCATGCATGGACGGTCACAGTAATCCTATTATTTGTATCATTTGCTTTAATCATGCATGGACGGTCACAGTAATCCTATTATTTGTATCATTTGCTTTAATCATGCATGGACGGTCACAGTAATCCTTTCATTTATATCATTTGGACCACTAATGTGTCGCAGTGTGTGACTTGTTCATTGCTCTACCACGTTTGCTGTCTCGAACAACACTACCTTCAGCAACTTTGAACAGTTGGTTTAGCTGCAGTCCTTTTGGTTGTACCAAGGCGTAAACACCATGTGGGTGCCTAATCGCTCGCGTCATGGACGTGTACCACATAATGATCAACACTCCACCGTACGTAATCATCGCACACCTGGAACAAGTATATATGAACAAGTATATATGTACAAGTATAAATGAACAAGTATATATATGAACAAGTATATATGAACAAGTATATATGTACAAGTATATATATGAACAAGTATATATATATATGAACAAGTATATAGGAACAAGTATATATATGAACAAGTATATTTAAACAAGTATATATGATTAAGTATATATGAACACGTATACATATGAAAAAGTATATATGAACAAGTATGTATATGAACAAATATATATGAACAAGTATATATCTTCTTTTTCTTTTTCTTCGTACGCAGTCAGACAGTAACCATTATTTTTTCGAAAAAAGCGGCGGTCATCCTGAGGCTGTCGCCACTGCCATAGAGCTTGTCTTGCAGTTCCACTAGTGATGGCCACATCTGCTCTCTCTGATCCTCGTATGTCGGGCAGTTCTGCAGCAGATGTTCAGCGGTCATTTTACCAGTACCGCACGGGCATTCGTCGGTACACCCTATCTTCAATTTGTTGAATAGGTGGTACCTCAGTCTATTGTGGCCAGTGCGAAATCTGAAGACAACGACCTGCTCTCTTCGGTTCAACTGGTAATAGGCATCGTTTTTGGTGTAACCAGTATGTTCGGTTTCCCATTTGGTCATGTATCTGGCTTTGATAAGCCGTTTTGACTCTTCGTACATCATACTAGTATCTGTTTGTGGTAGTCTTGCACCTTCTTTGAACAAGTAAAAATGATTAAGTATATTTAAACAAGTATATATTTGAACAAGTATATATGTTAAAGTATATATGAACAAGTATATATATGAACACGTATATATGAACAAGTATATATAAACAAGTATATATGATTAAGTATATATGAACAAGTATATATATATGAACAAGTATATATGTAAAAGTATATATGAACAAGTATATATGAACCAGTATATGTGAAAACTACGTTTTTCGGTATACGTCTTAAATCTACGTCTTAAAATACGTCTTGTTCTACTTCTTCTTCTTCTTGTTCATCTTCTCTTTTATGTTCGTTCGTCGTTCTCAAACTCCCGCTAGGAAGCCCTGGAAAGGGTTCTGCAAGTAGCTAGATGTAGTCCCTCCCCCCCCCCTATGTCTGCACATGGGCAGGTGCTGGGGATTGATGCGGTTCAAGTGGATGAGAGCAATGTCTGCACATGGGCAGGTACTGGGGATTGATGCGGTTCAAGTGGATATTGACTCTGGTGTTTCCTCTTCGGAACTGAAACATGAGACTTTGATCTCTTCTATCTGTTGTATTTATATCATCATTACTTTTTGGCTGTGATATTTCGCAAAATATACAGCGACCTGTTGATGCCTTCACCCACCTGTTCGTTCAGATATAAAAATGCAATAAGCACATGGACGTGTATAGTTCAGGTATCGCGCACAGGCTGATGGCACAGCAGTAAAAGAGCTGGCAGCTCCTGGCGACTCATAGCTAGCGACAATCATCACAGCCATGGGCAGTTCTGCATCCACCTTTGTCGAAATATAGAGATGCAAATACAATTTCCTAACCTAGGAGTGCCTAGGACTCTTACATGTTGCATATAAGGATCGTGTTACGAACGTAGAAATACGACGGAGAGTGGAAAAGGCAATTGGTCATTTTGATGATCTGTTCACAGATATCAAACGGCGAAAGACGGCTTGGTATGGGCACGTCATGAGGTCAGGCGGAATTACAAATTCGATACTGCATGATTCCGTACCGGGAAAGAGAGGGCGGGAAGTCAAAGGAAGAAATGGACAGACATCACTGAGTAGTCAAACCTTCCTCTCAGCGATACACGGCTGGAGGCAGCAGACATGGAGGGATTGCGTGGATTGTGGGAATCTCTTCAAGTGTGCCCCAACGACCTGATTGGTTACAGGATGAACTGAACCGAGCAGTGCTAGTGATCATGTGAATCGTTTTCTGGTTGCCATGGTAAATAATTCCACACACCGGTGTGATACATTTTGAACTAAGATGTAGGCTGCAACTGACAACGATATCAACATGGTGGATGTTGTTGTTGCGTAATGCTCATAATGAGTAAGTTTACTCCTTTGTACGCCCTGAAAAGGACATTAAGTGGCGGGTTGTAGTAGCTTTCTTTACATCACAATCATGCTGATGAAGGTGGAACGCAGTCCGCCAGGCGGTCGTGCTTTGCTTGGCTTTATCTGCGTGACGCTCACTACTACGGGATAACATCGATCCACACCTCGTCAGCCAGGATGCCGTGAAAACAACTTACTTCCAGGGAACGCTAGATGGAAGAGAAGTTGTGGTCTAGGACAGTGTATTGTGCCTGGCCTTGAGGCGACGTCCTGGTCAGTGAGTTTGGCCTGACTGGTATAGCATCTCAGTTCCTTTAATCACACGAGGGATAACGTTTTGATTTAGAAAGGTCATTTCCTGGAGTCTTTGAAAAATTAGGATCGCATTTTAACACGTCTTTATTTTAGATTTGTTTCTTTCTATACCATACTTGGCACTACAGCGGCTCCTGGCAATCTTGGATAACCCTTTGAGCCCGTGCCAGCTGTTTGGTGTAGCGAAGGTGTTCAATCGACAATACAGATGGCGAGACGCGCCTTCACTACTCTGTGGATCTTGTGGAAGTTTAATGATATTTATAACTACCACGAAAATAAAAATCATCCACTCCAACGTTCGTTCTAATATATGACTCTGGAACATGGAAGACAATAAAAGCGCTTACTAAAAAGGATATAGACTTTCGTTAATGGTTGACTGCGCAGAATACGAGGGTGGGAATGGTACGACAAGATCACAACATTGAAGGAACAGCGCAGGCACAATTGAAGTATGCCACGCGGAGGAGGCGCTCGCGCTGAATACACCACACACCACAGAAACCAGTTAACATTATAAGACAGTCTCTGTTCTGGAATTCACAGGGCAGGAGGAAATGCGGACTACCGAGATACTCGTGGAAGAGGGAGATGGATGTCAATTTAAGGGTGGCAGGTAAGACCTGGCTTCCTGGAAGGAGCCGCGAAGCGCAGTGGTTATCGCGCTACTTCGCATCTTAGTGGTCCTGGGTTCATTCCCAGTTGAGGCCGTTTGGTTTTTCAGACTGCAATGGATCCCGGGTCGACCTAGACTTAAATAGGTACCGGTGCAGTCCGGGAAGTAATGGCGACAGTCGTGATGCTGACCACATCATCCACTAAGTGCCGTGGGTTACAAAATAATTTGGGCCTAAAACCATATTTCCTATGCGCTGCATGGCGTGACGAAATCTTTCCTTTTTTTTATAGATAAATCCCGGATCATGATAGAGAGTCGTGACGACTGTCTCCTGGACACACGTGCTAAAATTTAAAGTCCGCCATATTGTGTGGCTATATTTTCAAGTATTGAACGATTACACTACAAAATCATCGATGTGTCCTTGAGTAGAATGAAGGGGTATCAAAAGTATGTTGAATTCCTAATGTAGAATAATTTGAAATGGCGACATATATATTGTGACATTTGACGTGTAGAGAAAGCTCTCACGTTGTTAGGACCAACATCAAGAAGAAGGGTTAATGCATTCCGAAACAGTCTCTGATATGGAATATTTTATGACGAACATACGAATAGGTGTGCCAAAATATGCACGGAAAATGTTGAGACATAGATAAAGGAAACAAGAAAGACATGTGCTGGCCTTCAACGGATCGTACAGGCCTCGACGATTTGGTGTTTTTGATGAGGACGTATGGACCGGAAAAGGATATATATATATAAATATATATATATAATTGCCTTATACATATGTAATTTCTGGGCACATGGTGACATGGTGACCTCTGAATTAATGGGCATGTATGGCGAGTCACATCTTTCCTGCGTGTCTGGTTCGTTTGCAGTAGTGCTTTGTTATTACGTGTGTGAACCGCATTTGCCCCTCTCGAATGCGGAACAAATCCAAAACAATTTTGTGAAAATCTTAGCAAAACATTTAAAACATAGATTTACTCTACATAGAGGATTGTATGAGTGGTATACGCGTTTTAAAATGGTTAAAGTAATTACCACGAGTAACCGTTTAGGAGATCCGGGGACACCATAATCACTCTCAAACATTTGCACGCAGAAGTGCGGGAAAATTGCTAAATCACACTTAGTGAGTTGTCTGAAGACTTAACATATTCGTTTCCATTTAGTTCGCTCGGTTCTTAGAAATAAATAGCCCGTACAATGGAAGACACTCACATTCTCATAAACTTTAATAACGATCCTGCTTATTCCTCAAAGCTTGTGCAACAATGTTTTTGCCAAGTACCAAATTCTACAGGCCCGCCAACCACCCTATTAGTAGAATTATGCTGCTTTAGACTTTTTTTTCTTCCCAAAAAACAATTATCACGTAACAGTAAAAATAAGTGGGGGGGGGGGGGGGGGGGGGGGGGTTCAAATGAAAACTTTAAAAGTGAGAAAGAGATTAGAAAAACCATGCCTTTGAATTGTAGCTTGTTAATGTGGTAACTAAAAGTGTCAAGTGTGTATTGTAAGTGAAATCAACATGCAGACAAACAACATGACGGCATAATTACAGTTAAGATGCGGGTTGCAGTAGCTTTTCTTACATCCCAAGCGAAATGATGAAGGCGGACTGCTGTCTTCTAGCTGGGTGTGTTATGCTTAGCTTCATCTGCGTGACACTCACTACTACGGGGATCACGTTGATCCACATTTCGTCACTGCCTTGAAAACAGCCTGTTTCCATGGAGCGATACATGGAAGAGAGATAGTGGTTTAGATCAGTGTATTGTGCCTAGCCCTGACTCGACGTCCTGGTCAGTATGATCTGCCTGGCAGGACTAGCGTGTGTTCCCCTCCATCGTGGCTCTAATTGGAAATGATGGCAAAGAACATAAAAACTTGGCGTGTATTTCTTGAAGACCTGTGCCTCAGAAATCATGTGGGATATTTCGAAAACGGAATGCAAAGTGCTTTATTCATTGATGCACCCTATAAGGAAGGTTAAAGCGTTTTCGAGTTGAACCACTCTCCTTGAACAAGAAGCAATAGATGAATGCATCAAATGGTAATGAGCTATCCCGGTGATTTAATTTACTTATTGTATTTCATTAGTTATGCAATCTGGAACGAAATAAATCAATATTACTTTGTCTTCCTCTTCGTACCCTTTCATGTGTAAACGTGAACGTATCTACAGAATGTAGTGACAATCATTAGATGATTATCTTTGCTTATCATGTCCAGGAGTGTTGCTCGAAACGTCCATTTATTAAATATGTAGTAAAGAATATCTTTTAAAAAGGGTGAAATATAAAATTGAGAAACACTTTTCAAAAAGAGTTGATTAAAATGATCTATTTGAAAACACGAAATATGCTCCCAGTCATATAAACGATCAGATGCAATTTCTTGTCGAAATTCGAGTAATGGAATCGAATAAATATAAATAATATTAATATAGTTACTTTTTTCACAAAACTTTTAAATTACGATAAAGCAACGAAATTTAATTTCAGAAAAAATATATGTCGTTTGTTCAAGCCATGCGGAAGCTTAATTGCATTTCAAGGGTTTACCGATTTATGTCCTTAACGAATCAGGAACAAAATGCATTGAATACAGATGATCTTTGCTTTTATTTGTGGTAAAGGAATTTATGAGCAATATTTATCATTGTTTCGTTTCTTGCTGTTATTTTCCTTTAGATTAAAAAAGAATAATTATCAAGGACACTTCTTAATATTAATGAACATTATTAATGTTTTAAAAATGTATTATGGATTAGAAAATATATCTGTTAGCAAGACTGCCAAGATGAACAGCCCGTTTCCAGAGAGGCCTATTTGGAAGTCGAGGTGAGAGTCTTGGTCAGTATATTTTGCCTAACCCTGACTAGCATGTTTGGTCAGTAAGTTGTGCTTGACCAGAAGTTACTCTTCCACGCTCTTGATTCAGGATCTAGTAGCAATTTGCGGTTGGCAATTTAATGGTAACTCCCGGTTGTTGGTCTAATGCTAATTCCCGAATGAGGAAATAAGGTAAATCTCAATTCAGGAAATTATGGTAATTCTCGGTTGGGGAAGTAATCGTAATTCTCAGTTGAGGATGTAATGGTAATTCTCGGTTGAAGACATAGTAGTAATTCTCGGTTGAAGATTTAATGGTAGTGGCGAATCTAGCATCACCACTCGGTTGCATATACGTCCTTTTGCATCTTTATGTATTTTGCTACAACCATTCTCATACAGAACATCCCTTCCCTTGTTCCATTGTTCTGCTTGAAACCAAACTGCTTCCCACTGACCTCTTGGTTAATCGTTCCTTTAATTCTTCCCTGCACGATTTTAAGAATTTTTTTGGTGACACGGCTTAAAAACATTTTGTCCGAAAATCTGCGCAGGCTACTGCTTTGGTCATCCTTTACAATATTATGAACTCAGAAATTGTTAGATCTTGTGGTATGTGTCCTACTGCAAATAGGCATAGTGTATACATCTTTATTCAATTGTATTTGTAAGTTAATTTATTGGAATGTACATGTTTATTCAATGGTTTCGTGTTTCCTGTGCATATTATTCATCTCATTGAAACTATACCAAGATCAACAAGCCTCTGTCCGAGTATCTGGGCAAACATCAGATTGGTTTGCAGTACAAAAGGGAGTCTGACAGGGATGTATCCTCTCACCTTATCTGTACAACATATATGCGGAATGTATAATGAGAAATATTCGAGAAGTCGAGAACATTGACAGTTTCGACCCATTTACGATTGGCGTGTATGAGATTACAGAGTTACGATACGCAGATGACACAGTGATACTATTAAGAAATCCAGAAGGGCTAGAGCAGCTAATTTCAGCCGTAAATGGACATAGTAAAGATCAAAACCTGTTTATAAACATAAATGAACCAAAGATAATGACCACCGACAAAACACAATGTCATCTTCAATTTACAGTGCGTGGTGAGGAAATAGATCACGTCACACAGTTTGAAAATCTGGGCTCCAGAATTGACTGCTCGTAAGAAATCAGAAGAAGACTAGCCATAGCAATGCAGAGATTGAATAGCCTGAAGAAATTATGGGAGAGCACCAACAAAATGATAAAATTAAAAGTCTTGACAGCCTGTGTTTTCCCTGTGGCCGCTTATGGCTGCGAATCATGGACGATTACCAAAACTTCCAGACAAAGAATCGAATCCTTCGAGTCAAAGTGTTACAGAAAGATCCTCAGAATACCCTGGACAAAGAAAAGACAAATGTAGACATTCGGCAAGAGTTGAGCACAGAGGAGAACTGGTTTATCAATTTCATTTTGGCTAGAAAATGCAAATACTTTGGTCACATCAAGAGACACAACGGTCTCGATTGAACAGTGATGGAAGGTATGGTGCCAGACAAAAAAGGAAGGGGTAGACCAAGAAGACGATGGCACCAAGATATCCAGGAATGCCTGGGTATGACTGTGGCGGAGGCTGGAGTTTTGGCAACGGAACGAGTTTCTTTCAGACAGGCTGTGATGGCAGCGACGTTCTATAAAGGACATGCTACATGATGATGCATTTTTGTGCATAATAGTATTTAGATGTTTATTCAATGTAATTTATTATTTTTTTAGATTTTTTCATTTGTTTATATAAAAGTATGTATATGTTTATTCAACACTATTTATATGTGTATTCAATAGTTTGTGTTTATGTAATAGTATATACGTGCTTATTCAATAGTTTAATGCGTTTATATATACATGTAGTGTGTATATCTTTATTCAAATATTAAATATGTTTATTCAATAGTTCAATGTGTTTATGCAATATACTGTTTATTTAATAATACAATAGGATCGTCTTTAAATTGTTATTGATTATTGTTTATACATCTTCAAAGTGTTTCAATGTTTAATAGTTTAACGTTAATTAAATAGCGTGTGTATGTTTATTTAAGGGTATTTATATGTTTATTTAATAGCATTTCCACGTTATTTAATATAGTTGACATGTTTATTTAGTGGTGTTTATATGTTGAACTAATTGTTTATATATTTGTGTAAAAATGTTTATATGTTTAGTTATGGTGTTATATGTTTATTTAATTTGTTACATGTTTATTTAATTGCGTTTATATGTTTATTTACTTGTAGAATGAGAATGTACTAATGTTTTGTGTTCCTACCTCTGCATGTCTCACTGCTTATCTCTGTTTTCCCAGTCTCTATACACGTCTGTTTGCCTGCCTGTATGCCTCTCTTTAGGGTTTTCTATGGGTATGTAAAACTGTCTTTCTGCTTGTGGCTTTGCGTGTATGCATATATGTCTGCCTGTATATATTTATATATCTTTTCTCAGTATCTTTCTACCTGTCTATTTATCAGTATCTATCTACTTGTTTATTTCTCAGAATCTACCTAGCTGTCATTTCTCACCCAATTTCTACCTGTATATTTTTAATTATTTGTCTACATGTCTATTTGTCAGTATCTATCTACCTGTCTATTTCTCAGTCTTTGTCTACCTGTCTATTTATCAGTATATATCTACCTGTCTATTTCTAATTATCTGTCTACCTGTCTATTTGTACGTTTCTATCTACCTGCCTATTTCTCATTCTCTGTCCACCTGTCTATGTCTCAGTATCTATCTACCTGTCTTTTTCTCAATCAGAAACATGTCCGTTTGTTTAACCACCTATCCTCTCTCTATCTCTATTTATTCTTTTCCCCCATCTTCTCATGCCACTCTCTTAACAATGCAAGCTTGTCTTATCTCTTTTATCTTTCTATCAAATATCTCTGTCAATATTTACCATATCTCGCAATTCCACACACTTTATATTTTTCAATCGCTCTTTCTCAATCTCTCTTTTATCCTTATTTTTCTCTCTCTCTCCATATCTCTCTCTCTCTCTCTGCCTCTCATTATCTTTTGTATCTACCTGTTCTAAAGTTCGTGCATATATTAACACTAATGTTCGCAATCACTCCCCAACGTGACAGATTATCTCAGCGATATTTATTTATGACGAATATCATATGGGAAAAATCGAAACCAAATTTAATTCATTGCATTTCAAACAAATACGTTAAAGGCAGAAATGAATGTTGAATGCACTAATATGTCGTCGTTATATAATGTTCATTCTCTATTTGTTTAAACGTTTGTCTAACTAATAGACTATCTCGGGAGGGGATTGTTTTCGTAATCTGTTTGTGTTGGAATTATGATTGACAAGTTTGAAATTGACAAATGGTTTTTATTATTTGTGTTGTCACTATCTGTGTTATGTTATGCGCTCGATGCTGGTAAAGCGGGGTCGGAATCGAGAGGGGTTTAGCGAGGATGCTTGCATGCATTACTTTGAGAGGCAGTCTGTTTCGTTTTATTGCTCCATTTGCTGTAAATTGTTATTATAAGAGCATTAGTAAGTAAGTCACAGACTGATGTAGGATAGATTTGTAAACGAAGTGTTAATTCCTGAAGGTATAATTAGGTGGCAGCAACATTCGACTTTGTGATTACTGAATTTTGCATACGCTGTGTATAGCATGTACGATCGCAGCTCAAAGACAAAATGACATACGTGCTCACAGAGTGTGCAGTCAAAGAAATACGGTACTGCTTTACGTCCTTTGTAAGAAAAAAGAACTTTCTGCAAAAGATGTTGATAAGGAAACGTTTCCTGTTTACGGTGAGAAATGTTTTTCGCCTACTACGGTGCATACAATTGCCATGTAGTAAGTCGCTTGCAGAACGGTGCTGCCATGACAGTCCGTCTGAAAGAAACTCTATCTTTTGCCAAATGTTCAGCCTGTTCCAGAGATCATATGCAAGTATTCCTTCACATCTTTGTGCCACCGCCTTCTTGGACTGCCTCTCTTATCGGGCACCGCACCTTCCCTTACCGTTCCCTCAAGACCGTTGTGTCTTTTGATGTGACCAAAGTATTTCAATTTTCTGGTATGATAAAATCTATGAATCAGTTATCCTCTATGCCCAACTTTTGTCGAATGCATTCTTCTTTCCATGGTATTTTGTGGACTTTTTTCGTTATACCATTACAACTCTAATGACTCGATTCTCTTCAATGAGATTTGGATAACTGGCAATGTTTCGTAGCCGTATGCTACCATGACAAATGTAAAAAAAAAGGTTCTCTAAATTGTCACGTTTGTTGGTTTGCTGGTATTCTGCCTGCGTTTTCTCATGTTCTGTAACCTCTGCATTGCCATTGACAACCTGCTTCTGATTTCTTTAAAGTAGTCGCCATTGTTGTCAATGCTGGAGCCCATATTTTCCAAATTCGTGATCTGTTCTATTTCTACACCCCTGAACTTGAATTTATGTTGGCTCCTTGTTTTGTCGGTGGTCTTCATTATCTTTATTATATACATACATGCACACAATGATACACACACCCACACTCACACACACACCCACACACACCCACAAATACACACGCACAGACACACACACACACAAATACACACGCACAGTCAGACACACTCCCGTGTGCTGCCGGAGTTATCTATATTCTGTTAATGTTCACAAAGCGGTTTTTATCTTCGCTACATCTGCTCACGGCTGTAATTAGCTGATCTAACCGTTTTGTATTGTTTGTTAGTACCACAATATCGTCTGTGTATACTAACTATTAGATGTTGTATCCGACTTAACGGGAACATAACTTTCCATATTCTCATCCTCTCTAACGTACCTCGTTATGCACTCTGTATAAATGTTAAATATATGTGAGGAGCGACAGCTATAGGGTAACCCAGAGACAGGAAACGACCACTGGGACGACCACCAACACGTTGGACCGACTCCCTTGTATCCCACAACCACACTCACGATGCCACAGATGGGTGACTAATTATCCACTGTTACACAGTGGCCCAAGACAGAGACTGGTGGAAGAAAAGTTGAGACCCGCAATGGAGTAACAGTTGCTAAAGAACGGATCGTCCAGTAATCTAGTGATATATGGGGAGAGAATCCATCCCTGTCTTACTTCCGTTTGTTTTTCGAACCAATATGATGCGTCACTAAATACTCTGATAACAGCTTGTTGATCCTGATATAATGATTCGATTAGATGGCTTAGATGTACTGGAAACCCTATATATGTCATGATTTTCACAATTTCTTACATTTAACGCAATTGAAGGACTCTGTATTTGATGAAGCGTTATACTGTCTACATGTTCTATAGAAGTTCCTCATATCTTCTGTTCCTCTGTCGTTTCTGAAGCTGTTTGCTCTTTCTGGACTTTGAATCATAACTGGGTAGATACATTTGTTGACATTGCTCATAAGTTGCTGATGAAGCCTGACTTGGTCGTCCTGTTCAGATTGCAAAAGAAGCATACGTGCGTTTGGTGGAGGAGATGATTCCAGCATACAGGAGAGTATCGACAGACTGTATTGTTGTAATATAGTGTTCGCATGGTTTAGCCTACATGATTTATTGACATTTTGGAATGTGTGCTCACGGTTGGAAACAGATAACTAACACAAAATGAACCGAATGGACGGATCCTTGCACTGAAAAGCAATGGGATAAATAAACATGTCAAGGTCGAAGTAAATTCTGATGAGAAATAGGGAAAACTGTAAGTACAATTATAAATGGTTGTCAAGTTTGTATCTCGTTTATTTATTTTCTAAATAGCAATTTGTGACCTATTAACTGAATCGATGTATCCCTTTTTCAGTCATGACCGATAAGACGAAAATGCTACCTTGGAGTAGCAACTTTCTGCTGTTTTTTATTTGTTTTCCTTTTCCTTGCGATATTGTCTTTTCACTTCTCTGTGTTCCATGAGCTTATTTTTGCCAAGCCTGATGTGGCTCTTCAGGTTGCATCTCTATTTGGATCGGTTTGCAGCTACGTTTTCTCAAGATGTCAGATCAATACCCAGTGACTTCATGTATCACTTACACGCTTCTTTGAACTTCAGCTCTTGCCAGCCAACTTTTCTTTAGCCACACTCCAGATGCGCATAGAGAATATCTTTGGGGAAGCGATCGGCTTCCATGAAACGAACATGGCCAAGCCATTGCAGTCTTCGCTGCGTAAGGAAAGTATACATACTTCAAAGAACGGTGCCAGATTGCATCTCTGCATATGTCACCCTTTCTCTCTATAAGACGATACGAGTGGATCTCAGGTAAAATGTTTTTATAATTTTTCCTTACCTAGCCTTGAGTCAGCTATCTATAATTATTCTCTTGTTTGGCATATGTTGTCCACGTTTCGCTACCATATAGGTCGTGACGTTGGTCCTATATATAAGTTGGGAGTTTTCTCAAACACTATTGCCAGACGGTAAAAGATGGCAGCAGCTTTGCCAATTCGATTGTCTATTTTTGGGTTTGGTAAGAGTTTACAGTTGATGAGGTACCCCAGGTAAGTGAACTGGTCCACAGTTGCCAGATCGTAGTTGTCTAAGGTGATTGTTGTGATGACATCTACGTATTATCCCAAACATTTGTTTTAGTCAGACTTATTGCGAGGTCAAAATCTCTTCACGTCTGGGAGAAGCGATCTATCAATCTCTGGAGTTCATGCTGAATATGAGTAACAGTTGCAGCGTCATCAGCAAATAACAAGTCTGATAGTAACTTCTCTGTTCTTGATTTTAGCTTTGAGTCTTGGATGATTAAACAGACGACCATCTGATCCAGTTTCAAGGCAAATACCTTCTGTTGCGTTACCAAAAGCGTTCTTCATTAGCAGAGCGAGGGGAGATTCCGAAAAGTGTCGAGGCCAGGACAGTGAATACTGAATGGATGTGAAGTATTGCCGTTTAAATTGTGCTGACTCTTTCATATCCTCTTCAGAAGATACCATTAGCTGCATCGTTTGTCAGGGAAGTCTACTTTTTAGAGGATTTTGAAGAGTCCAAACCTACTAACTAAACCGAGAGCTTTCGTCAGGTCGATGACATACAAATGCTTGTTCTGCTCTAGTGACCCTTCTTGTAGTTGACATAGATTGAATTTTATGTCGATCGCTGATCATCCAGCCCAGATTATAATCCACACTGTGATTTTGGAGACACCGGCTTAGTTTGTTTGTGTAGTTGCAGTAATATGAAGCTGATCCAGACGTTGCCGACGACACTGAGCAGTCACTTCTATCACCTTTACTATTGCTATTGCGGCTACAGTCTATTGCTGCATCTAGTACTACCTCTGCTGTTCCTACTACTTCATGCTTTATCTCCACTTTAGTATTCGCCCTAAAAAGAGTGTAGTTTACAGCAAGACTGTGATATCGGCGCCTTTCGGCCTAACACATCTGTTTTTATCTCACCAATTTTGGAACCCGGTTTGAATTCCCTTATTGATCTCTATTCTCTTAGCGAAACTACGCGAGTGCAGTTCGTTTCCAGGGCCACCTCTTCGAGACGGATTAGGGTATTGACCAAGAATTGTTTCTGTTGTCCTTGGTTGCTGTCAGCTCATTTATGCTGCGTCGTCAGCCCGCTACTGTTTCGACAGCTACTATTTGTATTGCTACAGTCACTACTATTACCGCTACTATTACTGTTGTTGCTTATACTACTGATACTAATACTACTATTACTACTATTATTACTACTGATACTACTACTACGACTGCTACTACTTTTACTACTACTATTGCTACAACTACTGATGCTACTACAACTACTATCACACATACTATTACTATTACTGCTACCAATACTACTTCTAATACTACTACTACAGCTACTACTACAAATACAGCTGCCACTAGTACTGATTCTATTGCTGTCGTTGCTATTACTACTATTATTGTGTTTATTAAAATTACCACTATTATTGCTAATACTGATTGCTACTGATACTACTACCACTACAGCCACTACTACTACTACTACTACTACTACTACTACTACTACTACTACTACTACTACTACTACTGCCACTAGTACTACAAGTATTACTTTAACTGTTAATACTACCTCTACTACTACTACCACTACTGATATTACTATCCCTACTAATACTACTACTTCTGGCTCCCCCTACTACTGCTGCTACTACTACTACTACTACAAGTACTACTACTACTGCTACGGCTAAAACTAGTGCTGTTGGACCTACTGCTACTACAGCTGCTGCCAATGCTCAGAATTGATTGATGATGTTTGCTGTTTGTGTAGTAATAAACGTTATTACTGAATTCTGTCAGATTATATCATGTTGGCCTTGAGATATGTCTGGCTCTCTATATTCTTGAATGTTTAATTTTTTGTTTCGGTTTTAATTTTTTGATGATAATGCTTCGGGCTACATTTACATTACTTCTTTAGTACTACTGCTACTACTACTACTACTAATACTACTACTATTACTACTACGGAATCAAGATGCTGAGCAGCGCATGAGCTGCAGTGATCAGCGACCCATAGCTGACTGCTAGCGTCAGGCCCAGCGAACTAGAGCTGCCAAGATCCTTCTACACCTCCATGCGGTGATCCTGGATAACAGGCTGCAGCAGGGCAGACTGACAAAGGAGAAGGGATCGAAGAGGGAATGCTAACCCGGTACTTAAAAAAGTGCTTGCTGAAGTCGGATGTGTTGGACCGAAAGGTGCAAATATCGCAGTCAAGCTGTAAACTACGACACAACGCATTCCGTTCTCTGGACTACATTCTGCTACTTAATCCCTTTCAGGGTTTGGTAGCGGGAGATTGAGAACGAACGAAGCCAAGACAAGCCTATTACTACTACTAGTCATCATATGTGTCACGGTCTCTGTAGACCATGCGTGTGGCGCCCTGTGAGTAACCTCTCCAAGACGCATTGCATGGGCGCTCAATATGGAGACCCTTGGCTGCCCAATCTGCAGGGTCCCCCTTTCGGCCTCACTGACGTAACCCATAGGATTGCAGAGCATGACAATTTGGCTCTAGCTCAGCTGCAAGAGCTGCCGGAATGAGTTCGCAATTTTGAAACCATCCGCCCTAGGTGCTACCACTCAGGATTTTATATCTGGGGTTCCTCCTGTAGCCCTACTCTCTTCCGAGATTTCCTCAAGGCAGTGGGATCATTGCCTGCAGATGCTAGTTACTCGAGACCGTCGATGATACTCTCATCGTCCCATGCTTAGCCAGCACTTCCTGGCACTTGAGGGTTTAAAATCAGAGTTCCCCCTCTCCTAGACTAACTTTCTGAACAGGCAAACTCGCTTCGTCTACCCGAATTTAGAGTCAGAGTTTACCTTCTCTTAGATTGGCTACCAACCAAGGCTAATGAGCCCAACCTGCCCGCCCAGTTATACCACCGGGTATTCGGTCGTGCCCCACATCTGGCTCTGTAAGAAACAGAGGTGCTGCTGGGGACACAATAATTTAGGAGAGGCGATTGGCACAACAATTCCTGCCCGGCAAGCCGAAAAGTGAATCCAGCGGCCATCTCTTCATCTGGAAAATAGAGGATATAATAGACGCTTTCCTTTTGTTTTAACGAGCGGGACGTCCAGGCCAGACCTTGCTACCCCCTGAGTGCTATTTTGGAATTGACACGTTCTGGATTAAAACAATCAATGGTCTCTCGATAGTTATTAGTTGAAAGATCTTAAACAGTTTATTTCAGGAGACTCGATCATAAGCTTTTCTCGCAGTCCATAAAGCAAGAATTTTTATGATAATCGAATTGGATTTATCGAGTAAACATTATAATCGATAATTGGAACATGATATACAGTTTTTTTTCCGTTCTAAGACTCCATGGAAAATAAGATGCACAGCCTAATTTTAGCACCATCAGCATCCAAATTGAAAGTTGCAATTCTCAATATGCAAATTTACTACATACACATCAATAAAATCAACCAATGATTTTTCTTAGTTCATTTGTAAATGACTGGCGAAGCGGCTAGTGAACATCACACGTAATGGCAGCAGCGTTAAACTCCCTATACTTTACCCGGTCTGCAGCCATTATGCGTGTCGTATCCCAGCTTTGATTCATGATTTTCATTTCGACCTCACCGGTTATTTCTCAAGGTGTCTTATGTGGCCACTAATTCGTCTTCTCTCTGGGGTCCATACCAAGCCAGTTCTGGTGATGTCATCTTATTCTTTTCTCAGTACATTACCTATCCAATATCACTGTCGAGGGATTATGATGATGTTCGCTCCGGGCAAGCGGCTCTCGATTGGTTATCGTTTTTGGTCAGAACATTATCTCTCAATCTCTCAATCTTAAAATTCAATCATAGCCTCCTCCAGGCTATTTCATCACCTTAACCGCAGTCACCTGCGAGGGCGTCTGAAGTTGTAGAGCCAGCAGTACCTCACTCTACCTGTGAAGTTGTAGAGCCAGGAGTACCTCACTCTACCTTTGAAGTTGTAGGGCCAGCAGTACCTCACTCTACCTGTGAAGTTGTAGGGCCAGCAGTACCTCACTCTACCTGTGAAGTTGTAGGGCCAGCAGTACCTCACTCTACCTATGAAGTTGTAGAGCCAGCAGTACCTCACTCCACCTGTGAAGTTGTAGGGCCAGCAGTACCTCACTCTACCTGTCCAACTGTTATCCGGCATGCGCACTACATGGTCGGCCATCTGTATTTCTGTAACACCGTGACATATTTTATGTTAGTTAATCAATTTCTGCGTCTGATATCTACGTTGCGTATTTGGTCTCGATTGAAGATCTTCAATGTTCTTCGCTCAATAGCTGCGGTTGAGCACCCCGGATTCCATCTACATCAGTTTTCCGTTGGTTCTACACATCGGGGCGATATATCATCATTGACGGTAGCTTGCTAAATCATCTTCGAATTGCGGATGATCTAATACTCATCACGGAGTCAGCCAATGAAATGCTACTAGCGCTTACCCGACAGGGAGAGAAAGCAAGACTCGAAGTGAACACGTCCAAGACGAATGTCATGCGCAATCGATTCGCTCCCCGCAACCCAGTCATCGTAGATGGAGAACGTCTGTATGACGTAAACGAGTACATCTACCTTAGACGCCTGCTCAACCTGCATAATTATTTAAAACCAGAATTGACAAGATGGCATTGTGCACACTGGGCATCTTTCTCTTCGATACAGTATGTACTGGACAATATTCACGACCAGAGCTTGTTCACTTCTTTGGTCAACTCCACAGCACGGCCTGCAATAAGTTATTCGGCGGAAAGATGAACTTTCACAGTGGAGATGGAAGTCTAAGCTCAGAGTAAACCAAACTTGCTTCGAGAGATGCACTGACTGCCTCATGCTTCATAGCCAGCGCACAAAAGATCAACATATCGTTGACATTCATCAATTGTCTCTGGTGGAAGATTGAGTTATTTATGCAGACAAGATCGAACATTGATGAGTGGGCAACTTATTTCGAGAAACGAATAACCAAAAGCAAAATGGTACCTCAGAGGTATGAAGCGACCAAGAGGACGACAACCAACGTGCTGGTCCGACCCCACCGCATTCACCATGCCCCCGTTAGACGACGCTTTATCCACTGTGGTCCATGAAAGAAACCGTTGGAAGAAACGTTCGGACTCGCAACATTGTAACGGCCGCTGAGGCACGAGTCATCTAGCAGCCCAGTTATATATAACGTCTTTCTGATTCAATGTTAGTCAATTTCACATTCCGATTCTTCTGAATCACTTGTCGCACCGTTGATTTCTGCATTATACCATAATACCGCTGATCGCTCTATGAGCAATGGACAGCTTTGCACGAAAATACCATATTACTGTATCGACGAACATTGACTTCACTGATGCATGAAATTATGTCGGTCTATTGTCCATGTTCTTCTGCATAGACATTAAAACGTCTTTTCATTGTGGCTTCGAATCGCAATACTTTTAACAACATTTGGAACGGCAGAGGAGTATTCAAATGAACAAACTATCACGACGCTTAGTCTTAGTCTTAGTCTTAGATTGCATGTACTTCTACAAGGGCATAAGCAAATGTGCAGGTCCCATATTTGATGTGAACGGGATGTTGCACAAAAGAGGATTTCCTGCTCAGCGGGCTAGGCTCGAGCAGCTTATTACTCCACTATGGAGGGTGGTTAAGTGATGTACAAGCCCATTTTAATAGACTCAAACAATAGAGCTAAGTAGACCCGCAGCCTGTGATGTGCCATCTATGCTTTTCTTAACAAACCGCATAACAATAGTCGGTGTTATGCCATGTCACACAATTAGTCGCCTCTTACGACATGATCTCTGTGGGACAGTGGTGCTATTCTTGTCCTTGTCATACACATAGACCCCGGGAAACAGCTCGGGAAATAACGATGCGACAATAGTATATCATGGCGACCACGGAAAGTTTCATTTACAAATGTGCAACAGATAATGATGATGGGGAGAGGAGAGTATCGTCTGGTCAGACAAAACATACTGATCAGACATGTCTGTCAGGGTCAAGTAAAATGTACTGGCGAAGACTTCTATGCAGGTCTCCCCCAAAACGGGATGATTTCATTGCAGATTTGCTAAAGACGTGGGGTGTCGACATGATCTACACAGATGAAGTCAAGCGTAGCACAATCACCTTCATTAGCACGGTCGGGATGTAAGGAAAGCTACTGCAACCCGCCACTAAACGCATTTTTCAAGGCACACAAAAGAGTAAGCTTGCTCATTGTAAGCTGTTCAACAACAGCAAAACTGACAGTGCTGCCGGAAGTACCATCTATCCGATATCATACATCTACTTTTTTATTGTAAACAGTCTTCGATTGTAAGACGCATCCATACTGTAGAAACGTCTAAATTGAAACATATGAGCTTTTTGGAATAAATGAAAAGTAATTTGAAATAGTAGCAGAAACGAAAGCCTTTTTTTTTAGCAATGTAGACTTAGACAAAACAACACACAAAGAAGAACATACATGAATGTCTTTACTAGAAAATGAGTCTGGAAAGAACTTATTTTAGAAAATTGAAAAACAGATAACTGCTTTCTGAGCATTGATTGATAGTCTAAGCCATATTGTTATCAGTCCAAAAGCCTCTTCAAGAAAAGCGATCATTATATAAGGCTTCAACAGCGTACACCAAGCTATTTCAAGCCCCAGACAAGACCTTTTACATAACATAAAATATAACACTGGGTGGCTGCTGCAAAACAGTTCTAGTCCTGCAGTGGATTCCGGCCCATTCCGGCCCATTCCGGCCCATTCCGGCTCATTCCGGCCCATTCCGGCCCACTGTGGGAGTCTTGGAAACGAGAAGTGAGACGAACTCACAAGAACCGAGTGGCGGTAAACAGACTCGCCATCCACAAAGCTATAAAGGAGCAAAGACACTCATCAAACAACCCACGAGGACATAGTAGAAAGACCAGTAGACCAGTACAGAGAATACAAACCAAAACATGATAGGATAGATAAATTTGTCAGAGATGGACAGACAACGATTTTCAGACTCAGAACGGGGCATTGCTCATTTAAGACCTACCTCCAAACAATGGAACTTAGAGACACCGCTATGTGGATTGTGAACCACCGGAGCAAACACAGAAACATATCCTACATGACTGCCTAACTTATACAGGCCAATGATAGGTAGACTAGACAGGGGGAACAGCCATGTTCGAAAGGCTGTGGATGACAGGCGAAGACCCGAAACGCACAATCTCCTTCGTGTACCTCATCTGACAAGAAGATTTCCATACGTTGTTTGAAGAACAAGAAATAGAAGATGAAGAATAGAGATGATCTATGCAACTTGATTATGGCGAAAAAAGAAGAAATGTTAACGAAATTAAATCGATTATATAGTACTCGCTAATTTTGATAAATAGGTTCCTTATTGTGCGTGTTGCAGACAACGTTTAATAATGGTTGTGCGTGAGATTAGGGCCCTCATCTTGTTAAACTAACAACTACAGCATTGTTCGGCAGCCTTCTTCCAGATGTGGGCATATGAGCATATACGATGTTTGTATGAAGTGGACAAGTTCGTCTATTTGTTATTACACTGAGGTATTTTCGTAGCAGTTTTTTCAGTAGTAAAAAAGTCAGTTGTCCACCGGAAGTAATGAATGCGACATCATCAGAGGGTTGTGTCTTGATGTTATAAATTGAGCTGTATTTGGGTTATAGGCAGGAAGAAACTGCGCTGGTCCTCAACCTCACTCTCTAGTCCTGAGTTACCTTGGACCAGTGGCAAGACATAAGTTTAGACGACTGGAGTTAACTCAGGATTCAGGCAATCTGGTCCCACCTCCCTAATGACTAGGGGTTGCTTGAAGCCTGCGGGACTAGATGACCCACTATTTCCGCTCATCGATTTGAGAGGCGAGTACCTAAACTCTCTACCACATCGACCACACGATACAGAGGTAATATAACTAGTGGTACTAATCTTGTGTTTCCAATGACAATTTCTGCTCTAATAAGTTCTAGTGACCGAAGATAATGAAGCCTTCTGTCAGGCTTGAGTCAAATGTCTAGTTTTATCTTTACCTCTGATAAATTCATTTGCAGTACAGTTCAATGCACACATTGGGTATGTCAATATTCCTCTATGCTTGTGAGACATGGACAATTACAGCTGACCTGCAGCGGAGGATACAAGCCTTGGAGATGAGATGTTTCCCGAAGACTTCTAAAACACGTACAAATATGGAGTTACAAATGATGAAATACGGGAAAGAATTTTGGTTTTCATTTCATGTCAAAAGTTTCATTTAGACTACTTCCGTCACACGTTTTGTTGTCATTTTCCATTCCTTTTATCATGTTTGGCGTGTATTCTCTGTAGATTTATTAACGTAATTATCACTTGAATTTGCTGTGTTTTATGCTGATCTTTGTAAGTATCTAGGAGACGCTGTCAAATCAAACCAAGCCGTTTGGTTCTAGTTCTACCTGAATGAGTTATAGCGTGCTATAACTACTATCATTAGTTAGGAGCATTGTGTCTTATTACTGCCATGGGCCAATCACATGATAGATAAATAAAAATGGCGGACAGCATTGTTTGCGGTTCCATGGAACAGCGTGTTGCGATGAAGTTGTTTGTGAAAGATGGCTGAAACCTGAGGAAATTTACAGAAGACAGCGATCACAATACGGCGATGCGACACTCAGCTGCAGCAAGATAGTTGAATGGTGTAAACGTTTTAGAGAAGGCCGTAAATCCGTGAGTGATGATCCCGGCTGCGGTGTCTCTCAACCCCAAAAATGATAGCGATTGTGTTCTGAGATAGACTTGACATCATTCATGTTGATTTTCTGTCATCTACAGCCACTCGGCTGGGAGGTATTGCTACATCCACCTCACAGTGCAGACCTCGCTCCAATCGATTTTCAGCTGCTTCGGCCCCTAAAATAATTCATGCGAGGTCAGCATTTCAGCACCGATGATGAAGTGAAACATGCTGTCCTTGATTGTTATATACATACTGACAACTCTTTCTACGCTGAAACTTTTCACGCATTATTTAAACGCTGGGATAAGTGCATAAACGTTGTATGAGATTATTTAGAACAGTAAATGACATTTTGATTACTCGACACAATTTTTATTTCTTTACAAAAAAGTCCCAGTTTGACTTGAACGCCTCTTGTATTTATTTGTTATTGTTGTAATAAAATGTGTACATAACAAATCATGAACGCAATGACTACATCATCAGCGACACATTTGGCGCATGAAAGAAAATATTACCTTATCCCGTATAGAGACACACGTGGAATGAGGATGAAAACATTGGAACAACAACAACAACAACAACAACAATAGATATGGACTATCTCCGGCGTCAACTGTTACCGTACGGTCTATCACATAAAAGAAATCACATCCACTTCTCGAAATAAAGAATAATCCGCTATCAGCCTTCTTGCGCTAAATCACATGTATGTATGTGGTTGTTTCTTTTTAATGGACATCACTACATTTGGAGTAGTTTAGAAAACAAAACATCAAAAAGGAATAATCAACAGCAACTCTGTTCTTATTCCCTGTTTTCCACTTTCCAAACGTATTTCTCACTTTTTGATGTCGCAAAAAGCTATTTATTTTTGGTGGCTAAACCCAAATCTGATCTCTCTTTCCTGGACTCGGCGCCCAGGTTAACATTGTCGTATCGATTCGTCTGTCAGGGATCGATATATTCCGGCCTGTACACCCCCTTCCACCTCCGTACTCCACTCTATCCCTATCTCCATCGTCCATGTTGTTGGTCGCACCCAGCTATTATATCAGACTGGAGATACAGCGACAAGCGGTCTATTGGGACCTGACCCGAACAGCTTTTAAAATCTGTTCTTGTTAGATTCGCCCAGCATGTTTTTTAGTTACTCCAGCTTACACATTAATAAAACCTGGGAAATAATGGCGTTCTTCCTTCCCGTTCTCGATGCGTGTGAAGCACAGTGCCACCACTACAGTTTGTCCCTTTGTAATAATCATGAACCTTAGTACTGAGCCGCCGTAGAGCTGTGCCGAGCAATCTAGGTGTAATTCCAAATTGATGCGTGGTATGTTTTCGATCGCAAACGGCGCCGAGGTCGAATCAGTCTCAATTATTGCTATATGGGAAATAAATGCTGCCGGGGGTCTAGAAAATATGAGCCTGACAGCACATTCCAAACATGCCACACTGCGTGAAAATATAATCTTCACTTTCATTATTTACTGTATTTTAGGGGCGTCTTAAAAAGCAATTTTTTTGCATGAATTGTATGTCTTCTCTCTCTCTCTCTCTCTCTTTAGTGTTGTTCCCTAAATTTGACTGCGCTGTACTGTGATTTGCGCCTAATGACCCAATGCATCCGGCGCTGGCACTAATATTCTAATGCGTTTACCTTGGATAGGCAAACGACGATGCTGTTTTGTAAATCCGGGCAAATGCAATAATCCTATTATTTGTATCATTTGCTTTAATCATGCATGGACGGTCACAGAAATCCTATTATTGGTATCATTTGCTTTAATCATGCATGGACGGTCACAGTAATCCTATTATTTGTACAATTTGCTTTAATCATGCATGAACGGTCACAGTAATTCTATTATTTGTATCATTTGCTTTAATCATGCATGGACGGTCACAGTAATCCTTTCATTTGTATCATTTGGACCACTAATGTGTCGCAGTGTGTGACTTGTTCATTGCTCTACCACGTTTGCTGTCTCGAACAACACTACCTTCAGCAACTTTGAACAGTTGGTTTAGCTGCAGTCCTTTTGGTTGTACCAAGGCGTAAACACCATGTGGGTGCCTAATCGCTCGCGTCATGGACGTGTACCACATAATGATCAACACTCCACCGTACGTAATCATCGCACACCTGGAACAAGTATATATGAACAAGTATAAATGAACAAGTATAAATGAACAAGTATATATATGAACAAGTATATATATGAACAAGTATATAGGAACAAGTATATATATGAACAAGTATATATAAACAAGTATATATGATTAAGTATATATGAACACGTATACATATGAAAAAGTATATATGAACAAGTATGTATATGAACAAGTATATATGAACAAGTATATATCTTATTTTTCTTTTTCTTCGTACGCAGTCAGACAGTAACCATTATTTTTTCGAAAAAAGCGGCGGTCATCCTGAGGCGGTCGCCACTGCCATAGAGCTTGTCTTGCAGTTCCACTGGTGATGGCCACATCTGCTCTCTCTGATCCTCGTATGTCGGGCAGTTCTGCAGCAGATGTTCAGCGGTCATTTTACCAGTACCGCACGGGCATTCGTCGGTACACCCTATCTTCAATTTGTTGAATAGGTGGTACCTCAGTCTATTGTGGCCAGTGCGAAATCTGAAGACAACGACCTGCTCTCTTCGGTTCAACTGGTAATAGGCATCGTTTTTGGTGTAACCAGTATGTTCGGTTTCCCATTTGGTCATGTATCTGGCTTTGATAAGCCGTTTTGACTCTTCGTACGTCATACTAGTATCTGTTTGTGGTAGTCTTGCACCTTCTTTGAACAAGTAAAAATGATTAAGTATATTTAAACAAGTATATATTTGAACAAGTATATATGTTAAAGTATATATGAACAAGTATATATATGAACACGTATATATGAACAAGTATATATAAACAAGTATATATGATTAAGTATATATGAACAAGTATATATATATGAACAAGTATATATGTAAAAGTATATATGAACAAGTATATATGAACCAGTATATGTGAAAACTACGTTTTTCGGTATACGTCTTAAATCTACGTCTTAAAATACGTCTTGTTCTACTTCTTCTTCTTCTTGTTCATCTTCTCTTTTATGTTCGTTCGTCGTTCTCAAACTCCCGCTAGGAAGCCCTGGAAAGGGTTCTGCAAGTAGCTAGATGTAGTCCCCCCCCCCCCCTAAACCTCCCCCAACCCCCACAACTTCTTCCACCCCTAAGAAGCGATGCTATTTAGATACAACGGATTCAAAACCAAAGGCCGATCATGAAAATGTGGCTTACAGAAATATATGAAACTGAGAATACCGCTGTGACAGAGTCACACAGGAGAGCTAATTCTAAAGATATCTTCATAACCTGACGCTGAAACGCAAAACAGGAAAAGCGAATAGACGAAGACAAAGAAAAAGAAGAAGAAGAAGTCATTCTTGTAATGTCAGATTCTAAGCCCATTTCGTTGTAGTTTAACTTTCTTTCAAGTAGCTTCTACTTTTAGTCTAACTCCTGACTTAATCAGGGTATATATTTCTACATTGCACTTTGTGTTTTGTTTTCATTGCAGCTTCTGTGCTGTCAAATGAAACCTTTATATATTATATATCAGACATACATTACCTCAGAATCTGGTCAGTAGAAAATACTGCAGTAATATAGTTATTGAATTATGTATTTAACATTTTCAGTCATTGTTATTTTGTTAAAAAGAATGAAGGAACATAAAATGAAATACATTCCTCTTAGAACGTATTGCACTAATTCTCGACTTCAAACGTGCATTTTTAAAAAAACTCGGAGTGATCGTGTTCCTACTTAATGTGCAACAGTGAGCAAATGCAGTGTACACATATATATATATGTTTTGTTTTATTGCTAGCCTTAATAATGATTTAGACAATAAATGCTAGCGGGTGTGTGAATTATGCTATATAATTTGCGTATTTTAGTTGGACACTATGGATTTGTTGAACCGTTATGTTAATACTACAAACGAGATCAGTGTTTGTTATTTGGGTACGCAATATAACATCAGTTATAGCCCTAATGTCAAACTCGATGTAGGTCTTTGTGATCGAACCATATGAATATATCATATTTAGCCAGCGAAATTATATTTTATTTAACATAGGTTTGATATGACAATAACTCGTGCAATTATCTTGTATATTTTCGGTAGCAGGTGAATTGTAGTTTCCAAGGATCATGGTGTCTCCCTTTTTGTGAATTAGAATAGTCTTTGAAGTTTTCTGTTGTATGCATATAATGGCGACTTATAAAGAAGTATATACGATATATATTTCTAAATATCTCAATCATTGTATTCAATCAGGCACGCGAGTGTTGCACATGACAGGCGGGGTGGAACGTATGAGAAGATGTTGTGGGGAGTATGAGAAGATGGAGTGGGGAGTATGAGAATATGGAGTGGGGATTATGAGAAGATGGAGTGGGGAGTATGAGAAGATGGAGTGGGGAGTATGAGAAGATGGAGTGGCGAGTATGAGAAGATGATTGGGGAGTATGAGAAGATGGAGTGGGGAGTATGAGAAGATGGAGTGGCGAGTATGAGAAGATGATTGGGGAGTATGAGAAGATGGAGTGGGGAGTATGAGAAGATGGAGTGGGGAGTATGAGAAGATGCAGTGGGGAGTATGAGAATATGGAGTGGGGAGTATGAGAAGATGGAGTGGGAAGTATGAGAAGATGGAGTGGGGAGTATGAGAAGATGGAGTGGGGAGTATGAGAAGATGGAGTGGGGAGTATGAGAAGATGCAGTGGGGAGTATGAGAAGATGCAGTGGGGAGTATGAGAAGATGCAGTGGGGAGTATGAGAAGATGCAGTGGGGAGTATGAGAATATGGAGTGGGGAGTATGAGAATATGGAGTGGGGAGTATGAGAATATGGAGTGGGGAGTATGAGAAGATGCAGTGGGGAGTATGAGAAGATGGAGTGGCGAGTATGAGAAGATGGAGTGGGGAGTATGAGAAGATGGAGTGGGGAGTATGAGAAGATGGAGTGGGGAGTATGAGAAGATGCAGTGGGGAGTATGAGAAGATGGAGTGGCGAGTATGAGAAGATGCAGTGGGGAGTATGAGAAGATGGAGTGGGGAGTATGAGAAGATGGAGTGGGGAGTATGAGAAGATGCAGTGGGGAGTATGAGAAGATGGAGTGGGGAGTATGAGAAGATGGAGTGGGGAGTATGAGAATATGGAGTGGGGAGTATGAGAAGATGGAGTGGGAAGTATGAGAAGATGGAGTGGGGATTATGAGAAGATGGAGTGGGGAGTATGAGAAGATGGAGTGGCGTGTATGAGAAGATGCAGTGGAGAGTATGAGAAGATGGAGTGGGGAGTATGAGAAGATGGAGTGGGGAGTATGAGAAGATGGAGTGGGGAGTATGAGAAGATGGAGTGGGGAGTATGAGAAGATGTTGTGGGGAGTATGAGAATATGGCGTGGGGAGTATGAGAAGATGCAGTGGGGAGTATGAGAAGATGGAGTGAGGGGGCGAATATGTCATATGATATCACATAACATCACAAGTTTTCCGGCACACTGCATTGTTAATTTTCCAATTGTATGTAGCCTTTTTGGACATCATTAGACATTTGTACCACATTATCAGAGTTGTGTAGCGAGCACTAGTTTGAGAACACTTGATCTAGATATTTCTCATCAAACGTTTATAAGTAAATATCCCTGGGACGCAATATCAAGTAAAACTTCAATGACACACTGTGTCAGGGGCTCTCAAATACCCGACCTGTTGACAAAATGCGGCCCGTCTAATTGTAATCACCGTGAACAGGATTTTTGCTGGAAAAAGAAAGAAAAACGCTAAAAATATTCACACACCAAGTACTGTTGTAGGCGATGAAGTGTTGAAGACTTCATTATACATGGTGTCCGCTCTTTTGTGAGGTGGAAGGTTAGTTTCTTCTTCTTCTTCTTCTTCTACGTACACAGTCAGACAGTAACCATTATTTTCTCGAAAAAAGCGGCGGTCATCCTGAGACTCTCGCCACTACCATAGAGCTTGTCTTGCAGTTCCACTGGCAATGACCACATCTGCTCTCTCTGATCCTCGTATGTCGGGCAGTTCTGCAGCAGATGTTCAGTGGTCATTTTACCAGTACCGCACGGGCATTCGTCGGTACACCCTATCTTCAGTTTGTTGAATAGGTGGTACCTCAGTCTGTTGTGGCCAGTGCGAAGTCTGAAGACAACGACCTGCTCTCTTCGGTTCAACTGGTAATAGGCATCGTTTTTGGTGTAACCAGTATGTTCGGTTTCCCATTTGGTCATGTATCTGGCTTTGATAAGCCGTTTTGACTCTTCGTACGTCATACTGGTATGGAAGGTTAGTTTCATTCGTCGCTGATTTACCTCTTTTTACTATAAATACGGTGATAATATACAGCTGGGCAAACTGGGTGGTGTTTCTAACCGAAAGTAATACACTGTGTATCATTCATTAGAAACACGCGTTTAAGCAACAACGCCACTCCCCAATAGTGTATGACTAAGATTGGTAAACTAAGGACCTGAGGTTACTTTGGCTTGCTTTCACCCACCTTGATAGGCTAAGAACCATCTCTCTCCATCTGACATGACATGTGCAAATGTTTCCAGTTCTTACTGGCTTCTTCTCGTTTTCTTGTTTTGGTCTTTAAGTCTCTTATCCGTAGTTTATTTGGCTTTCCTCTGACTCTTTTTTTCCATGGATTACAAGACATAGATTGCCTGGTAGTACTGGTTTGCGGCTTCCACAGTGTGTGGCCTATCAAACGCCACCTCCTTCATAAGATTTTCTCTTCCATCTATGTTCTGTTCTCTCCCATAAACTTTCGTTTATTGAAGTTAACGGCGAGGTCTAGACTTCAGAACGGTATGCCGCCTGCCAAAAGCATCACACAGATCAAGAACTCCGTACCTCCAGAGATGAACCCAGGGATCTCCGGAAAAAAATTGACACCATGAACCAACCGTTACAGATCGAACTCGAACCCCGACCGCGTGAACACGGAGCAATCACAGCTTGATCATTTAACCACGGATATAATCATACCGAACCCATCCACCTAGGACAAATTTTACAGAGAACTAATTATGGTAGCTTGATATCGTGCGACACTGTCTACGATCATGGCTTCATGTGTTTTATAACCCACGATCGTGACTTCACACGGCACATCCACGATCGTGACTTCACATGGTCTATGATTCACGATCGAGACTTCACGTCCCCTATCATGCAGAACGTGACTTCACATGGCTAATTATCCACGATTGTGACTCACACAGCCTGTCTTTCACGATCGTTACTTCTCAAGGTTACTAATCTACGATCGTGACGTCACACAGCATATCGTCCCCGTTCGTGACATCACAAAATCACTAATCCAAGATCGTGACTTCATATGACCACTAATCCACGATTGTGACTTCATGGGGCCACTAATCCACGATCGTGACTTCATAGGATCACTAATCCACGATCGTGACTTCAAAATACTACTAATCCACGTTCGTGACTATGCAGCAATTTCCCTATCAATTGTACCCACACAAATTAAAACAACTGATTAGAGAACCGACGCCATATCTCATGGGCGGTCCCGTATGGGAACAGTCCTTTCATTGGTGAAAGTGCTGAGTTCAGAGCACGAGCCCCGTAGCGTCGTGTGCAGCTGAGTCGACTGAGAGAAACTGTCGTACCAAGAAACGCTCACGACATGACCAATGGAAGCACCTCGTTATTTGGATAGTTAACATAACTCGGGTGGCTTGTCGTGGTCTTTGTATATAAGGACAAGGACAAGAATAGCCCCACTGCCTCACAGAGAGCATGTCGTAAGAGACGACTAACATTGTGACATGGCATAACACCGGCCATGGTTAGGTGGTTTGTTTAGAACAGCATAGATGGCGCCTAACAGGCTGAGGGTCTACTTTGCGCTAGCGTTTAAGTCTATTAAGATGGAACTCGCACATCGGTTAACTACCTAACGCAGCGGGAGTATTAAGCTGCTCAAGCCTAGCCCGCTAAGCAGGAAATCTTCCCCCGACTACATCCAGCTCATACCAGAGCTGGGACCTGCACATGGGCATCTGCCCTTGTAGAAGTACAAGTCGACTAAGAAAGAACATAACAAAATTGACAGAGAAAAGGCTTTCAGGTCAATGATAAGGGTACAGAATATTGATATTCGTTGCCGTCTTCTAATCATGACATAAGGGCAATAAAGGAAGATGTACTTGAGGTTGGCAGCATCATTGTGTAAAGAAAACATTGACCTTATTATCAGACGTTGCCTTGGTTACAAAAACTCCATGCTCTCAACATCATCCTGTGTCCGGAAGGAATGTAAACTTGTCCTGACACTGTTCTGCCTCGCCATGGGCTGGATTCTTAGTCTGCTGGAGATAGATATACAACCCAGGGTTCACCATCATACAACCACTTGTTGTACAACCCAGGATTCATCATCAAACAACCACTTGTTGTACAACCCAGGATTCACCATCATACAACCACTTGTTGTACAACCCAGGATTCACCATCAAACAACCACGTGTTGTATAACCCAAGATTCACCATCATACAACCACTTGTTGTACAACCCAAGATTCACCATCATACAACCACTTGTTCTACAACCCAGGATTCACCATCAAATAACCACGTGTTGTACAACCCAAGATTCACCATCAAACAACCACGTGTTGTACAACCCAAGATTCACCATCAAACAACCACTTGTTGTACAACCCAAGATTCACCATCATAAAACCACGTGCTGTACAACCCAAGATTCACCATCAAACAACCACTTGTTGAACAACCCATGATTCACCATCATGCAACCACTAGTTGAACAGCCCAGGATTTACCATCATATAATCACCTGTTGTACAACCCATGATTCACCATCAGACTACCTTTTGAACACCCCATGATTCACCATCAGACAGTTACTTGTTGTACAACCCAGGATTCACGTCAGACTACCTGTTGAACAACCCATGATTCACCATTAGACAACCACTTGTACAACCCTAGATTCAGCATCAGCCTACTTGTTGTACAGCCCATGATTCAATTCACCATCAGACATCTACTTGTTGTACAACCCAGGATTCACCATCAGCCTACTTGTTGTACAGCCACGGATTCACCGCCTACTTGTTGTACAACCCAGGATTCACCATCAGACAACTACTTGTTGTACTGACCTCGACTACGCAGATGACGTAGTCATACTAGCCTACCGCCACCAGACGCAGAGTAAAATACAGGATCACTTAGAAAACAAGGCATCTAGATTAGACTTCCCATCTTATGTATATCGTTTGTTGGAACTATGCAGCGGCAGGAATTATTGTCGATGACAGCCGTGTAAATTCCACTGAGGATTTCACTTATCTGGACAGCATACACAACTCTAATCTGGACAGCATACACAACTCTAATCTGGACAGCATACACAACTCTAATCTGGACAGCATACTCAACTCTAATCTGGACAGCATACACAACTCTAATCTAGACAGCATACTCAACTCTAATCTGGACAGCATACTCAACTCTAATCTGGACAGCATACACAACTCTAATCTGGACAGCATACACAACTCTAATGCTCAAAGCCACAAGACCTCATTGGAAGAGTCGAACTGGCTGCATTTACAACGAGTAGAGCTTTTCAGGAAGAGAATGACAGAAGAATAGTTGAAGCACGACCATGCACTGAATATATTGATGAAGCGAGAATCATGTTGTTTGGCCGCCAAATGAGAATGCAACCTGACCAACTACCTCTGTGCGCTTATAACGCCCGACTTTCTGGTTTTCGCAACCGTGGAAGGCCGTGAAATAAGTGGTAATGAAATGTTGCCGATATTTTAAATCGTCATGGGATGACGACTGCTTAAGCAATGCGTCTGGCCCTGGACAGAAAACGGCGGCTCCCTGCGACGTCTCACAAGTGGATAAGACAAGACAACACAAGGGTCTTTTACTGAAAACCATACAGCTAATTTACAAAACCTGTGATGTCTCCATCCTGCTGAGAAGTTCTGAAATCTGAACTTTTTACAGAGCCATCTGAAGCTCACTGAAACATTACGCATGTGTAAATTGATGCGCATTCATGCGATCCACTGGTATAATTCTCAGACGACGAAGTCACATTGTAAAGCGCACCACTAACCTAAACCGTCGCCGTTTGCCCCTGCTCGGACACTTGATCGGAAATCCAGAGAGCGTCTCCGTCCACCAGTTCATAAACCAGGCCGTGAACATCAAGGATATGAAACTGCCTGCTCCTTCATTGTCCTTCCCCCGCAACCGCCCAATGACTACCTTCTTAGTCGACCTGTACTTCTAAAGAGGCGAATGCCTCTGTGCGTGTCTCAGCTCTTGTATGATCTAGATGTAGCCGTAATGAGGATTTCCTTCTTAGCGGGCTAGGCTCCCGCAGCTTAATACTCCGCTGCACTGGTACAAGTGCCGTGGAGGGTGGTTAACCGACGTGCGAATCCACTGGCGCCATCTATGCTGCTCTAAACAAATCATCTAACTATGGTCGGTATTATGCCATGTGACACAGTTAGTTCCCTCCTACAACATGCTCTCTGTAGGGCAGTGGTGCTATTCTTGTCCTTGTCATACACTAACCATCTGATCAGGTCATATCGGGAAGGCATAATTGCATGCAGGCTGAGACTCAGCCATTCATCTAGTTGATGTATGGTTTGCGAGACGGACCCTTGTCGCATAAGCGGCCTACCTACCTACCTACCTACCTACCTACTTCTAAATATCAGATAGAGGTGTCATGTAACTGCACCCGTTGCAAGTAAAACCTTCACTTCATATTGGAGCGACACGGTCAACGAACTGCACCTTATCTTCGATGTGGAGATGGCACTTGAACTGAACTGAACACATTCTATGGTCCATTATCTTATCTCCACACATCTTATCGTCCATTAACGTGTCGTTCTGCGACTCTTTCCCTATTTTCTTCACGTCATGCGGCCCCTAATGTAGATTGCGTTTGAGACCCTTGTGATAGACCCGTCCAAATTGAAGCTTCCTTTGGAATTTCGTCTCATAAGTTCCTGTGTCTAGAATTCTAGATTGCGTTTTTCTGTCTTTTAAGCGAAATAACTTCTGCAATCGTCTCCCGCCACATCCCTCGAAGGGAATGACAAATCCATTTCTTATACGCGTTTCGACTCGGTCACTCGTGCTCTGATTTAGGGGGCTCTTTGTATGCAAATGAAGGGATCTACTCGAGACTTGCAGAAATGTTTCCTGGAAGAAAATTCGTTTCACCTAGACATTACATGGGGTGTGATTTCTGGTCTGTCTGTCTTTGCTGTTTCTAATTGTGTGCTCGTGTACGTCAAAGTATTGTTATTACTACCTGTCCTTTGGTTGCCTAGTGTATCTGTTGTTGTGATTTGCATTACTCTGTGTCTGTGAGTTTCCATTTACTTGTCTGATTTGTTGTGTTTTTTTTTTTTTTTTATTATGTCATCGTATAATTTTTTATTTGACTGACGTGTTGGTGTTCCCTTTGTCAAACTGTCATTTCTTTTTTTGTTTGCAGTGCGTAAAAAATGTATAGTGTTAAAAAAAAAAGGAATGTAAACCATAGTATTACTGCCGTAGGGCTGTGAGGTGTTAGCGATCTCACATTTCAAAGGATCAGCTATATGAGGACTGAACCGGTATCCACTTAATACTGAGTTGACACAAGAGCCGTTGCGGTCTGAAAAAAACATTTCCGCCTAAACTGGGGAATGAATCCAGGACCACACAGATGCGAAACCACCTATGTCTTGTTAAGCTGTCACTTTTGTTTATGTATTGTGGTTAATGTATTTGTCAAAGTGCCCTTTCTTATTTTTATGTTTTGTAGTCAATTTATTGTGGGTGTCATTTCTCATTTTCTGTTTTGTGGCTACTGTATTAGCCAAAGTGTAATTTCTCATTTTGTTTCTGTATTGTGGCTACTGTATTAGCCAAAGTGTCATTTCTGATTTTGTTTCTGTATTGTGGTTATTGTTTTAGCCAAAGTGTCATTTCTGATCTTTTTATCAAAGTGTAATTTATTTTTTTTAGTGGCTTATTTATTGTCAAAGTGTTATTTATTATATACTTATGTCTTGTTGTTAATGTTTTAGTCAAAATCATTTCTTACCTGTCTATTGTGTTACCAAAGTGTTGTTTTAAGTCTGTCTCTGCTTATTGCCTGTTCTGTGGCATACGTCAAAGTCAGTCTAGTCAAAGTTCCGTAATTTGCTGTTGTGTTGGATCTGTCTTGCTAAAATGTTATTTTGTGCGTGTCTAAGTTGAGGTGTCAATTCTCTGTTATGACTATTCAAACTGTATTTTTTGTATCAATAATCAAAGCTGACTGCTAGTTTCAAGGCCAGCAATTTAGAGCTGACAAGACCTTTCTCTGCACCCACGTTGTGATCCTAGATAACAACATGCAAAAGGGCAGATTGGCTAAAGGGAAGGGATCGAAGAGGGCAGGCTAACCCGGTACCCAAAATGCCGTACTGAAGTCGGATGTGTCGGACCGAAAGGTACAAATATCGCAGTCAAGACGTAAACTACGACTCAACGCATTCAGTCTTAGAGACTATTTCCTGCTACTTCCAGAACTAGGTAGCGATAGTTTGAGAACGACTGTAGAAAAAGAAGCAGAGTGTGAGAGGAAGGAAAAAAGGGAGGTAGGGAGGGACGAATGAAGTGAGAGAGGAACTGAGGGAAGAACCGAGGGTGGGAGGAAGTGAGGAGGGAAGGAGGGATTAAGAAAGGGAGGGAGGGAGGGACGAGGGAGGAAACAGAGTCTGTTTGACAGAATCATGGAGAAGGTAAAAATGAAAGGTGGAAGGGAGGGAGGGAAAGAGGGAGGGAGAAAGGGAGCGAATAAGTAAGGGAGAGTTGGAGGAAGGAAGGAATTGTAATCGTGTGTATTGGTCTCTTGTATTGTTTATATTTTGCCTTCAGCAGACAATGGTTTATTTCTCTATTGCGTGGTATGTTTTGTCAAAGTGTATATATTTATTTGCCTGATACATGGTTTATAACGTGCAGTGAAATTGCATTCCCTACTTGTTCGTTGTCTGGTTTCTATCGTGTTGTCATAGTAACATTTGCTATGTGCCTGCTGCGTTATTTATGTCTTAACTACGTGTCATTTCTTTGTCTGTTGTGTGACATTTGCGTTGCCATCAGTGTCATAGTATAACTGTAAGTACAGTAAAGTAACCCATAGCATTACTGCCGTAGGGGTGTGAGATGTTCGCGATCTCACATTTCAGCTGTTCGGCTATATGTGTGCGGTAGCCATCTCCTCTGCCTCGCTGCTTTCACTTCCCGAACTAGGGAATGCACCCAGGACCAATCAGATGCGAAGCCAGTACGCTAACCACTACGCGACTTCCTATAACTGTATACTTGAAATCCTCTTAAAATCTCAGCATCACGTTTCTAATACAATATTGTCTTTGACGTTAGTTAGTTGGTTAGTTGGTTGGTTAGTTGGTTGGTTGGTTGGTTGGCTGGCTGGCTGGCTGGTTGGTTGGTTGGTTGGTTATTCTCATTTCACTTATGTCGTTTTGCGTGGTGGGGAGCTCAAGTCATCTGTCGTGCGCCAAGTACGTTACGTCGGTCAATGTGAGCCCATGTATTTGTATAATTAATCTGTCATCTACTGTCACTTGATCCATGCATTTACGTGTTTGCTAGCGTTAGTCAGAATGATGTGAAGGGACTGAGGCAAGGTCAGGATGATGTGAAGTGACTGAGCCAAGCTAAGGATGATGTGAAGTGATTGGATCAATGTAACATCAATCTAGCATTTGCCCAGTCACTTCACATCATTCTGACCTTTATATAATCATTTCACATCACTAGAGCCTTGGCCCATTTTCTTGACATTACTCGAGTCTTGAACCAATCACGTCACATCCTGCGGCCCTGACCGTGTCACAACATCATGCGAAGAATGTCAAATTGTCCAAATATATTACGTTGTCTTGTCTCATTTACCGACTTCTATACATCACCTGGCTGCTTCATTTAACATCATAAGGTCACCCTTTAAAAAATACAGGAGGAAGCAGACCCTTACATAAAATGCATGCTGAAGTCGGATGCACTGGACCGACAGTCGCAAAATAAAAATCACAGTGCAACGCACACAGCCTTGGGAAATAGAGAAATAAGAAAAAAAATATATATATAACTAAAACAAACAAAAATAAGGCCACCATCATTTTTCCTGACCTCGTTAAACCTATTGTTCTCTTATTTCATATTTTGACTTCCTGTAGACATTTGTCCTACCTGTCTTTGGCGCATAACTTATTTTCATTCATCCCATGGATCGAAATTGTGTCTATACGCGGCTACTGACAAATTTATTTGACTTTAAAACAAATTTGGGATTTTTAGTTTGAGATTAAATTTGGCAAATGAAGGGTTAACACTATGCGTACAATAATTGCATACCAATAGCAATCCTCAGTATCCCTTCCAGGGAAGCCATGAGAACGTCAAAATGAACGTCCAGGAATAAAAAGGGAAAATTCCAGACTAAGCACTTAACAACTAGCTTAGATGATGATTGAAGGAAAATACAGCCTCAAGGACTGGGCTCACGTATACAGAGATAGATAAGGAAAGGGAGCAGTTATGGCTGGTGGAGGAGGCACCGTTGTAAGATACACCAATAAGAAGATAACAAATAGGGCTTTCTCTAACGGAAAGATTTCTTCCAATCTTAGAGCAGAGTCTATGGCGCTCCTACAGGCACTAAGTATGTTCACCAGACCAGGCGAACACCCACAAACTTAGATTGTTTTCTTAAAAATTGAAGATCACTTCTAGAAGCAATACAAAACTCCAGAGGTGAACAAATGCGCGAGAAATCAGATCAGAGATAAACAAAATCCAAAGAACCTAAACAGTTGCTCTACAGTAGCTACCATCACACTGTGGAATCACTAGATATGAGAGAGTCGATCCCCTGTCCAAAGAAGGATGCACGATTGAGCAACTTATCAATGCAGTGTCTTATCGAGAGGTAAAAACCAGTATACACAATCAGTACAACTCAAAATGGAAGAAAAACATAGAAGTGAGCACTAGACCTGACCCAATCCACCAGCTCAACAGACACCAACAAACCACCATCTTTCTCCTGAGAACAGGTTAGACTATTGGATCACCTACATCACATCAAGATATCATTGACAAGTGACTGCCCGTGTGGAACTGGAATACAGATCCCTGAACACATCCTACAGGGCTGCTCAACATACAGAGGCCTACGACACCAAACCCGGCCATAGGGAGCCGAAGTGACTCAGAATCTATAGAGCTGACACCCGGATCTGGAGAGGACTGAACTTTGTCCTAGCGACAGGACTAAAGATCTAACGTGACCAAAAAGCTTGAACGAAGAAGAAGACGAAGAAGAAGACGAAGACGATTTCTCGGGAAAATCTATGGAGATATCAATTCTCGCTAACCAATGTTTTCTTCAGAAATGTTTAATTTAACGTCTAAAAGCGCACAAAGAAGAAAGTTTCATTTCCGATATTTCATGAATCAAAGTGCATTCCATTTTGGTTACTATCAAAGAAAGAGAACGGCTGTGATCAATTGCCTGGTGGCATAGAGGATGCATACATTAGTAGTTTTTGTTTTCCTAAGGTGAGCGTTTATGCTAAACAAAAGCAAAAAAATGCCCATTGACTCACAATAAGATTGATTGGCGTATTGGGGCCACGCCTTCCATTTGTGATTGATGCCGTATTGTGACCACGCCCACATCCGGTGATTGATTATTGCTTTCTCAAGTAAGGTGATTGAACATCCCTATATCTGTCATTTGTTCATCCAATCTTATTTCTTCTCTTGTCTTTCCTTCTATCTTTATACGAAATGACCTCTCCAGTGGAAGCGCTGTTAGAGCACATGCCCCAGTAAGTAACCGGCCCTGTTCAGTCCAGTCGCAAACGGGTGCCTGACTCTGATAGAGGTAAAGAATGTGAATTAAAGATATTGAAGTAGCACTCTGGTCACAATATCACATAAACATATTACTTTACCAAACGATATCTATCACTTCGTCTCGAACGATATCAATTGCTTTAGACCTGTTCCCATTGGTTCCATGTATTAATATTTTTAAAATATTTATCCCGGCATAGATCTTTGGAAGCGAAGAAGATGCCCTTTTACAAAAGAATGCTGCGGATGCCAGTGGATTCCAAGGGATACAGTCCTTAACGAGGCGTAGACACAAAGACACCTTATTGGAAAGGATACAGTCCTTAACGAGGCGCAGACACAAAGATAACTTATTGGAAAGGATACAGTCCTTAACGAGGCGCAGACACAAAGACAACTTATTGGAAATGATACAGTCCTTAACGAGGCGCAGACACAAAGACAACTTATTGGAAAGGATACAGTCCTTAACGAGGCGCAGACACAAAGACAACTTATTGGAAAGATCAGAACAGGGTAGTCATCCTTTTCAAGGCAGTTTATGAGAAGAGGAAATGTGGAGCACGTTGAGACAACGGGAAAGATAGCAGGAAAGAAAGATAGGGGAAGGCAAAGAGTGAAGATGTTGGATAGCCTGAGAGACAGGGGAAGGCAAAGAGTGAAGATGTTGGATAGCCTGAGAGACAGGGGAAGGCAAAGAGTGAAGATGTTGGATAGCCTGAGAGACAGGGGAAGGCAAAGAGTGAAGATGTTGGATAGCCTGAGAGACAGGGGAAGGCAAAGAGTGAAGATGTTGGATAGCCTGAGAGACAGGGGAAGGCAAAGAGTGAAGATGTTGGATAGCCTGAGAGACAGGGGAAGGCAAAGAGTGAAGATGTTGGATAGCCTGAGAGACAGGGGAAGGCAAAGAGTGAAGATGTTGGATAGCCTGAGAGACAGGGGAAGGCAAAGAGTGAAGATGTTGGATAGCCTGAGAGACAGGGGAAGGCAACGAGTGAAGATGTTGGATAGCCTGAGAGACAGGGGAAGGCAAAGAGTGAAGATGTTGGATAGCCTGAGAGACACGGGAAGGCAAAGAGTGAAGATGTTGGATAGCCTGAGAGACAGGGGAAGGCAACGAGTGAAGATGTTGGATAGCCTGAGAGACAGGAGAAGGCAAAGAGTGAAGATGTTGGATAGCCTGAGAGACAGGGGAAGGCAAAGAGTGAAGATGTTGGATAGCCTGAGAGACAGGGGAAGGCAAAGAGTGAAGATATTGGATAGCCTGAGAGACAGGGGAAGGCAAAGAGTGAAGATGTTGGATAACCTGAGAGACAGGGGAAGGCAAAGAGTGAAGATGTTGGATAGCCTGAGAGACAGGGGAAGGCAAAGAGTGAAGATGTTGGATAGCCTGAGAGACAGGGGAAGGCAAAGAGTGAAGATGTTGGATAGCCTGAGAGACAGGGGAAGGCAAAGAGTGAAGATGTTGGATAGCCTGAGAGACAGGGGAAGGCAAAGAGTGAAGATGTTGGATAGCCTGAGAGACAGGGGAAGGCAAAGAGTGAAGATGTTGGATAGCCTGAGAGACAGGGGAAGGCAAAGAGTGAAGATGTTGGATAGCCTGAGAGACAGGGGAAGGCAAAGAGAGAAGATGTTGGATAGCCTGAGAGACAGGGGAAGGAAAAGAGTGAAGATGTTGGATAGCCTGAGAGACAGGGGAAGGCAAAGAGAGAAGATGTTGGATAGCCTGAGAGACAGGGGAAGACAAAGAGTGAAGATGTTGGATAGCCTGAGAGACAGGGGAAGGCAAAGAGTGAAGATGTTGGATAGCCTGAGAGACAGGGGAAGGCAAAGAGTGAAGATGTTGGATAGCCTGAGAGACAGGGGAAGGCAAAGAGTGAAGATGTTGGATAGCCTGAGAGACAGGGGAAGGCAACGAGTGAAGATGTTGGATAGCCTGAGAGACAGGGGAAGGCAAAGAGTGAAGATGTTGGATAGCCTGAGAGACAGGGGAAGGCAAAGAGTGAAGATGTTGGATAGCCTGAGAGACAGGGGAAGGCAAAGAGTGAAGATGTTGGATAGCCTGAGAGACAGGGGAAGGCAAAGAGAGAAGATGTTGGATAGCCTGAGAGACAGGGGAAGGCAAAGAGAGAAGAGGTTGGATAGCCTGAGAGACAGGGGAAGACAAAGAGTGAAGATGTTGGATAGCCTGAGAGACAGGGGAAGGCAAAGAGTGAAGATGTTGGATAGCCTGAGAGACAGGGGAAGGCAAAGAGTGAAGATGTTGGATAGCCTGAGAGACAGGGGAAGGCAAAGAGTGAAGATGTTGGATAGCCTGAGAGACAGGGGAAGGCAAAGAGTGAAGATGTTGAATAGCCTGAGAGAATTGCACGGGCAACAACAGAGTTGGTAAACGACACACGTGATAGAAGCGGATGGAGGTCGATGATCGCCAACGCCAACCGACAGGGCACCTGATGATGATTATCAACCCCCCTACCTCCAAATGCCTCCCCTTTCCCGCCCCTTGCCCTCCCTCATTTTCTTCACACTCACTGTATTCCGTCTTTTTGTGTTGCCATCCTCCCGACATTCTTTCTTACTTTTTTTATTGCGTTCCCCGTCACTAGTTTTCACTTCTTTGTCCTTATTTTTAGACTTCTATCCAAGGTCGACGATGCAGCACAGTAAATGAGCTGACAGCAGCTAGCGACCGACATCTGGCTGTTTGCGTCAGGGGCAGTTTACCAGAGCTGACCAAGACCCTATTGCGCTTCAAACCGTCGTCCCTGGAAACCGGCTGCACTAGTACAGCTTGGATAAGAGAACAGCAATCATAGTAGGAAGTCGGACCTGGTATCTAAAATGGCCAGCTGAAACCGATGTGTCAGACCTACAACCAGAGGGGACGGCGTGGCCTAGTGGTTAAGTGGCACGGCTCACGACCCCCATCACAGCACCGGCCGTTACCCCGGGGAAGCAAACCCTTAAAAATTGCAGGAGGAAGCAGACCCTTACATAAAATGCGTGCTGAAGTCGGATGCACTGGGCCGACAGGCGCAAAATAAAAACCACAGTGCAACGCACACCGCCTTGGGGAATAGAGAAATAAGGCGAACGCAAAAAAAAAAAAAGAAAAGACCTACAACCACTGACATGGTCGATTCGCATGGAATTCTTACACGTAGGATAGAGATTAGAAAAACCAAGCCTTGGTATTGTAATTTGTTAATATGGTTGCTAAGAATGTCAAGAATGCCCTGCGCGTGCCATCACGGTGCAGACAAACAACAAGACGCCATAATTGCATTTAAAAGATGGCCGCCGCAATTATTGAAATATACTAAAGAGAAGCAAGGTACTGTTTTTCCGTTGTTTGAGCAGCGAAGGAGTGAAACCAATGCCAATTCATCGGCGAATGAATGTCCAGTGCGATGATGCATGCCTTTCACTCCAGCAAATGTATGAGTGGAGTTGGAGGTTTCAAAATGACCTGAGTTTTGTGACAGACTGTTCACGGCCGAGTTAGATAGACCGAGTGATGACCACAGAGTAGATTTGTAGCCGTTGCCCGCCTCATAAAAAGAGAAATTGGCGATTGACTACGAAAGAAAATGCCGTACATCTAGACATCAGTCAAGGTTCAGCACACCACATCATCCATGACAACATCATTTTCAGAACAAACGCTGTATACAAAAAAAAGAAATAGAAAAACAAGAAAAAGAAAAAGAGGAGGAAGAAGAAGATACTAATCTGCTTCCATTTCCTCTTATTATTAAATATCTTCCCTTGTAACTTACTTTTTTATATTCCCTCTTCCCCCTCCCCCCTCAAACCATCTGTTTGGAAACCGTTCCCTTTTCCTTCCTTTATTTTCTTTTTGGTTATATTATTTCATTAGTGGATCTGTTTCAGCTTAACTTCCTTTGTGGATAAATCTTTTTTATCTCCACGCACGTACAATACATTCAAACTATATCCCTTTCTCTCCATCTACTAACAATACATTAAAAATATCTCTCTTTCTCTCCATCTACTAACAATACATTAAAAATATATCTCTTTCTCTCGATCTACTTTCAATACATTTCATATATACATCTTTCTCTCCATCCACTCACAATACATTTCATATATACATCTTTCTCTCCATCCACTTACAATACATTTCATATATACATCTTTCTCTCCATCCACTCACAATACATTTCATATATACATCTTTCTCTCCATCCACTTACAATGCATTTCAGATATATCTCATTCGCTTCATCCACTTGCCATACATTTCCGATATATCTCTTTCTCTCTATCCACTTAAAGACATTTAAGATATATATTTTCTTCTCCACTCACTTATCATCCATTTGTGATATATGTCTTTCTCTAACCAACCCCGACCCCGTATATAAATAATATATCATCATCTAGTACTCTAGTACTCCGTCCTCCCAATGTATTTCCCTTACCCTGGCATTAAACTCTCGCTTTAAATATGTATCCATCTCATTACTGATTCGTATTGCATTCTCATTTCATGTTTTATCAACGTATATATTTGCGTATCTCTTCTCTCCTTCTCTTTCCCATCTCTCCAGCATCACTCATTTTTGCCTTTCTTATACACTCCAAAAGTCAGCAAATTTACCGACGGAAAACCGTAACAAAAATGTTCAGTACACATTAACGACCTCTAAACATTCTTCGCTCTTATCCACTCCACCTTTTTTCACTCTCTCACCTTGTCTGAGAGTCACTTAACTGCGTCGCGTTGCCCAAAGGACTTCTGTTCTCGTCTCCTGGAGACGCCCCTGACGAGACGTCGACGACTTAATACTGCATCGATCACCAGTTTTTTGCCTCGCCACAAGACTCCCCTGGGGACCACGTGTCTTTCATTAACAACATCCCTAATCCTTAAACAAGACAACGACATTGGTTCTTGCCTTCGTGCCGATAGCTGCCTGGCTATTTCCCCGACCGAAAACGAGATCACGGATACCGGTAATGACTGTGGGATTAGCTTGAAAGATGTACAGACGTATGTCGTAGAAATAGAGGAGCTTTAAAAATGGATGATGAAAATGAGAAGATGTATTGTTTCACCTACTCATGTGTAGATAGGCGGTAATGTTTTTTTGAGACCGCAATGGCTTCTGGGTCGACCCGGCCTTAAATGGGTACCGGTTCAGTCCGGGAAGTAGAAGCGGCGGGGGAGAGGAGATGGCTACTGCCCTCATATAGCAGAGCCTTTGAAATGTGAGATCGCTAACACCTCACACCCTTACGGCAGTAATGATATGGGTTACTTTACTTTACTACTCATTTACGTTGCTAGACGTCCAATGAAAGCTGAAATATTCGTGTGTGTGCCATGCACGTTGCAGTTAAAGTATATTCAATAAAACATCGTTACAAGAAACTAACATAACAAAAATGTGCATGTCTGTGGTTGAACGAAAATCATTATATAAAATACGGTTTTTAATTGCCCTAATATCAAAATGGAAAATTAATCCGATGTAGCGCATTGGTCCCCAGCCGAGCGATCTGGTTTTGATCCCCAATTTGTGTTGAATTTTTCTGATCGTAAAAGAGACAAACACCAGATAGTATCTCTCAGAAAACAATGCTATACAGAAACAATTGATACAAGGCCATGGGCCAACGACGAAAAAGATAGAAAGCAGAAATAACAGAAGCAGTAAAGTTCCCCGTGTACGAAGCATCTACTAGGGCATGGTCAAGAAACTTCTTTACAACCTGACGCTGAAAGGCGCAAGCAAGATAAAACGCGGAAAGAATAATAATTCGATGTTGTATTTTAATTCTATCTTGTTTGGGTTAATATACAAACAAAAAACAATCACGGAGTATTCTCCACTACCAGAACGTAAGGAATTCTGCTGCAAAAGCTACAAAGGAGAGTAAAGGAATAGGTAGGGCAGGCAAAGCGAAGATATGAACTGCCACCTTGATTAGAACAACGTCTCAAATGTTCACACGTTTCATTAAGCTCCGATGGAGATCTACAGCGTTCGTGCATCTTTGTGACTTTTATTATTTTCAATTCTTTGCAAGTTTTCTTTAACACACTCGATACATTGTTGTCGTTGTCGTCCTCTTGCCCTAAAGACCGTTCTGCGTGTGTTATAGAGTGTCAAACTGTTTCGGATGGTATGTGAGATTACTGATAACATGTTAGCTCTTACTGCCACCGGACTTGATGCGTATTATTATTACGGCACGCTCTATTAGTCACGGATATAAGTGACATTTTGAAATCAATCAATAAGAGCTTGTTGGATGAGGACACCACAATAGATGAAGCAGCAATCCAAAGACTGCAAAGTTTCGACATTAAACGACGTTCTAGCGCAGTGGGGCCCATGAGAGGACGGCACATGAGAGTGTACAACCAGCGAGCTACAGGAACCATCATCATCCATACCTTAGGCCATTTGAATTAGCACCTATGGGTATGCCCGAAATGCAGTGACGTCGATTCTTAGAAACAGAAACACGCTCCAGTCAACACATCTGACAATGGCTCATATCTCTCTCAAGCGCTTATATGTAGCAGAGCGGTAGCGAACTCGATTCACACAGTGAGTGATCAGATTTTAATCCTCGTTATTGACGCACTCAACCGACCCAGCTGTAAACGGGTACCTGGTTTAGCTGTTAGAGAAAGGAATGTAAAGAGGAAGGGGACTTGGCTCCCCACTTTATTAATAGATAAGACGTGACACAATAATCTCACTAACACTTCACCCGTAACAGTGACGACTGCTATGTAACTACCTTCATCTTCCAATTAATCACAAATATATCCACTCCTTACGGAGCATAGGTCATCAAAAACTACACACCGCATGTCTTTCATGAGCCCTCCATACCAGTTCTGGTCACGTCGTGCATATGGGGTCCTGATATTTGGCATCCAGCTATTCTTCCAAGTGTGTCTCGTTCGTCCGCTGTTCCTTCTACCCTGTGGATTCCAGAACAGAGACTGTCTTGTAATGTGATTTACCGCATTCCGTAATGTGTCGCCTATACAACTCCAACGCCTCGTCCCTATGCTATACACCACTGCTATCCCTTTCACTCTTTCCAAAAGTGCCAAAAATGTGATATTATCAAACATGTTGCTCCCTTTATCTAACAAAAACGTCGAAGCAGGTAAAAAAAAGATTACGGGAATTAACCATCCCATCCCATAAAGTATTATCATTATTTTTTTGCGTTCGTCTTATTTCTCTAATCACCAAGGCGGTGTACGTAGCACTGTGGTTTTTATTTTGCGCCTGTCGGTGGCCCAGAGCATCCGACTTCAGCATCCATTTTATGTAAGGGTCTGCTTCCTCCTGCATTTTCTAAGGGTTTGCTTCCCCGGGGTAATGACCGGTGCTGTAATGGGGATCGAACCCAGCACCTTCAGATTGTGAGCCGTGCTACTTAACCACTTGGGCACGCCGTCCCCTGCCATAGAGTATAATTCCTTGTGCAATGAAATATATAACAAACATCCCCATCAGCATGTCGGGATTCCTGAATCGTATGTGTGTCGGACCGAAAGGTGCAAATATCGCAGTCAAGATGTAATCTACGACACAACGCATTTCGATCTCTAGACAATATTCTGCTACTTGCAAAGCCATTCTCATGGCTAGGTAGTGGGAGACTGAGAACGAATGAAGAAGACGAAGACAAAGAAGAAGAAGAAGAAGAAGACGAAGAGGGAAACATGCCGTGGAACTACAGTAACACACCTTGTTGTATTAACCCCTTTCCAGCCTGATGTTTGCTGCCACGTTGACGGATGACTTCAAAGGCAGTGATGTTGGAGTCAGTCCACAATCGCCTAGACGGTGAGTTCTTCAATCTGAGAAGACTGCAAGCAAGAACAGAGGCACACACTTAGACCATTTGTGAACTTCTCTTTGCTGATTATTACGCAGCTCAATGCAGTTCAGAGACTTTCTTTGTTGGTGTGCGTTTTGCCATTTTTCTCTATACTCTAAGGCGCTGTGCGTTGCACTATGTTTTTTTGTTTTTTGTTTATTATTTGGCTCGAATTTTATGTAAGGGTCTGCTTCCTTCTGCGTTGTCAAAGGGTTTGCTTCCTTCTGCGTTGTCAAAGGATTTGCTTCCTTCTGCGTTGTCAAAGGGTCTGCTTCCTTCTGCGTTGTCAAAGGGTTTGCTTCCTTCTGCGTTGTCAAAGGGTTTGCTTCCTTCTGCGTTGTCAAAGGATTTGCTTCCTTCTGCGTTGTCAAAGGGTTTGCGTCCTTCTGCGTTGTCAAAGGATTTGCTTCTTTCTGCGTTGTCAAAGGGTCTGCTTCCTTCTGCATTGTCAAAGGGTCTGCTTCCTTCTGCGTTGTCAAAGGGTCTGCTTCCTTCTGCGTTGTCAAAGGGTCTGCTTCCTTCTGCGTTGTCAAAGGGTCTGCTTCCTTCTGCGTTGTCAAAGGGTCTGCTTCCTTCTGCGTTGTCAAAGGGTCTGCTTCCTTCTGCGTTGTCAAAGGGTCTGCTTCCTTCTGCGTTGTCAAAGGGTTTGCTTCCTTCTGCGTTGTCAAAGGGTTTGCTTCCTTCTGCGTTGTCAAAGGGTCTGCTTCCTTCTGCGTTGTCAAAGGGTTTGCTTCCTTCTGCGTTGTCAAAGGATTTGCTTCCTTCTGCGTTGTCAAAGGGTCTGCTTCCTTCTGCGATGTCAAAGGATTTGCTTCCTTCTGCGTTGTCAAAGGGTTTGCTTCCTTCTGCGTTGTCAAAGGGTTTGCTTCCTTCTGCGTTGTCAAAGGGTTTGCTTCCTTCTGCGTTGTCAAAGGGTTTGCTTCCTTCTGCGTTGTCAAAGGATTTGCTTCCTTCTGCGTTGTCAAAGGGTTTGCTTCCTTCTGCGTTGTCAAAGGGTTTGCTTCCTTCTGCGTTGTCAAAGGATTTGCTTCCTTCTGCGTTGTCAAAGGGTTTGCTTCCTTCTGCGTTGTCAAAGGGTTTGCTTCCTTCTGCGTTGTCAAAGGATTTGATTCCTTCTGCGTTGTCAAAGGGTTTGCTTCCTTCTGCGTTGTCAAAGGGTCTGCTTCCTTCTGGGTTGTCAAAGGATTTGCTTCCTTCTGCGTTGTCAAAGGATTTGCTTCCTTCTGCGTTGTCAAAGGGTCTGCTTCCTTCTGCGTTGTCAAAGGGTCTGCTTCCTTCTGCGTTGTCAAAGGGTCTGCTTCCTTCTGCGTTGTCAAAGGGTCTGCTTCCTTCTGCGTTGTCAAAGGGTCTGCTTCCTTCTGCGTTGTCAAAGGGTCTGCTTCCTTCTGCGTTGTCAAAGGGTTTGCTTCCTTCTGCGTTGTCAAAGGGTTTGCTTCCTTCTGCGTTGTCAAAGGGTCTGCTTCCTTCTGCGTTGTCAAAGGGTTTGCTTCCTTCTGCGTTGTCAAAGGATTTGCTTCCTTCTGCGTTGTCAAAGGGTCTGCTTCCTTCTGCGTTGTCAAAGGATTTGCTTCCTTCTGCGTTGTCAAAGGGTTTGCTTCCTTCTGTGTTGTCAAAGGGTTTGCTTCCTTCTGCGTTGTCAAAGGATTTGCTTCCTTCTGCGTTGTCAAAGGGTCTGCTTCCTTCTGCGTTGTCAAAGGATTTGCTTCCTTCTGCGTTGTCAAAGGGTTTGCTTCCTTCTGCGTTGTCAAAGGGTTTGCTTCCTTCTGCGCTGTCAAAGGATTTGCTTCCTTCTGCGTTGTCAAAGGGTTTGCTTCCTTCTGCTTTGTCAAAGGGTTTGCTTCCTTCTGCGTTGTCAAAGGGTCTGCTTCCTTCTGGGTTGTCAAAGGGTTTGCTTCCTTCTGCGTTGTCAAAGGGTTTGCTTCCTTCTGCATTGTCAAAGGGTTTGCTTCCTTCTGCGTTGTCAAAGGGTTTGCTTCCTTCTGCGCTGTCAAAGGGTTTGCTTCCTAGGGGAAACGGCCGCTGCTGTGAATGGGGAGAGAACCCAGCACTTTCGTATTGTGAGCTGTGTTACTTAACCACAAGACCACGCCGTCCCCTAATTCAGAGACTGAAATCTTCTGATGGCATGTTTGCAGCAGCCTGCAATAGCTACTGTCTCGCCATTTCTACCAGCAAGATTGAAGTGCATCACACCAAGCAATCTTAATCTGTGTCAATCATGATCTTTGTCAATCATAATCTTAATTTGTGTCAATCTTATCTTTGTCAATCATAATCTTTGTCAATCATAATCTTTGTCAATCTTAATCTTTGTCAATCACAATCTTTGTAAATGTTAATCTTTGTCAATCGTAATCTTTTGTAAATGTTAATCTTTGTCAATCATAATCTTTGTAAATGTTGATCTTTGTCAATCATAATCTTTGTAAATGTTAATCTTTGTCAATCATAATCTTTGTAAATGTTAATCTTTGTCAATCGTAATCTTTGTAAATGTTAATCTTTGTCAATCATAATCTTTGTAAATGTTAATCTTTGTCAATCGTAATCTTTGTAAATGTTAATCTTTGTCAATCATAATCTTTGTAAATGTTAATCTTTGTCAATCGTAATCTTTGTAAATGTTAATCTTTGTCAATCATAATCTTTGTAAATGTTAATCTTTGTCAATCATAATCTTTGTAAATGTTAATCTTTGTCAATCATAATCTTTGTAAATGTTAATCTTTGTCAATTGTAATCTTTGTAAATGTTAATCTTTGTCAATTATAATCTTTGTAAATGTTAATCTTTGTCAATCATAATCTTTGTAAATGTTAATCTTTGTCAATCATAATCTTTGTAAATGTTAATCTTTGTCAATCTTAATCAATCTTAATCTTTGTCAATCTTAATCAATCTTAATATTTGTCAATCTTTTTCAATCTTAATGCTTGTCAATCTTTTTCGATCTAAACTTAATCTTTATCAATCTTAATCGTTGTCAATCTTTGCCTTCGTCAATCTTAATCTTTGACAATCTTAATGATTGTCAATCTTAATTGTTGTAAATCTTAATTTAAATCACATTTTTCCTTAATACCTAAATATTGTATTCTCAATTTGGTTTTCACAAAAAATTTCGAACAATTTTTTTCCAGATATCATTTTATAGAAGTCTTGTTTTTATCCGAAGTATTTGAAGTCTTGCGCCAAATCTCTTTGTCCTTTAAACAATATTTTTTTAAATGTATTTTTCATTAGTTTTTTTTTAAGTTTAGCTTTTTTGCAGTAAAGTTTTTTCAGTATACTTATTTCAGTATAGTTTTTTAGTATATTTTTATAATCAAATGAGAAACGTATGACAGTACTCTAATAAAATGACGAATTTAAAAAATATTACGAACTTGCATGTTTTCGTTGGGAACGTACGGATGTGAAAAGTAGACCACCACACAAACATTTCATTAAAGAATGTAATCTTATGTACTAAAATGGACACAAGATATCACGGAAGTCCTGAGAATGATAGCGATAGAATCGGGAGTTCTGGCTAGAGATCTAGGGTCTTACAGATTGACTATTGGGAGGGCGACGTTCTGGCTAGAGATCTAGAGTCTTACAGATTGACTATTGGGAGGGCGACGTTCTGGCTAGAGATCTAGAGTCTTACAGATTGACTATTGGGAGGGCGACGTTCTGGTTAGAGATCTAGAGTCTTACAGATTGACTATTGGGAGGGCGACGTTCTGGTTAGAGATCTAGAGTCTTACAGATTGACTATTGGGAGGGCGACGTTCTGGCTAGAGATCTAGAGTCTTACAGATCGACTATTATGACAGTGACGTTCTGGCTAGAGATCAAAAGTCTTACAGATCGGATGTTTTAGGAGCGACATTCTAAATCAAACATGCCAAACGTTGATGATATTTTTTCTACAAAATACTTAAATTGTTGTTCCAAACCTCCATGTTCATCCATCCCCCTCCTCACTCCTCAATCCCACCCCCTCTCTAAAAAATATGCTTCAGCATGCTCATCTCTCAAGTAAAGTAACCACATGTGTCCCTACCCTCCTTGGCGAACTGTTTCATACTTGACTTGTCTTGCCATGTCTTGTATCCCTCAATTGATCTTCTGGTTGAGTCGACATAAGTTAAAATATATTACGTTTATTTTACCGATGTTTAAAAATGCCATACCATGCCGAAATCGGATGTGTCAGATCGAAAGAGACAAATATCGCAGTCAAACTGTAAACTACGACACAACGCATTCCTTTTTCCGGATTACGTCCTGTTATTTGTATTTGCACTTTTCAGGGCTTGGTAGCGAAAGATTGAGAGGGCTTGGTAGCGAAAGATTGAGAACGAATGAAAACGATAAAGAAGAATATATGTTTAATATAATTTTAACACAGTAACAATGCCAATTTTTCAGTGACCTGTTCCAGTCAGCGACCCAAAACTGACTGCTGACGTCAGTGCCAGCTATCTAGAGATTCCAGGACCCTTCTCCGCCATCACGTGGTGATCCTAGATAACTGGCTGCAGCAGGGCAGACTGGATAATTAGAAGGGTTCGAAGAAGGAAGCCTAACCCGGTACCCAAAATGACCAAAAGTTAATGCTTAGTACCGCCAACGGCAACTGTTACCGTAGGAGTGACATTTACCTTTACGAACTGTATAGTAGGTTGTGGACAATCCCGATTATGAAAATTTGTAGCTCGGTATTTAGTCAACGCCTCTGCTGCTTCTAGACTAAATGCTGAGCGCTCACAGAGGCGGAAGCCAGACCATCTATTCGAATGATGTCCGGGTGGCTTCCTGAGTCGGACGTGTCGAACCGAAAGGTTGAACATCGCAGACAAGCTGTATGTAAACTACAACACAACGCATTCCGTTCTCCGGGCTATATACTACTACTTGCAAACCCCGTTTTAGGGCTTGGTAGCGGGGGATTGAGAACAAACGAAGAAGAATAACATTAACAACATATGTTAAATGTATGTTATTTCAACTTGATGTATTGTTCCTCGATTTGTTTTCAACAAAGAGTGACATTTGTCTGCTGATTCAGAGGATTCTCTGCTATATTATATATAACCACAAAGACATAAATCTTGTTTTTCATGTAAAAACTTGACATTTCAGTTTTTCTTTAAATCCCCATTCTAATGTCCCTTGATCTGATTGACTGTATTTTCTCCACCTTAACAGACAGACCTGCCATTTGTGAATGAATATTTCTAATCCAGGATCATTCCAAAAGTGGAAACCTGTTGTATGTCACCTAGTTATCATGTCGACGTGGTCATGCTGTCCAGCATTGTCTACCATGCTGGTTGAGGCGTATTTGCGGAACGGCTAATTAGGAGGAGATGCACAGACAATTACACATGACAGTCGAAGGGTAGTGTGTAAGCTGTGCTTTTATTTAGACTTAGAAAGATTCGTATTTATGTCTAGAATTTTAGAGGGTGGTAGATCAAGCTCCTGTCGAGCAAACAGTTTGTGAACACGCTGTGGATGAGTCCCAGGCCGTATGCAATGAGGATGTTTTCTTTCTGATTTGATATAACCAGGTGGTGTAGGGATGGATGGCCGTGGGGTCGAGACTATGAGGGAGAGGATCGCTTCCAATCTTTAATTTTCATTATTTGCTTCCAGAGCTTATGGTCGAGTATAATTACGGCAAAGGAGGTTGCACGTCCGTGTTGTTCAAACGGCGACGGTTTAGCATGGTGAGTGTGCTCACAAGGCTTGTCCGTAGGATGGCTTCGTTGGTTGAGACCGGAACAAACAAGTGGATCTCAACACTTTGCCTCTGGCTACGCATGTGGAAGACTTCAAAGTTAGTTAGTTAGTTAGTTAGTTAGTTAGTTAGTTAGTTAGTTGTCCATTGCAAGTGGTGATGGTGACATCATCAGACGGCTTTGTTTTGATGATGTAATTTTCTCTGTGCTGAGATTATAGTGAGGAAGAACTGCGCTGGTCATCAACTTCACTCTCTGGTCCTGAGCGACCTTGGAACAGTGGCATGACATAATTCAATATACCTGGAAGTAACTCAGGATGCAGGCACTCTAGTCCCACCTCTCTTGAGACCAGGAGTCTCTTGAAAACTGTGGAATTCAATGGCCTACCGTTTCAGTTCATCGCTTTGGGAGGCGAGTGCATAACCTCTCGTCCACATCACTCACTGTGTGAGCGATGTGTCATAGACATGCTGTTAACCGGGCAGGGCCCAATCATACCTAGGCGATGTGTTAGTTCGTTATTATTAGCCCGTGTGTACATTTCCCAGCCACACCAAAACCGGCACTATCATCAAACATTGGAAGGACGCCAATCTAATGTTGTTCAGCTGTGTGCACTGACCGCGTAAATACGATACTGGGTAACCGAAATACTATTGCAATTAGCCGGAGGTCATTCGAGGATAATCGAAGATATTTCAATGTACTTCTGCTTGCCCAGCAGAATAGTCTAGGTTTAGAAACCGTATAGCTGGAAGAGAACGACACTGGTTATGTAAATGTGTAGCTAGGTTTTTAGTGAACGCCTCTACTGGTTTCAAACTCGCCTTCAAAGAGGCGGCGGCAAGACCGACTTTTCGAATGATCTCCGTGTGGATTTGTGCTTCGTAGTTTTGTTTACTTTCCACGTAAACGAAATCCTCATTGGCGTTGACATGAATTCAATCGAAATTTGTGATGCAAAGAGAATCGATGAACAAAATAACTAGTCAGACACTTGTGTAGTTTCTTCTTCTTCTTCCTCTTCTTCTTCTTCGTTCATTCTCAATCTCCCACTACCAAACCCCGAAAGGGTAAGTAGCAGAATTTAGTCCATAGAACGGAATGCGTTGTGTCGTAGTTTACAGCTTGCTGCGATATTTGCACCTTTCGGTCCAACACTCCGACGTCAGCAAGCATTTTTTGAGTATCGGGTTAGCATTCCCTTTTCGATCCCTTCTCCTTAGCCAGTCTGCCCTGCTGCAGCCTGTTATCCAGGATCACCGCGTGGAGGTGTAGAAGGGTCTTGGCAGCTCTGGTTCGCTGGCCCTGACGCGAGCAGTCAGCTTTGGGTCGCTGTCTAATGCAGCTCATGCGCTGCTCAGCATCTTGATCCCACTTGTGTAGTTTGATAATATCAGAACCTTTAAATCAGTGGTTTCAAAACTGCATGCAGTAGATGGTTTACTTGTGTGTTAAGAAACATTCCAATATTTTCACCAAGTGCGCACTGCAACTGCTAAATTGGCTTATTTTCTAACTTCGTGTGCCGTGGCCTGCTCTAAATGATATGAGGACATCTAAAGATGGACAGGACAACGCCTAGCAGATTGCACAATCAAATCAAGACACAAATCACTTCCCAGATCCATTGCCTCAGACTTTTATGTCGTAATGATACTTAAGCCGAACTTAGTGGACGACGAGATAAGATCAGTATATTTTGCCTGACCCTGACTAACATGTCTGATCAGTATATTTTGCCTGACCCTTACTAACATGTCTGATCAGTATATTTTGCCTGACCCTTACTAACATGTCTGATCAGTATATTTTGCCTGACCCTTACTAACATGTCTGATCAGTATATTTTGCCTGACCCTTACTAACATGTCTGATCAGTATATTTTGCTTGACCAGACGTTAGACTCCCCCCCCCCCCCCCCAAGTGTGAGATAAACCAGAGAAATAGAAAGGTACTTTGAGGGTTAAACTGTAAGACAAACAGAAAGGCATGAGCCAAACGAAAGAAATAAATATGGTACGGAATGGTTAAACTAGACACCCAGAAATAGGTGTTATTTGTATGGTTTAACTCTATAACGATAAAAAGTGCTTGCAATAGACGACCAGATTTTAGCGAGAAATATATAGGATTATTAAATCAATCCAGTGAAAGGCGGAAACTTGCAAGAAGCATATCTTTGTATGAGACAATTAGATGTGATAAAAGGAATTGTTCTTTTGCAATGCACTGTTTTTTGAAGACATACGACTGAGACATACCATCCCGTTTATTAGCAATCTGGTTACTTAATGGGGAAGAACAAAACCAACACAAAGGTATCCCGACTACATTTCTCTGTATGTGCCTCTGTGTTAGTAGCCTTAATGTTGGTTTCGCTAATGAGTTTTATTGTTATTTACTCATTTCAGCATGTTGAGCGGCGGATTAGACAGGAAGTAGCGAAGGGTAAGTTGCATTATGAACAAAAATTATCGTTCGTCTATCGTCATGTTTCCAATCTTTGTCTTTTCTATACCTGCATGGAAAATTTTGTTAGGTATGTGTCCCTTATTTTTTCGAGGGCTTGTTGTTAGTTAGATATGTGTATCTCATTTTGACGACGGATAATTGTTATAGATAAGTGTTCCATATTTTGTCGAGCACTAATTCTTAGTTAGAAGTGTGTCCCTTATTTTGTTGAGGTCTTATTGTTAGATATGTGTCCCTTATTTTGCCGAGGGCTTATTATTAGTTAGATAAGTCTCTCCTTTTGACGATGGCTAATTGTTATTTAGATGTGTGTCTCTCATTTTAACGAGAGCTAATTGTTAGTTAGATATGTATCACTCAATTTGACAAGGGATAATTGGTAGTTAGAAATGTATCACTCAATTTGACGAGGGATAATTGGTAGTTAGATATGTATCATTCAATTTGACGAGGGATAATTGGTAGTTAGATATGTATCACTCAATTGGACGAGGGATAATTGGTAGTTAGATATGTATCACTCAATTTGACGAGGGATAATTGGTAGTTAGATATGTATCACTCAATTTGACGAGGGATAATTGGTAGTTAGATATGTATCACTCAATTTGACGAGGGATAATTGGTAGTTAGATATGTATCACTCAATTTGACGAGGGATAATTGGTAGTTAGATATGTATCACTCAATTTGACGAGGGATAATTGGTAGTTAGATATGTATCACTCAATTTGACGAGGGATAATTGGTAGTTAGATATGTATCACTCAATTTGACGAGGGATAATTGGTAGTTAGATATGTATCACTCACTTTGACGAGGGATAATTGGTAGTTAGATATGTATCACTCAATTTGACGAGGGATAATTGGTAGTTAGATATGTATCACTCAATTTGACGAGGGATAATTGGTAGTTAGATATGTATCACTCAATTTGACGAGGGATAATTGGTAGTTAGATATGTATCACTCAATTTGACGAGGGATAATTGGTAGTTAGATATGTATCACTCAATTTGACGAGGGATAATTGGTAGTTAGATATGTATCACTCAATTTGACGAGGGATAATTGGTAGTTAGATATGTATCACTCAATTTGACGAGGGATAATTGGTAGTTAGATATGTATCACTCAATTTGACGAGGGATAATTGGTAGTTAGATATGTATCACTCAATTTGACTAGGGATAATTGGTAGTTAGATATGTATCACTCAATTTGACGAGGGATAATTGGTAGTTAGATATGTATCACTCAATTTGACGAGGGATAATTGGTAGTTAGATATGTATCACTCAATTTGACGAGGGATAATTGGTAGTTAGATATGTATCACTCAATTTGACGAGGGATAATTGGTAGTTAGATATGTATCACTCAATTTGACTAGGGATAATTGGTAGTTAGATATGTATCACTCAATTTGACGAGGGATAATTGGTAGTTAGATATGTATCACTCAATTTGACGAGGGATAATTGGTAGTTAGATATGTATCACTCAATTTGACGAGGGATAATTGGTAGTTAGATATGTATCACTCAATTTGACGAGGGATAGTTGGTAGTTAGATATGTATCACTCAATTTGACGAGGGATAATTGGTAGTTAGATATGTGTCTCTAATTTTGTCGCAATCAAATTCCTAGATATGTATCTCTCATTTTTACGTTGGTTAATTGGTAGACATGGGTCTCTCATTTTATCGAGGGCTAATTGTTAGTTAGATATATGTCTCTCATTTTGACAAGGGTTAACAGTTAGTTAGATGATTGTTCCTAAATTCCACGAGTGCGAATTGTTAGCTAGATGTGTGCCCCTCTGTTTGACGAACCGTGCAGATACTGTCAATAACAGGGTGGCTAGTTTGACCTGGTTAACAATCTAACCAGTCTCATGATTGTTTCTGTCATTTCATGCTGGTTTAAGTTTAAAATGTTACTGTTACGGATCCAGTGGCATCGACCTCTCGCCCTTATGCCCAGTACTACCTTGCAGTATCTGCACGGTTTTGTTACTTGTTGTTTAATGCCCTACAAAATATTCCATTGATGTGACATGGGAGCAAGAATCTCTGTAATATCATCATTGAATACTCAAGGAGATGATCATCAACAGTTTAGTATGGGTGTGTACACAGCTGGTACTCTGGAGTGTGTTCATTTCATTGGATTGATAAGTCGGATGTGTTGGGTTCTGTCTCGGGGATTGAAACGTGGGATGTGTTGGGTTTTGTCCCGGGGATTGATAAGTCGGATGTGTTGGGTTCTGTCCCGGGGATTGATACGTGGGATGTGTTGGGTTCTGTCCCAGGGATTGATACGTGGGATGTGTTGGGTTCTGTCCCGGGGATTGATACGTGGGATGTGTTGGGTTCTGTCCCGGGGATTGATACGTGGGATGTGTTGGGTTCTGTCCCGGGGATTGATACGTGGGATGTGTTGGGTTCTCAGCAGGAAAATGCGGCTTTCTTCGTCCGTTCTCAATTTCCTGCTACTAAACCCTGAACTGGGCTTTGCAAGTAGCATTGTGTCGTAACTTACAGCTTGACTACGATAGTTGCACATTTCAGTCCGATGCATCCGCCTTCAGAAGGTATTTTAGAGTACCGGGTTGCCTTCCCTTTTCTATCCCTTCTACTTAGCTAGTCTGCTCTGTTACAGCCTCTTATCCAAGATTACCGCATAGAGGTGTAGAAGGGTCTTGGCAGCTCTGGTTTGCAGGCACTGACGCTTGCAGCCAGCTATGGGTCGCTGACCGTTGCAGCTCATGTACTGGACAGCGTCTTGATCCTAGCTCTTGTTCGCATGCCCTGACGGTGGCAGTCAGCTATGGGTCGCTGACTGCTTCAACTCATGCGATGATCAGTGTGTTGATCCAGTATAAGATTTAACTGCTGTAATGAAACAATTGGTATAAATTACAAGCTTGTAAAAGGGGCGAGGTGTCTGACGGTATGCATTTCTTTGTTTTTCTATTTCTATGTTTTTCTCTCTCTCTCTCTCTCTCTCTCTCTCTCTCTCTCTCTCTCTCGCTCTCTCTCTCGCTATCTCTCTTTCGTTTTCTCTTTGCATAACTACTCTCTTTTATCTCCTTTTCTTTCTCTTTCTCTCACTTTTTCTGGCTTTTTCTCTCTATTTCTCTCTTTATTTCTCTCTTCCCTCTCCCGTTTTTCCTCTCTCTTTCTTCCTCTCTATTTTTTTACCCATTTATCTCCCTCCGTCTATCTTTCTGTCTCTCTTCTTTATCTCTCTCAGTCTCTCTATATCTCTCTCCCTCTCTCTCTTTTTCTTTCTCAATCGCTTTCCCTCTTGCACCCTCTCCCTAAATACTTCTTTCTCCTTCGTACTCTCTCTTTTTTTGTCTTTTTCTCACTCTCTCTCTCCCTCTCACACCCCCCTTTCCTCCTTTATCTCTCTATATTCCTCTTTGTTCCTTTTTATTTCTTTAAAATTATTTTTCTTTAATATTTTGCTCAACTACACTTTAATAAATCTATCATCTTCATTTGTAATCCATTAAAAAAATTGATTGGTTAATTGTTGCTGTATCTTTTTTATTACTTCTTAAAAAATCTTATTGTGTTTTCTGTTTCTGTGATTTAAAAAGAATGTATTTAAAAATACTATATTGCTTGTTTTATTATATATATATATATATAAATAAGTTTAAACTGTGTTCTTTACTCTTGTCTTGTTTTCCTTATTTGTAATGCAATTATTCCATATTTCTCTCTTTGTTATGTCTTTATTTCATTCGTGTCTTGGAGTGATTGCAGACACGTTTGCAACAGACCCTACCGAGAACAGATTAAAAAGTAAATTTATCTGTGTTTTTCTGTAATGCTGTCCAGACACGTAATTAAAAAAACACATGATACTTTGAGGCTGATAATTTTGTCAAGAAAAGTAGCGATGCTAGCAGAGATAAGTTTTTAAAGAAATAGGGGAATTAAACACTTATGTAAATGCAAAAGGTCAAGTAATGGGCACTCTGAAACCAAACTCTGGTTCTCTAAACGATAATTAATCATTACTAAGCCTATATTCTAAGATAGTAATAAATGTATTTCTCTTAATCTTTAGCCAATTTTACCACCACCGTCATCTTCAGGACATCTTAGATATTGTGTATGGATCTTCTCCACCGTCTGCCTCTGTTTTGTTTTCCATGTACCATATATTCGAATACAGTTCGTTTTTCCCAGACTGTTGTAGCGTTTGATGTGGTAAATGTATTTACATTTCCTAGACTGTTGTAGCGTTTGATGTGGTAAATGTATTTACATTTCCTAGACTGTTGTAGCGTTTGATGTGGTAAATGTATTTACATTTCCTAGACTGTTGTAGCGTTTGATGTGGTAAATGTCTTTACATTTCCTAGACTGTTGTAGCGTTTGATGTGGTAAATGTCTTTACATTTCCTAGACTGTTGTAGCGTTTGATGTGGTAAATGTATTTACATTTCCTAGACTGTTGTAGCGTTTGATGTGGTAAATGTATTTACATTTCCTAGACCTAATGATGTTTAATAGTTCATTCGCATACAAATATAGCTCTTTAGGGGGGGGGGGGGGGCAGAAGAAACGCTAGACAGACTCGAATGTGTCTCTGAGACGTTGCAAAGTTGATGTCATTTCCTGAAAGCTTCTTGCCCAGCACCGTTCCACCTAGCAAGTCAGCATCGCCAAAGGGGCTCAAACCGCAAAGAGAAACTCCATTGCAGAGGCTTAGAGTAGGCGTGTCACCGGAAAGAGCAGAACGCACGGTGATTGCACATCCGCCTCCTCGTCTAGAGTACGACAATGTCTACCGTGCCTGGATTGGTCTTTATAGCTATTTGAGAACACCTCTCACATGACAAGTATTATGTTGTTGCTATTTTCCCTTACGATGGGCAGCGTTTATTATTATTATTGGGATCAAGATGCTGAGCAGTGCATGAGCTGTAGTAGTCAGCGACCCAAACATGGCAGCTAGCATCAGGGCCAGTGACCCAAGGAAGATAGCTAGCATCAGTGCCAGCGATCCAGCGCTGCCAAGACACTTCTACACCTCTACGTGGTGATCCTGGATAACATGCTGCAACAGAACAGACTGATGCAGGAGAAGGGATCGAAGTGGGTAGACTAAACCCAGCACTTAAAAATGCCTGCTGAAATCAAATGCGCCGAAAAGTTGCAAATATCGCAGTCAAGCTGTAAAGTACGACGCAAATCATTCCGTTATCTGGACTACTTACTTTTACTTGCAAAGCCCTTTTCAGGGTTTGGTAGCGGGAATATGAGAACGAACCAATGACGAATAAGAAATTTTTTTTTTTAAATTACTATTATTATTATTACCTTTGCTCTTTTAGGACGTTTGTGTTGTTTTGTTCGCGTCAATGGTATTCTGAGAACTATCTTGTAGCATTTTAGTTCAAAAGGTTCAATTATCTTTTGTTTCGTTCTTGTGTCGATCATAATTTTTTTCTTCTTCTTGTTCTTCTGCTTCTTCTTCATTTTTTCTTCTTCCCTTTTCCTTATCTTCCTCTTTCTCTTCTTCCTATTCCTTCTTCTCCTCCTTCTCGTCTCTTCCTCCTCCTCTTCGCAAAGTTTTTATTTATTACTTCTACACATGACGACCAGTTATCTGGACACAGTTTACTGTGGTAGATGGTTCTTCTTGGCTTTAAAACTGCTTTGTGTTTGAGTCCGTCTCTGTGGGGTCAGTGGTCAGAAAGCAATTAACTGACAGTCTTACAGAATATGTTTGGCTGTCTGTTCTGCTTGACCTTACATACACATGGACGATAGAGGCAAATGTAGTCTGTAAGTGGCCATTCAGTTTGTTATGCCCCGTTCTCAGGAGGAACAGACTTGTGTGTTCCGCTCGATCAAGACAGTGATAGTTGTCTCTCGTTTTGTCGATTTTTCATTTGACTTTAAAAAAAAAATTTTTTTAATTTTTTGCATTCCAATTATTTCTCTAATCCCCAAGGCGGTGTGCGTTGCACTATAGTTTTTAAATTTTATTCCTGTCTGCCCAGTGTGGTTTTTATTTTGCCTGTCTGCCCAGTGTGGTTTTTATTTTATGCCTGTCCACCCAGTGTGGTTTTTCTTTTATGCCTGTCGGCTCAGTGTGGTTTTTATTTTATGCCTTTCTGCCCAGTGTGGTTTTTATGTTATGCCTGTCCGCCCAGTGTGGTTTTTATTTTATGCCTGTCTGCCCAGTGTGGTTTTTATTTTATGCCTTTCTGCCCAGTGTGGTTTTTATGTTATGCCTGTCCGCCCAGTGTGGTTTTTATTTTATGTCTGTCTTCCCAGTGTTGATTTGATTTTATGCCTGTCTGTCCTGTGTGGTTTTTATTATATGCCTTTCTGCCCAGTGTGGTTTTTATAATATGCCTGTCCGCCCAGTGTGGTTTTTATTTTATTCCTGTCTGCCCAGTGTGGTTTTTATTTTATGTCTGTCTGCCCTGTGTGGTTTTTATTTTATGCCTGTCTGCCCAATGTGGTTTTTATTTTATTCCTGTCTGCCCAGTGGGGTTTTTATTTTATGTCTGCCTGCCCAGTGTGGTTTTTATTTTATGTCTGCCTGCCCAGTGTGATTTTTATTTTATGCCTGTCTTCCCAGTGTGGTTTTTATTTTATGTCTGCCTGCCCAGTGTGGTTTTTATTTTATGTCTGCCTGCCCAGTGTGATTGTTATTTTATGCCTGTCTGCCCAGTGTGGTTTTTATTTTATGCCTGTCTGCCCAGTGTGGTTTTTATATTACGCCTGTTTGCGCAGTTCATCCGACTCAGCATGTATTTTATGTAAGGGCCTGCTTCCTCCTGCAATGTCTAAGGGTTTGCTTCCTCGGTGTAACGGCCGGTGCTGTAATGGGGATCTAACCCGTGCCCCTTTAGTTTGAAGTAAATAAGGGTCTTCTTTTCTTAGAAAGTAATGTATGTATTTTTTTGTTTTGTTTTTCCTTTGCTTCCTCTTTTGCCAACTTGTCTGCTGACTCATTTATCGGTAAGCCATAGTGTTATGGTGCCCACTGTAACATTAACCTTTTGTTGGATTTTAGTTCGATTAAGTCGTTGTTAATCTCAGACAGTTTATCGCTCTTGAGAAACTGTAGCACTGACATTGCATCTGTCAGAAATTTATCAGCTTTTTGGCATTGTAAAAAAGTAGATAGTCGACATTCAAAACATACAATATACTTAATGGATTGTTAGATAGTCGACATTCAAAACATACATTATACTTAATGGATTGTAAGATAGTCGATATTCAAAACAAACAATATACTTAATGGATTGTTAGATAGTCGACATTCAAAACATACATTTTACTTAATGGATTGTTAGATAGTCGACATTCAAAACATACATTATACTTAATGGATTGTTAGATAGTCGACATTCAAAACATACATTATACTTAATGGATTGTTAGATAGTCGACATTCAAAACATACAATATACTTAATGGATTGTTGCTTGGCTGCCGTAACCACATTCACTAGGCTGCGTCTTCGCCCATGGTATCGATATTTAGTAGCAACCACACCATCACGGATACAGGCTTCCTGTAAAGTGTAAAGTGTCCAAACGGAAACCCGATGCTCTACTTAGAGCGAAGATAAAAAGGCTGATGAAGATCAATGAACAACGTAGGGAAGGTCTTACATATAGTTTAGTTTAGTTTAGTTCAGCTTAGTTTAGTTTAGTTTAGTTTAGTTTAGCTTAGTATAGTTTTAGTTTAGTTTAGTTTAGTGTAGTGTAGTGTAGTGTAGTGTAGTGTAGTGTAGTGTAGGGTAGCGTAGCGTAGCGTAGCGTAGCATAGCCCGGCCCAGCTCAGCTCAGCCCAGCCCAGCCAAGACCACCTCACCTCAGCTCAGCTCAGTTCAGTTTGGTTTAGTTTAGTTTAGTTTAGTCAAAGAATCCAAGCCATTGCACACGGTGTAACCCATACGTGCACTGTTTTTCTCCCTATTTGTTGGAGAATCTCAGCACAATGCACGAACGCCGTAGCAACCCGGCAGCAGCCGTTAAGCCTTTTTTTCGATTTCCAACTGCGTATAAATTTTTAACGTGCGCGACACTGGACCCGGGCGTCCGATCTCTACTACTCAGAGATCTGGGAATATACCAGAAAGTTTAATCGCTGTCTCCAATGTGATTTGAACCCGCGACCTCCAGCACCCAAGTCTTACCTCTAGACCACTCAGTCCCCCGTCTTATATATAACTTCTTAAGTTCCACCTGACTTTGAACGCAGCTTTACAGAAACACTACCCTAGTCATGGGAGAACAGGATACAGATAATTGTTGAAACTTATATCATGCAGTTATGAACACGACAGGCTTGTTAATGTTACAATTGACATCGGCGATGTTTACGGAGCGTGGACTTGAACCCAGACCTTAAGATTAAATATAAATATGTAGATACTTCTAGAAGTCAGAGCTTCTCATGATTATTAAGCTCGAATGATTTGTTCTAATTTGTAGAATGCGCAAAAAATGGTCTGCTTCATGGATGGTCCAAATAAAGGTCTATTTTGTGAATGGTAAAAACATTTATTTCTTTTCATAAGCCACATCTGAATTCATCAAAAACATTCATTGATAACTTTTCGATCTACTACGTTAGTGGTTAAAAGATATTGCCTACTTCATAGATGGTCAAAATAAAGGTCTACTTTGTGAATGGTAAAATCATTTATTTCTTTTCATAAGACACATCTGATTTCTTCAATAATATTCATTGATAATTTTTCGATCTATGTTAATGGTTAAAAGATATTGCAGTGGGTTCCATCCAAGGCAACGAGGAGGCAGACAGACTGGCAAAAGAAGGTGCATGACTACCACAACCAGATACTAGTGTGGCGTACGAAGAGTCAAAAAGGCTTATTAGAGCCAAATGACCAAATGGGAAATAGATAATACTGGCTACACAAAAAACAATGCCTATTACCAGTTGAACAGAAGAGAGCAGGTCGTGGTCTTCAAATTTCGCACTGGCCAAAATAGACTGAGGTACCACCTATTCAATAAATTGAAGATAGGTGGCACTGACGAATGCATGTGCAGTACTGTGAAAATGATCGCTGAACATCTGCTGCAAAACTGCCCGACATACGAGGATCAGAGAAAGCAGATGTGGCCATCACCAGTGGCAACACTAGACAAGCTCTATGGCAGTGTCGACAGCCTCAGGATGACCGCTGCTTTTTTCGAAAAAATAAAGGTTGACATCTGACAGCGTACGAAGAAGAAGAAGAAGAAGTTTCGATCTACGTTAATGGTTAAAAGATATTGTCTACTTCATAGATGGTCAAAGTAAAGGTGTACTATGTGAATGGTAAAAACATTCATCATGATAATTATAATCCACATCATTATCATCATTAATCCTGTGACCTCAAAGACCATTGGGGCACCAGTACTGTAATTTATTGGGCTAGTGCCCGGCACTTCATTCAAATTTGTGCCAGAATATTTATGCCCAAGTTGTCTGTTGGGGTTCTTTGTGTATGACAAGGACAAGAGTAGTATACCTGCCTCACATAGAGCATGTCGTAAGAGGCGACTAACTGTGTGACATGGCATAACACCGACCATGGTTAGGTTTGTTCAGAGAAGCATATATGGCGCCTAACAGGATGCGGGTCTACTTTGCTCTAGTGTTTAGTTCTATTAATATGGACTCACACATCGGTTAACCACCCTCCGTAAGTGCATGTTTCAACGCAGCGGAATATTAAGCTGCTCGAGCCTAGCCCGCTGAGCAGGAAACCCTCTTCCAGCTACATCCAGCTCATACCAGGGCTGAGATCTGCACTGGGAAATCTACAGGTCGACTTCATGGATTGTTGAAACATACACTCAACTTCATGGATTGTTGAAACATACGGCAAACGTCTTGAATTGTCGGAACATACCGTTAACTTCATTAACAACAACACCATATGAACTCTTTCAATGAAATTCGGAAACATGAACTTTACTTCATGGACATTCAAAGCACACAGTTTACTTCATGGACATTCAAAACATACAGTTTACTTCATGGACATTCAAAGCACACAGTTTACTTCAGGGACATTCAAAACATACAGTTTACTTCATGGACATTCAAAACATAGAGTTTACTTCATGGACATTCAAAGCACACAGTTTACTTCATGGTCATTCAAAACATACAGTTTAATTCTTGGTCATTCAAAACATGCAGTTTACTTAATGGACTTTCAAAAATAAACAGTTTACTTAATGGCCTTTCAAAAATAAACAGTTTACTTAATGGACTTCCAAAACATACAATTTACCCCATCGACATTCGAAACATACAATTTACTTAATTAACATTCAAAAACATACAATGTACTTAATGGATATTCAAAAACGAACAGTTTACTTAATGGACATTCAAGACATACAGTTTACCTAATGGACACTCAAAAACATACAATCAACTTCATGGTTGACCGATTCACACAGTCTACTTCATTACTAGTTAAAACATAAGTACTATTTCATGAACAGCTAAAGAAAACACAAACGGCATGGACGGTCAGATGAAACTGGACGGTAAAAAGATGGGAACTACCTAATGGGCGATTACATCATAAACGGGCTACTTTGTCAACGGTATAGCGTTGCGGATTATTAAACTTGTTCGCTCCGTATAGTCCATACATCGGCTGTCTGCTTTTTTACAATGCCGTAGAGCTGATATATTGGCTTTAAAATTGTTCATTCATATACATACATTGTTCTCAATTTCATTGTATTTTATATATTTACGTATACACGTATCTGGATGTCAAGGCGGCAGTTTTACGCTGCATGAATCTGTTTCTGTTCTGCTTCTAAGAATCAATGTCACTGCACTCCGGGCATCCCCATAGGTGCTCAGTCAGTAAATGCCGTAGAGTATGGTTGCGGATGGTCCCTATAGCACGCTGGTTATACACTCTCCTGCGCCGTCCTCTCATGTGCCCCACTCCAACTCAAACCTCGTTTAATGTCAAAGCTTTACAGCCTGTGGATCGCTGCTTCATCTATTGCGGTGTCCTCATCCTGCAGGCGGTCATTGATTGATTTTAAATGGCACTTCTATCCATCTTTAATGTGCCGATGATGGGAGCTTGTGAAGCTTTGATGTCAGCTCTGTTATTATCTTGAACCCCGGCATGAGCAGGACAGTAGATCCATGTCAACGCCTGGAGGTTTTAGGCCATAACAGCTGCTATCAACTCCTACCTAAGCCATCCCTTCTGTACCTTCTGAAGTACGGCTTGCTCGTCTGTCACGATGACTGCCCTTGTTATAGAAGTCTCAGATATTCATTTCAGTGCTGAGGTCACTGCTTCCGTCTCCATTTTCAAACTGGAGGTTGTTGACATATATATGTTGCATGAATAAATGTCTTTAGATGACCTCCATTTTTCCATAATGAATGTATTAAAGGACTGTAAAAGCACACATGGATCTTAGAAGTGCATAGACATCTGACTGAACCATTATTAAACGCACATTGGCCACTTCGCTGACAACAAACAGACACAGCGCAATATCATTGATGGCTAAATTCATCATAGATAACAAAATTCCACATAGATAACAAAATTGACATCTAAAATACTCACGGACCACAGTGTACGTGTCCATTATATTTGAAGCAATCATCAGTAAAATGTGTGTACGACGTTCGTTGACCGTCACTGTTGCAGGACTTGTTGGATGGATCCAAACCATATTTTGTGAAGCGCTGAAATAACCTACAACATAAACAATAGAAAATAGAATTAATAACAGCAGCTGAAAACGTTGTAATGATTGGCAACTGGACGATAAAGACATCAACAGACACATCACAGAGTAAAGCACAAAAGGTCAAAGCATTTATTGATGGACATTTGAAATAGGGTCAACGAACGGTACATTATTATTAATGTTACTTTAAGGCACAATTTAATTATCGAGTACCATACAGAGAAATCAAGAACATCATCAGAAATCAGTTTATACACCAATGGAGAGAAGACAGAAACATAAGCAGTACACCAGACCCAATTCATCAACTCAAAAGAAATCAACAAACTACCTCATTTCGCCTGAGAACTGGACACTGCAGACTACTAGAACATCTTTACCGACTGAAGATCTCACACACCGATGTGTGCCCATGTGGAACAGGATGCCAGAACCCTGAGCATATTCTACAGGAATGCCCAATCTATAGGGAAATGAGATGACAGACCTGGCCACAGGGTACGGAGCTGAGACAAAAGCTGTGGGGCAGTGGCTCCGACCTGGTGAAGACTACAACCTTCATTATGGCGACTGGCCTGCAGATATAGCATGACCAGAAGGTCATGAACGCAAACAAGAAGAAGAACTTTGGTCCGACCACCCCTACAACAGGCGTGCAGGTCCTATTAATTCGTCATGTTGCTTGTATTTTCGAGAGCAGGGAATCTCAAGCGAAAAAAATGGGCATAAATAAGGAATGCTCTGAGTTGTACGAGATAAAAAGTGGAGGGCCACAGGGCTCGGTGTTGGGACCAATTTCGTTTTTGAAATATAGACAGATAAACACATACGATGAGGCTACAAATGAAAACCTTAAAAGTGTGAAAGAAATTAGAAAAACCATGCCTTTGTATTGGACATTTGTTAAAATTGTTGCCAAAGATGTCAAGAGTATCTTGGACGTGTTATTACGTACAGATAAATAAAATGACGTTATAATTGCTGTTAAAAGATTCCCCCCTCCCCTTTCCCCCACTATTAACATGCACCAACAAGGAGGGACGTTCTGTCCACCATTTATTGAGCAGAGAAGGTTTGAAACCTATAGAAGTCTATCTAGGATGTTCATGTCTTTGGTGTCCTTGATGTCATGTGTCTATTTACGTCTTGTTCGACTTCAGCCCCCGTCTTCCTGGAACAATGCCCTCCAGAACTGCTGTTTCCAGTCCGTCATGGGAATTGATGTGGCAGAAAACGCTCAGTTTCCGGTACATAACGTGGTTTATAAGCCAGTTCTCTTCGGCACTCAGATAGTTTGTTATATTCCTTACCCAATGTAACACATGAGCGATTACAAACCAGTAAGAGCGAAGATCGGTGCTTTTGAAACACAGTGCTGTAGAAGAGTCCTACAAATCTTGTGGACAAAGAAAGAAACAAACAAAACCATCTGACAAGACCTGAATGTGACGGAGAATTGACTCACTAATGACGTAATCACCAGAAAACTGAGGGTATTTTTTGGACACGTCAAACGTAACAACGGGCTGGAGAGAGTGGTTATAGAAAGAGAGGCAGGGGCCGGTCGAGAAGACGATGGACTCTTGACATCAAGGAGACGCTGGATTTAACTTTAGAGCAGCCCGGAAGACGGGCGGAAGGCAGTTTCCTACAGACAGGCTGTCATGAGAGCGACATTCTACATTGGACATGCTACATGATGATGATGATGATGATTTAGGTATTTTTAGGATTCTCCTATATTTTTTACGTCTAACAAACTAAAATGTTCTGGCCATTTCAAACGCTAAAGGTAGTCTAGCAACAACGAAATCTGTTGGTTTAGAACCTGACAAGCGAGTCAGAATCAGACCAAAAAGGAGTGGAGTGATGCAGTAATGACATTAAAACGATTATGGAGATGATTATGATGACAGAGACGGTAGTCGTAGCCACAGATCGATAGTCCTACAGTCCCACTGGTATGAGAGCGACGATATGTGGAAGATATGATATATGATGAAGGTATACTTCAAACCACACGTTTGGGAAACCTAATTCTCCTTCACCTCAGTATATTTTTCTTTTCCTAATGTTTGCCCTGTAGTGCTGGTTCCTTCTTGAGATACATCATTCTCCGCTATAGCTTCTGTTCATATGCATCATTCCTCAACTACCAATAATGTTTGACGCACAGTGTCCTTGCTGACACATCGTCATCATAATCAAGTGTCGTCTCTGCATTGGACATTTATGGTAATGAATCTACAACTGTCTCTTAACATAGCTAGCCTAACGTCTTTCTACTGGTTTAAATTACTCTTAAGAGTCTGTATACAACCATATTCCTGGATGGTGGCTCAACTAACTAAACCCTAGAGATAAATAGACCCACAGCCAGGTTGGCGCCATCTATAGCTGCTCTTAACAAACCACACGTGGAAGGTACAAATAACTTGTGGGTAGATTTTTAACTAGAATTTAAAATGTTGTCCCGTTAGCGGTCGTTAGGATGACTCTTTTAGATTTCTAACTGTACGATGAAGAAGAAGAAGAAGATTTGTAACTGCCAAGGGATTTTCACCGTGCTCGAGACTGAACACGGGAGTCCGATCTAACTACCCAGAAATCAGGGATATTTGTACTAGAAAATCCACGTGAAAAAAAATCCCGGTCTTCACGGTGATTCGAACCTGCGACCAAACTGTGACCCGACCACATCTTGATGTTGTCTGTCCATCTGTACCTCTGCCGCCCTCTGGCTATCTTGTCCTCCACTCTTCTCTGCAATATTACTTTCAGCAGACTGTCATGTCGCTTAACATTACCAACTTTCTTCTGAAGTATATTTTCCACCTTGAGTTGCTTCGCACTATTTTCCTCCTATCTTTCTTAAAAAAAACTCGTCAAAATCTTTTGAATACCTACATTTCAAAGGCGTCAATACTCTTCTCCAACTTCTTGGTCAGGGTCCAGGTTTCTACTCCATACAATAAAACCAAATGCATATAGCATTTAATGATTCCCATTTTTTATTTCTCAAATATCTGCTTGAACAGAAGTGTATGTGCCATGCTGTTATATGTATTCTTTGCCATTGCTATTCTCTTAATGGCATCCCTTTGGCATGTGCCATCCCTTTGGCATGTGCCATCCAGCGATATTAGCTGGCCAAGGTATGAACTGGGTAGTTAATATATCATTTCCTTGATCCTAATCTGAGCATTGTTTATTTAATTCTGCTGTGCTTTTTCTGGGGACTGTTTGCGTTTGCGTAGTCATTGATTAATGTCTAATTAGATCAACACGTCTGCTACCTTTACACATACAAAAACTACTTAAATTTTGCATTTAATTAAACCGGCAAAGGAAATGCATTTTACTGCACTCCATAACATGCACCTTAATTTGCAGGACACTTTACAACACTTCGGACTACAAAAAGAACCCAATAAAGTATAAAGACTATATTTGATCAACAAAATTATAAAATAAGGGTATTTTACAGGTAATAATAGTGTCGGGATGTAAGTAATAGCTCAAACAAAAACAGAAATATAGGTAGTCATGAGAGCGAGGTTATCATTTCACACATTTAACACATCCATGCAATTATAACAAAGACATAACAAAAGGAAATAGAAATACTGAAAAACAAACGTGTGAACAGAATAGTACTAAAGATCATGTTTTTTTTTACTAAAGCAGGGCAATGAAAACAGGAAAAATCGAAGAGAAGGTAAGGATAATATTATTCTAATCCAACACAGGATGCTAAAATTCAACCACATCGCTAAGGAACGTGGCTTGTCATTTAGACCACCACGACTAGACGAAAAAACATTGGTTTTAGATGACTAGATATAATAAGAAACAAGTATTCGTTTCAACGAACATAGCAGAACCCAATGAGGACGTTAGGGAAAGTGAAGATTAGCTGGAATTGAACCCATATGTGATTTTATTAATAACAATCTCGTATCACCGGGCGAAGAAATGAAGAACGGAAGATTAGAGCAGACTTGAGTTTCACATGCATAAATTAGAAAGATGAGATTTGATTGGAATAGGTGGAGAGAGTCCATTATAGCTCAATGTAATACGTATATGAAAAACAGCAGGAGAGGCGACTCGTGACAAAATTCGTTACAGAACGTGAGAAACATGGTGGATATTATTAGTCTTGGTCGATTTGTACTTTTATAGGGGTTGTTCCATCTCTTTATTTTTAGTAAAGGTTTGCATGTTTGGATTCTACCGGCAAATGTACGCTGCTTTCCACCCCAGACCGCAGTCCTTTAGACGATTTGAGGACGTATCATCAGTATAAAGAAGCGAGTGTGAATCTGTTTGTAATATGGACGTAGTTGCCAGTGTCTGGATGCGTGTGTGTAAATGTTTGTAATGTGGACGTAGTTGCCAGTGTCTGGATGCGTGTGTGTAAATGTTTGTAATGTGGACGTATTGGCCAAAGATCATGTCCACTGTTCCTCTTCCGGCTCTGAATCCACATTGGTTTTCTGGGAGGTTCAAGGTTCTACACGGGTTGCCTGAGGCGAATATTCCACATTCGATGGCAAGATCGTGTCACTGACATTACGGTTCTCTCCAGATCTTACATGTCCAGCATCCATGCACTGCTAGAAAAAGCACAACTAGGATGGGCTGGACACCTCGTTCGTATGTCAGACAAACGGCTCCCAAAGAGGCTCCTCTACGGCGAACTCAGATAGGGGTGGCGTGAGAAAGGGTGCCCAATAAAACGTTTTGAAAACAGCCTGATGGACTCACTGAAAAGTTTCCAGATATATATCCCCCACCTGGGAATGTCTTGAGCAAAACAGATCTGACTGGAAAAGCGCAGTCGTGCGGATGTAGCTAGAAGCAAAGACCACCGTGTTGTGAAAGTCCAGAGCAGACGCTAAAACCGGAAATCACGAGCAGCGGGAACACCATCACCTTCTACAGACCTCGTGTGCCCGTTATGCAGCAGACGTTTTCGTGCCCGCATTGACCTAATCACCCACATGCGTACCCACACCAAACAAGGAAATCTGTGACAAGGATGATGTCGGCGGTCCTCATCGACAACGATGGACAGATATTATTGTTATATGTTTGTAAAGAAGACGTATTGGCCAGTGTATTGATGCGTTTGTGTATCTGTTTGTAATGTGGACGTATCAGTCAATGTATGGATACGTTTGTGTATCTGTTTGTAATGTGGACGTATCAGTCAATGTATGGATGCGTTTTTTGTATCTGTTTGTAATGTGGACGTATCAGTCAATGTATGGATGCGTCTGTGTATATGTTTGTAATGTGGAGGTAACAGTCAATGTATGGATGCGTTTGTGTATCTTATTTGTAATGTGAACGTATCAGTCAATGTATGGATGCGTTTGTGTATCTTATTTGTAATGTGAACGTATCAGTTAATGTATGGATGCGTTTGTGTATATGTTTGTAATGTGGACGATATTCGCCAGTGGCTGCATGGGTGTGTGAATCGAGTTTGTAAAGTGGACGTATTACCCAGTGCATAGATGCGTGTGTGTGTCTGCTTGTAATGTTGACGTATTGGACAGTGTATAGATGCCTGTGTATGTTTGAAATGTAGACGTATTCGCCAGTGCCTGGAAGCGTGTGGGTGACTGTATTGTGTTCCACTATGGCACTTTTGCAGTACAGTAGTTTTACCAATCCTTTCTGTGCGTGAAGAAGTGGTCATACCAAGAAAAATCTCCGACATTCAGTTAAACTGGACACAAGCGATTTCGAACCCGACATGTTGGGATTGCAAACAAAGCTTGCCCTCCTCGTGTTTTAAATTTTATCCAATCATTAATAGTCTTGTTTACCCATAGCACTTTCATCCTCAACTCTTTCTTACTGTATGTTTTCAACATCGTTCTATGTCTTTCCACAAGCCTAAACCTAACCCATGTTCCCATATGTCAACACTTCAAAGGTATTAACATTTTCTCGTTTTATCATTGCCGATGTTTCTACAACATGCATATAATTTTAGAAACATTCCTATCTCTTTCTCACTCTCTCTCTCTGTCTCTTTCACACTCTCTCTCTCTCTCTCTCGCTCTCTCTCTCTCTCTCTCTCTCTCTCTCTCTCTCTCTTGTTTTTAAACTTTTTTCCATTTCTTTTCATTCCCGTTCTTCCAAATATAATTCCTCTTCCTCCGGGAATCTCATCGTCTCAATGCGTTTAGAATAACTCCTCTCTCTTCACTTCCTCTCCCCCATGAATACTCCCTATACTGTGCAGCTATATCTCACCTCTCACCAACAGCATTTACTTCCACTACAATCATTTCCTACACAAACTCTGTCCCATAATTCTTAACCAAGAAATACAAGCTTTAACGCTCTCACATCAAACACAAACCCCTTTCTTTCATCAGACCTCTCTCTCTGCATCTACCCTCGACTCGTTAACTCTTGCTATCTTTTAATTTGTCAACACACGAACTCTCTGTGAGTGCTTATCACGGAGGAAACGGTTCTGTGTTTGGCTTTCGTTGCCTGGCAACTCTGGTACAGCTAGCCCAAATATTTGTGTAATAGAGATACGTCTAACTCTTGATGAGGTTAAAGGTTTAAAATTAGTGTACACATATATTCAGTTAAGTTTAGCTTAAGTGCCCTCTCCGCACCTTAGATCGGATGCAATGGGTTAACTAGTGTGCTCCATCTCTTGCCCTAATGGTACAGACATGCTTTTTCCAGTCTATCTCCTGATGTTATCCGTACACTCGTAACGTTGTCTGGTTCTTTGACGACCGTCTTCCAGTTTAGCATCTAGTATGTTCTTCAGCAATGTCTTGTTATATGACCAAAATAACGTAACTGTTTAACCCTGGTTTCTGTCATTAATTCGTGTTTTACCCCCAACTTTTCCAATACCTTCAAAATTTGTTTTCGTCTCTTTCCAAGAAATGCCACCCAATCTTCAATATACCTGCATTTTGAAGGCCATACTACTTTTGCCCAACTTCTTATTCATTGTCCATGTTTCTGCGGCGTAAAGTATTGACGAGTATACTTAACACCTGACAATTCTCATTTTCAAATTTGGTTTTATCTGTTTGGATGTCAGTATGTGTCGCATGTTGTCGAATACCTGTTCGGATGTCAGTATGTGTCGCATGTTGTCGAATACCATCTTTGCCATATCTATTCTCTTTTCTTTTTTTTTTTTCACAGCTGCCTTCCTCCGTAATTATATGACCTAGATAGTAGAAACTCTGTACCTGTTCAAGTATTTGATCTTTTATTGTTATGTGCATTCATGGTTTCTTGTCGCTCTTTCCAAGTATCACAGTCTTTATTTTCTTTACGTTTATGTCTGGTCCAAACTTTGCTTATTTTGTATACTATTATCACAAGCTCATGCAAATCTTGCTCACAAGGGAAACAATTTTCTGTTAGAGAACTATGACAGACAAATATATAGAAATAGATAATTGTCATTTATATTTGCTTCACAGACTACCAGAAAGCTTTTGACAGTGTCCAGCCTGAAAAATTAATTAAATATTTCCAAAAAATAGGTCTAGATGAAAAGACATAAGACTGCTCCGTAATCTGTACTGGGAACAAACTGCTACAGTAAAATGAGGATTGTTATGCTCTCAAAGTATAAATGTAAACATGGGAGTCAGACATGAATGTGAATTATCCCCTTGTCTTTTTAATATCTACACAGCACAAGTATTCCAACAGATAGAGGGCGTGTCATTGGAGGAGTGGCAATGACCTACCTTAGATATGTGGATAAACTAGTTTTTAATGGCAAAAACTGCAGAAGAATTGTAGGAGCTTGTGACAACAATATACACATATGGGTCAGAAATATAGCCTTATAGTCTAACTTCCAAACTAGATACCTTTAATACCGAATCTCTCCGCGTTGTTAACATTAGACTACCATAGTAGTCCCTCGCTAGCATCGTTAATTGATTTCTTAGGAGTGTTCGGCAGATAACGAAGCACAAGACGAGAAATAGATGAGCGTGTTGCAATGACAATCCGTACCGCAAAAGTCATGTACTTGAGAACAAAAGTCATGTACTTGAGAACAAAAGTCATGTACTTGAGAACAAAAGTCGTATACTTGAGAATAAAAGTCGTATACTTGAGGAAAAATGTCATACACTTGAGGTCACTAATCATATACTTTAGGACAACAATCATAAACTTGAGGACACAAATCATATACTTTAGGACAACAATCATAAACTTGAGGACACAAATCATATACTTTAGTACAAAAGTCAAACTTGAGGTCATTAATAATATACTTTAGGACAAGAATCATAAACTTGAGGACACTAATCATATACTTTAGGACAACAATCATAAACTTGAGGCCATTAATCATATACTTTAGGACAACAATCATAAACTTGAGGCCACTAATCATATACTTTAGGACAACAATCATAAACTTGAGGACACAAATCATATACTTTAGTACAAAAGTCAAACTTGAGGTCATTAATAATATACTTTAGGACAAGAATCATAAACTTGAGGACACTAATCATATACTTTAGGACAACAATCATAAACTTGAGGCCATTAATCATATACTTTAGGACAACAATCATAAACTTGAGGCCACTAATCATTTACTTTAGGACAACAATCATAAACTTGAGGACACAAATCATATTATTTAGGACAACAATCATAAACGTGAGGACACAAATCATATACTTTAGGACAAAAGTCAAACTTGAGATCACTAATCATATACTTTAGGACAACAATCATAAACTTGAGGTCACTAATCATATACTTTAGGACAACAATCATAAACTTGAGGACACAAATCATATACTTTAGGACAAAAGTCCAACTTGAGGACACAAATCATATACTTGAGGACAAAGGCCAAAAACTTGAGGACAACACTGTTTTTTTTTCGAAATCAAACACTAAAACTTGTTTTATAAAGAGAAAATACCACTCAAACTCCCCACCTCCGCACACTCACCTAACCTTCCTACACCCCCCGCCCACAACCCCTTCTCCATCCCTCCCCAGATTACAAATAACTGTTAGACAAATCACTCATCCCTTCGCATATACCAAACTATCATACAAACAATTGTATCGCTCGCTTTGATCTGGCCAGAACTTTTCTAGAACGTTCTCACTTCTACCAGTGGGAACAGAGCGTACAAAGTACATACGCTCTCACATGAATCCAAGACATTAACTCTCGCTTAAAGGTCATCGCTCACTGTATAATTTCCCAGCCACTTAAAGCAATCCTTTGTCGCTGTGGCCTCCGCCGATTCCACTAATAGTTTTCTTATCATTTGAAATGTCGCAGAGTTTGACATTTTCTTTTAATATTGCTTGATTTCATCTTTTATGACTCTCTAATATTGTCTAAATGACTTCGCGATTATTCTGGCGTGAGGCCGTCTATTGTTCTAGTATTTTGACATGAAAGTGTCAGTGTGCCGTCTTCTTTTCTCTTCTAAACGTTTTTCGTCTGAGTGGCCGTCTACTGTTCTGCTTTGTATGACGCGATGTTGTCTTGAGTGACCGTCTATTGTTCTTTCGTTATGCCATGTTGTCCTGTGTACCCATGTACTATTCTTTGTATATGACAAGTTTTCTTGTAAGGCGTCTACTGTTCATGCTTTCTGACAAATTTTCTTGTGTGGCCGTTTACTGTTCTTTCTTTATGACAAGTTTTCCTGTAAGCCGTCTACTGTACGTTCTTTATGACAAGTTTACTTGTGTAGCCGTCTACTGTTCTTTCTTAATGACAAGTTTTTTTGTGAAGCCGTCTACTGTTCATGCTTTCTGACACGTTTTCTTGTGTAGCCGTCTACTGTTCTTTCTTATTACAAGTTTTCTTGTAAGCTGTCTCCTGTTCTTTCTTTATGACAAGTTATCTTGTAAGCCGTCTATTGTTCCTTCTTTCTGACAAGTATTCTTGTGTAGCCGTCTACTGTTCTTTCTTTATGACAAGTTTTCTAGTAAGCCGTCTACTGTTCTTTCTTTACGACAAGTTTTCTTGTGTAGTCGTCTACTGTTCGTGCTTTCTGACAAGTTTTCTTGTGTAGCCGTCTACTGTTCTTTCTTTACGACAAGTTTTCTTGTGTAGTCTTCTACTGGTCTTTCTGTATGACAATTATTCTCGTGTAGCCGTCTACTGTTCTTTCTTTATGACAAGTATTCTTGTGTAGCCGTCTACTGTTCTTTCTTATGACAAGTTTTCTTGTGTAGCCGTCTACTGTTCTTTCTTTATGACAAGTTTTCCTGTAAGCCGTCTACTGTACGTTCTTTATGACAAGTTTACTTGTGTAGCCGTCTACTGTTCTTTCTTAATGACAAGTTTTTTTGTGAAGCCGTCTACTGTTCATGCTTTCTGACACGTTTTCTTGTGTAGCCGTCTACTGTTCTTTCTTATTACAAGTTTTCTTGTAAGCTGTCTCCTGTTCTTTCTTTACGACAAGTTTTCTTGTGTAGTCTTCTACTGGTCTTTCTGTATGACAATTATTCTCGTGTAGCCGTCTACTGTTCTTTCTTTATGACAAGTATTCTTGTGTAGCCGTCTACTGTTCTTTCTTATGACAAGTTTTCTTGTGTAGCCGTCTACTGTTCTTTCTTTATGACAAGTTTTCTTGTAAGCTGTCTCCTGTTCTTTCTTTATGACAAGTTATCTTGTAAGCTGTCTCCTGTTCTTTCTTTATGACAAGTTTTCTTGTAAGCTGTCTCCTATTCTTTCTTTATGACAAGTTATCTTGTAAGCCGTCTATTGTTCCTTCTTTCTGACAAGTATTCTTGTGTAGCCGTCTACTGTTCTTTCTTTATGACAAGTTTTCTTGTAAGCTGTCTCCTGTTCTTTCTTTATGACAAGTTATCTTGTAAGCCGTCTATTGTTCCTTCTTTCTGACAAGTATTCTTGTGTAGCCGTCTACTGTTCTTTCTTTATGACAAGTTTTCTAGTAAGCCGTCTACTGTTCTTTCTTTACGACAAGTTTTCTTGTGTAGTCGTCTACTGTTCGTGCTTTCTGACAAGTTTTCTTGTGTAGCCGTCTACTGTTCTTTCTTTACGACAAGTTTTCTTGTGTAGTCTTCTACTGGTCTTTCTGTATGACAATTATTCTCGTGTAGCCGTCTACTGTTCTTTCTTTATGACAAGTATTCTTGTGTAGCCGTCTACTGTTCTTTCTTATGACAAGTTTTCTTGTGTAGCCGTCTACTGTTCTTTCTTTATGACAAGTTTTCCTGTAGGCCGTCTACTGTACGTTCTTTATGACAAGTTTACTTGTGTAGCCGTCTACTGTTCTTTCTTAATGACAAGTTTTTTTGTGAAGCCGTCTACTGTTCATGCTTTCTGACACGTTTTCTTGTGTAGCCGTCTACTGTTCTTTCTTATTACAAGTTTTCTTGTAAGCTGTCTCCTGTTCTTTCTTTATGACAAGTTATCTTGTAAGCCGTCTATTGTTCCTTCTTTCTGACAAGTATTCTTGTGTAGCCGTCTACTGTTCTTTCTTTATGACAAGTTTTCTAGTAAGCCGTCTACTGTTCTTTCTTTACGACAAGTTTTCTTGTGTAGTCGTCTACTGTTCGTGCTTTCTGACAAGTTTTCTTGTGTAGCCGTCTACTGTTCTTTCTTTACGACAAGTTTTCTTGTGTAGTCTTCTACTGGTCTTTCTGTATGACAATTATTCTCGTGTAGCCGTCTACTGTTCTTTCTTTATGACAAGTATTCTTGTGTAGCCGTCTACTGTTCTTTCTTATGACAAGTTTTCTTGTGTAGCCGTCTACTGTTCTTTCTTTATGACAAGTTTTCCTGTAAGCCGTCTACTGTACGTTCTTTATGACAAGTTTACTTGTGTAGCCGTCTACTGTTCTTTCTTAATGACAAGTTTTTTTGTGAAGCCGTCTACTGTTCATGCTTTCTGACACGTTTTCTTGTGTAGCCGTCTACTGTTCTTTCTTATTACAAGTTTTCTTGTAAGCTGTCTCCTGTTCTTTCTTTATGACAAGTTATCTTGTAAGCCGTCAATTGTTCCTTCTTTCTGACAAGTATTCTTGTGTAGCCGTCTACTGTTCTTTCTTTATGACAAGTTTTCTAGTAAGCCGTCTACTGTTCTTTCTTTACGACAAGTTTTCTTGTGTAGTCGTCTACTGTTCGTGCTTTCTGACAAGTTTCCTTGTGTAGCCGTCTACTGTTCTTTCTTTACGACAAGTTTTCTTGTGTAGTCGTCTACTGTTCGTGCTTTCTGACAAGTTTCCTTGTGTAGCCGTCTACTGTTCTTTCTTTACGACAAGTTTTCTTGTGTAGTCTTCTACTGGTCTTTCTGTATGACAATTATTCTCGTGTAGCCGTCTACTGTTCTTTCTTTATGACAAGTATTCTTGTGTAGCCGTCTACTGTTCTTTCTTATGACAAGTTTTCTTGTGTAGCCGTCTACTGTTCTTTCTTTATGACAAGTTTTCTTGTAAGCTGTCTCCTGTTCTTTCTTTATGACAAGTTATCTTGTAAGCTGTCTCCTGTTCGTTCTTTATGACAAGTTTTCTTGTAAGCTGTCTCCTATTCTTTCTTTATGACAAGTTATCTTGTAAGCCGTCTATTGTTCCTTCTTTCTGACAAGTATTCTTGTGTAGCCGTCTACTGTTCTTTCTTTATGACAAGTTTTCTTGTAAGCTGTCTCCTGTTCTTTCTTTATGACAAGTTATCTTGTAAGCCGTCTATTGTTCCTTCTTTCTGACAAGTATTCTTGTGTAGCCGTCTACTGTTCTTTCTTTATGACAAGTTTTCTAGTAAGCCGTCTACTGTTCTTTCTTTACGACAAGTTTTCTTGTGTAGTCTTCTACTGGTCTTTCTGTATGACAATTATTCTCGTGTAGGCGTCTACTGTTCTTTCTTATCACAAGTTTCTTGTCTAGACGTCTACTGTTCTTTCTTTAGGACAAGTTTTCTTGTGTAGCCGTCTACTGTTCTTTCTTTATGACAAGTATTCTTGTGTAGCCGTCTACTGTTCTTTCTTATGACAAGTTTTCTTGTGTAGCCGTCTACTGTTCTTTCTTTATGAAAAGTTTTCTTGTTAGCCGTCTACTGTTCGTTTTTATGACAAGTTTTCTTGTGTAGACGTCTACTGTTTCTTCTTTACGACAAGTATTCTTTTGTAGCCGTCTACTCTTCTTTCTTATGACAAGATTTCTTGTAAGCTGTCTCCTGTTCTTTCTTTATGACAAGTTATCTTGTAAGCTGTCTCCTGTTCTTTCTTTATGACAAGTTTTCTTGTAAGCTGTCTCCTGTTCTTTCTTTATGACAAGTTATCTTGTAAGCCGTCTATTGTTCCTTCTTTCTGACAAGTATTCTTGTGTAGCCGTCTACTGTTCTTTCTTTATGACAAGTTTTCTAGTAAGCCGTCTACTGTTCTTTCTTTACGACAAGTTTTCTTGTGTAGTCTTCTACTGGTCTTTCTGTATGACAATTATTCTCGTGTAGCCGTCTACTGTTCTTTCTTATCACAAGTTTCTTGTCTAGACGTCTACTGTTCTTTCTTTAGGACAAGTTTTTTTGTGTAGCCGTCTACTGTTCTTTTTTTATGACAAGTATTCTTGTGTAGCCGTCTACTGTTCTTTCTTATGACAAGTTTTCTTGTGTAGCCGTCTACTGTTCTTTCTTTATGAAAAGTTTTTTTGTTAGCCGTCTACTGTTCGTTTTTATGACAAGTTTTCTTGTGTAGACGTCTACTGTTTCTTCTTTACGACAAGTATTCTTTTGTAGCCGTCTACTCTTCTTTCTTATGACAAGAATTCTTGTAAGCTGTCTCCTGTTCTTTCTTTATGACAAGTTATCTTGTAAGCTGTCTCCTGTTCTTTCTTTATGACAAGTTATCTTGTAAGCCGTCTATTGTTCCTTCTTTCTGACAAGTATTCTTGTGTAGCCGTCTACTGTTCTTTCTTTGTGACAAGTTTTCTAGTAAGCCGTCTACTGTTCTTTCTTTACGACAAGTTTTCTTGTGTAGTCGTCTACTGTTCGTGCTTTCTGACAAGTTTTCTTGTGTAGCCGTCTACTGTTCTTTTGTAATGACAAGTTTTCTTGTGTAGCCCTATACTGTTTTTCTTTCTGACAAGTTTCCTTCTGTAGCCATCCACTGTTCTATCTTTGTGACAAGTTTTCTTGTTAGCAGTCTACTTTTATTCTTTATGACAAGTTTTCTTGTAAGCCGTCTAGTGTTCCTTCTTTCAGACAATTATTCTTGTGTAGCCGTCTACTGTTCTTTTTTTATGACAAGTTTTCTTGTAAGCCATCTACTGTTCATGCTTTCTGACAAGTTTTCTTGTGTAGCTGTCTACTGTTCTTTCTTTATGACAAGTTTTCTTGTAAGCTGTGTACTGTTCTTTCTTTATGACAAGTTTTGTTGTGTAGCCGTCTACCGTTCTTTCTTTGTGACAAGTTTTCTTGTAAGACGTCTACTGTTCATTCTTAATGACAAGTTTTGTTGTGTAGCCGTCTACTGTTCTTTCTTATGACAAGTTTTCTTGTGTAGCCGTCTACTGTTCTTTCTTTATGACACGATGTTTTCTTGTGTGCCGATTTATTGTTCATAATGACCGGATATTTTCTTCTGTGACCGTTTATTGTTCTTTGTGAATGGATGTTACTTTGTGTGCCGCTTTATTGTTCATAATGGCCGGATATTTTTCTTGTGTGCTTCTTTATTGTTGATAATGTTCGATGCTTTTATGTGTGACGCTTAATTGTTCATAATGACCGGATGTTTTCTAGAGTGCCGATTTATTGTTCATAGTGACCGAATGTTTTCTTGTTTGCGCTTTATTGGTCTTTGTGATCAAATGTTTCCCGTGTAACCGTTTAGTGTTATCTTTGGAGTTGTAATATCTAGGATTACCGTCTTTTGATCTGCTCTTTCGCTATCATGTAATCTTATACGTTCTCCTTGTAATTATCTAGTCTGCCCATTTACTGCGTTCTTACGACCTGATCTTTTCTATGATAGACTGTTTTTCATGTATTGCAAGTTGAATTTTTCCTGCGTGACGATTCAGTCTTGGTTTTTGGGACGTTTTCTTCTCGTGTGGCTGTCTACTGTTATTTATTACGTAGCAGTTTTCTATTTTGTGACCATCTATTGTACATTGCCTATGCGGATGGCCAGTGTTCGTCTTTATGCTGTACACTTTTCCTGGGTTACCTTCTAGTGTTCGTCTTCATGCTGTTTGCTGTCTTATGTGATCGCCCAATGTTGTTGTTTAGGCTGTGTTTATCTCTTATGTAGTCGTCCAACGTTCTTATGATGTTTCTTTACCTCTTGTGTGACCGTCCAACGTTCTTGTGGTGTTTTTACCTCTTGTGTGACCGTCCAATATTTGTATGGTGTTTTTGCCTCTTGCATAACCGTCCAATGTTCTTATTTATGTTGTTTTTATTTCGTGAGTGATTGTACAGTTATCTACTTGATGCCTTCCTGTTTGCGTGTGTAGCCGTCCAATGCTCTCATGAATGCCGCATTTATCTTTCACGTGACCGTCTAATGTTCGTTATGTCGTATTTATCTCTTGTCTGACCGTCCAATGATTGTGTTTCTACACCATCTCTTGTTTAACCGTTCAATGTTTGTATGCCTCTTCTGTCCGTCCAGAAATCCTCTTTTCTGTTGGTTTTTTTCACGTGCAACCTCCAAATGTTGTAAAATATACAGTGTTTTTCTTTTCAGTGATTGTTATTGGGCACTTGTGTTTGATTATACCTAGTGTTCCTAACATATTTTCTACCAGACATAGTGACCTTCAGAAACCATCAAACAACCTGTTCAGCCTTACAGAAGTACTTGCAGCGAACAGCTAAAGCTTTCACTGTATGAAAATACAGCTGAATCCTGTTCACAGAATGTATACGAGGTGTGTTCTTCTTCTTCTTCTTCGTTCATTCTCAATCTCCCACTACCAAACCCTGAAAGGGCTTAAGTAGCAGAATGTAGTCCAGAAAACGGAATGCGTTGTGTCGTAGTTTATAGCTTGGCTGCGATATTTGCACCTTTCGGTCCAACACATCCGACTTCAGCAAGCATTTTTTGAGTACCGGGTTAGCATTCCCTCCTCGATCCCTTCTCCTTAGCCAATCTGCCCTGCTGCAGCCTGTTATCCAGGATCACCGCGTGGAGGTTCAGAAGGGTCTTGGCAGCTATGGTTCGCTGGCCCTGACGCTAGCAGTCAGCTATGGGTTGCTAACCACTGCAGCTCATGTGCTGCTCAGCGTCTTGATCCCGAGGTGTGTTCAAAAAGTATCCGACATCTGCGCCGGAAAAATACAATTACTCACCTAGGGGTTTGAAACCCTAATCTGCATTAATGTACCACATGCATTACTCACCTAGAGGTTTGAAACGCTAATCTCCATCAAAGTACTATATACTTCTCCCAATGGTGTCACCATTGTTGGAATCATTTCAGGAAGGCTTCTTTTGGAATTTGAGAAAAGCTGGATCACGGCATTCCGTATGATGTCTTCCCGTGACTTTCAACAGAATATTCAGCATGGGAAACCGCCAAAAATCGGAACATGCCATGTTAGTAGAACAGGGAGCCTGGCAAACCAGAGGAATGTTGTGTTTGGTCAAGAAAGTATGAATCAGATGTGAAGAATACGCTGGTACGTTTTCATGATATATCTGCCAAGTCCCCGTTGTCCACAGGTCCGGTGGTTTGCATCAAACAGCATCACGAAAACGACGGATGACCTACAGGTAATAGTCTTCGGTAATATTGTGTCCTCGTGTTGCACAACCTAACAGAAGTAAAAGGGAACAGTCAACATGACATTGGCGTTGCTGCGCACCTGATGAATGAAAACTCGACTGCTGGTCACTACACTCAACTCTGGAAGGCTGACTGGCAGCGACTGACGCAATCTGTGGAGGGAACAAAATTAACGCATGCGCATAACGGTCCGATATACATCACTGTCGAAGGAGAACACTCATACGTTTTTTTTGTCTCCACGGAAAACAAATTAAGGTCGAATAAGATAAAGATAAAAGTGGTTACCATGGCAATAATTGCCGTTGTGGGTGAAGATACCTCTTCATGGATTAAGGCGCAGTCTATGTGAGGTGGGTTGGCCAGTTTCCGTCCTTGCTGTTTATACCTTCAACAACTCATATGTCAGATACAGATTTACAGTTTGGTCGACTGGAGGAGCGGTCGTATGAGGGACGAGCCGGATTTGTGTCTCTCTGTCCGTGATTTCGAACCCTGGCGCTATGTAATCTCAGTCTTAGCAAGCCAACTCACTATCAACTAGGCTACACAATCCTCTAAGGTCGGATACACTTGGTGCGTGCGTGCGTGTGTGTGTGGGGGGAATGTTGGGGGGGGGGGGGCTGTGCATGTATGCATGTATATATATATATATATATGTATGTATATACGGACTCTGTACTGCCAGTGTAAAACATAGTCGTCATCCAAGGAGCTTGAGAATCATTTTGAAACCAGTTTAGAAATATAATCGAAATGCGAAACTTGGACTTTCGACACTACGCCTTATACTGTGTTCATTTCTAGACCAAAAAGCATGAACATTTTCCAATGATGGCTTACAATGCTAGACTATCTGGAAACAAGGCTTCGGGAGGTCGCACAGGTGCATATGTGGCATTAGAGTGATCTTTCATCTTCATGGGCTCATAACGACCGACGCAATGCACTTTGCAAAGTATGGACAACTAGAGCTTTTCACTTGCACTTGACGTTTGTCAGCTCCACTAGAGGAATATAGTGACAAAATGACTATGTCTGACACAGATAAGGGATTAGATGTATGCTGACGAGAGAAGCGTACGTTGACCACCTTCTTCGACTTTGTATTCTTCTTCTTCGTTATCGTTCGTTTTCAAACTCCCGCTACCAAGCCCTGAACGTTCTCAAACTCCCGCTACCAAGCCCTGAACGTTTTCAAACTCCCGCTACCAAGCCCTGAACGTTCTCAAACTCCCGCTACCAAGCCCTGAACGTTCTCAAACTCCCGCTACCAAGCCCTGAAAGTTCTCAAACTCCCGCTACCAAGCCCTGAAAGTTCTCAAACTCCCGCTACCAAGCCCTGAACGTTCTCAAACTCCCGCTACCAAGCCCTGAAAGTTCTCAGACTCCCGCTGCCAAGCCCTGAAAGTTCTCAGACTCCCGCTGCCAAGCCCTGAAAGTTCTCAAACTCCCGCTACCAAGCCCTGAAAGTTCTCAAACTCTCGCCACTAAGCCCTGAACGTTCTCAAACTCCCTCTACCAAGCCCTGAAATGGGTTTTACAGATATCAGGATGTAGTCCGGAGAATGTAATGCGTTGTACAGTAGCTTACAGCTTGTACGCGATTTTGAACTTACTGGTCGGACAGATCAGACTTCGGCCTAGCGGTCCCTCTTCGATCTCTTCTCCTCAGCTAGTCTGGGTACCAGCTTAGCGTTCCCTCTTCGATCCCTTCTCCTCAGCTAGTCTGGGTACCAACTTAGCGTTCCCTCTTCGATACCTTCCCCGTAGTCAGTCTGCTCTGTTGCAGCCTGTTCTTCGGGATCATCACGTTGATGTCTTGAATTGTCTTGCCAGCTCTGCACTGCTGCCCCTAACTCTAGCAGTCAGCTTTGGGTCGGTGCCCCTGACGCTAGCAGTCAGCTCTGTTTCGCTGCCCCTAACGCTAGCAGTCAGCTCTGTGTCGCTGCCCCTGACGCTAGCAGTCAGCAGAGCCGCTGCACCTGATGCTAGCAGTTTACTTTGGGTCGGTGCCCATGACGCCAGCAGTCAGCTTTGGGTCGGTGCCCTTGACGCTAGCAGTCAGATTTGGGTCGGTACCACTGACGCTAATAGTCAGCTTTGATTCGGTGCCCCTGACGCTAGGAGTCAGCTTTGAGTCGGTGTCCCTGACGCTAGCAGTCAGCAGTGCCGCTGCCCCTGACGCTGTAAGTCAGGTTTTGGATTGTGCCCCTTTATTTCATGTACTGCTCAGCATTTTGATCGCATGGCGATAACAAAATTGATGACAGAAATAGACCTGATTATTTGAGCATATTTGACAAAAAACACATTTTTCTCGTTCGGCCTTTACACCGCTAAGCTTGTCATCATTCCGCCATTGAGTAAATGAATTTATCAACATGCGCATTCAACTATTGACCGTTATCTCGCGCAGCTGTTGCGTCGTCGCACTTGTTCTTGTGCGAATATAAAGTCCTGCAACGTCTAGTCATACAGCCTCAAAGAGTGATTTGAGTTACATACCCCTGACTAGGAAGAATTATCGCCCCTGACGCCCAAGTTGTCCCTACAGAGAACGATTTCAATGGGTATTTCCTGGTAACCACAGACGCCTTTATACCTTTGCCACGTTGATTTCATTTATTGAGCATACAATTGGAATTAAAAATAAGATATCAATTTCTAAATTGAATCTTCATAGGAATGCTATCTCCTGTCTTCTCCCATGCGAGTTGCATATTTTTACTGACACTTCTTCTTCCATTACCTACGTTTCGTGCGTCCGAACGAAATAAACTCCCTTGGGAAATTACAACGGAGCTTATATCAATCAGGGCTTGAATCAGACACCAGTCGTATCGTATATGGCAGACTAGATTTTGGGGTAAATGGGTAAAAAAATGTGCTGATTTCCGGATCAGTCTTCACGTTCTTCCTAAACTTAGGGACCTCTGCAGATTGATCCATCATATCAGATATGCTTCGTCTGGGTGCATATAAGGCTTTCGGGAATATATATATATATATATATATATATATATATATATATATATATATATATATATATATATATTTATATATATATATATATATATATATGTATATGTATATTAATATATATATATATATGTATATATATATATATATATATATATTTGTATATATATACATATGTATATGTATATATATATATATATATATAAATATATACATATACATATATATATATATATATATATATATATATATATATATATATATATATACATAAACATATACATATATATATATATATATATATATATATATATATATATATATACATACATATATATATATATATATTTATATATATATATACATACATTTTATATTTATATATAAATATATATGTATCATAATACATAGGCGTTAAAGGCCCGTTGCGTCGATCAATCACAATAATGTCCAACTGCTGAGACTGTGTTCATGCGTATCGTGTTGACCGAAATCCCTGCACACTCCCAATGTGGAGCTGAGTACTCCGCTGCCTTGGGATGAAAGCCGCGAGTAGTGTGTTAAACCGATGTTTGTGTCAAGACTTTCCGAGTCTGTATACATATATATATATATATATATATGTGTGTGTGTGTATGTGTGTGTATGTATGTATGTATAGATAACCACAGCATGACCACACATATTGCCGTACTGGATGAAGTGTTAGATATGAGGTGGGTGACAGGTTCCATTCATCAGTGACTTGATTTCGTAATTCAAAGTAAGCCTGGTTTCCAGTTATTTACTTTCGGTTCTGCAAATAACAAAATTGCAAAATAAATATACTGACCCACTGCCTTCCAGAAGCATTTCATCTAATGAACGTGTATGAAACTTCACCATGGGCGAGGTTCAGATAGCGAATGTTAAATATATCGAAGGTCCATACCGTATGATGTTATTTCAATATGTACAGATACTGGAATAATGAAGAAATCCAAAATGTCATATTTTGAATACCTTTACAGCAATTTCAGAGCGGAGGCAGAGGCACTGAGGGCGGCAGTGGAAGAAATGGTGACACACAGTGAAAATGAAAGCCATATAGTCCTGCTTACAGATGCTCTCGCCGTAGTCACAGCGCTAAAAAGCCAGAAAAATACTGAGCTTAATGACTTAAGAGCAGCACAACTGTGCCAGCAGTCCGCACCAAAAAGGGTAGTGGTACAGTGGGTCCCATCACACTGCAACATCCAAGGCAACGAGGACGCAGACAGACTGGCAACAGAAGGTGCAAGACTACCACAAACAGATACTAGTATGACGTACGAAGAGTCAAAACGGCTTATCAAAGCCAGATACATGACCAAATAGGAAACCGAACATACTGGTTACACCAAAAACGATGCCTATTACCAGTTGAGCCGAAGAGAGCAGGTCGTTGTCTTCAGACTTCGCACTGGCCACAATAGACTGAGGTACCACCTATTCAACAAATTGAAGATAGGGTGTACCGACGAATGCCCGTGCGGTACTGGTAAAATGACCGCTGAACATCTGCTGCAGAACTGCCCGACATACGAGGATCAGAGAGAGCAGATGTGGCCATCACCAGTGGAACTGCAAGACAAGCTCTATGGCAGTGGCGACAGCCTCAGGATGACCGCCGCTTTTTTCGAAAAAATAATGGTTACTGTCTGACTGCGTACGCAGAAGAAGAAGAAGAATACCTTTACTCTACATTATCCAGCAACGGAAACTGTTTAAAAGAAATTAGAAGACGTTTGTCTATGGAGATGCAGAAGCTAGACAAGATGTACAATTTATGGCATAATACTAACAAGCAACTAAAACTGAAGATCCTGAGAGCATGTATATTCACTGTGGCAATGTACGGGTGCTAGACGTAGCCTATGATACACGTAGCAAGGGGAAAAAGTGGAGCGTTCCCTACAAAATGTTACAGAAGAGTTTAAAAAATTCATTGGATAAAGAAATTAACAAATAAAACTATCCTAGCAGATCTGAAGGTTGAAGAAAATTAGCTCATGATGCTATGTTTCGGAAATTGAATTTTTTTCGGCCACGTCAAACGTAATGACGGACTGGAAAGAACGGTCATGAAGGGTATGGTACCTGGAAGCCGACACAGAGGTCGACCAAGGCGAAGGTGGATACAAGATATGAAGGATACTCTAAACATGAACATGGAGCAGGCGGGAAGATTGACTGCAGACCGAGATTCATATCTCCTGGCTGGGATGAGAGTGACGTTCTACAAAGGATATGCTACACAATGACGATGAGAGTGACGTTCTACACCATGACGATGAGAGTGACGTTCTACACCATGACGATGAGAGTGACGTTCTACACCATGACGATGAGAGTGACGTTCTACACCATGACGATGAGAGTGACGTTCTACACCATGACGATGAGAGTGACGTTCTACACCATGACGATGAGAGATATTGATATTAATTTGTTTTTTAAATACAAGTTTTTATCTCCTTTTTTCTGTCATACTGCTCATGCCATTATGCGTCGCAGAGAAGTGGGATAGGTTGTTTTTGTGTAATTTCCAAGTGAGACGATTATGTTGTCTATATGTATGACTTACTGAAAGTGTCAGAGACAACCTGCGATCCACCAACGTTCAGGTCGACCTCTTGCTAGTGGACCGGAGACCTGCGTTTGATATGCTCTCGCTGCAGCCTGGTCATAAATCATTCTTAATGAATTACCAAACTCTTGATTTTGTGGACGTCAATATAGTCCCTAACTGGGGTTGTCCCCACTGTCTGCCTCATTATAGTGTTGTGGATTTGGTCAGGGATTCGACTGCACTTCTCACACAGCGCATCTCACAACTCTGGATCTTAAGTCTTGTGTGTTTCTAGGAAGGACAAAGATTAACACGGTGTAGGGATAAATAGTGCATTTAATAGCTTTCTCTTATTGGAAAGAAGCACTTTGGGGTTGAATTATTTAATTTAAAAATTGCAAGATTTTGTAATTAGAATAAGATATGTGTGTATAATAACATTTAATTTTGCATTATCATGAGATCTGAATTTGGCCATTGATTTGTTAATGTTTCTTTTAGTTACAACAATTATTGAAAGTTCGCTCTGTAAATAAAATTAAGTTAACTTAAATCACACCAGAAGTATTCAAGATGACGTCTGAACGATGTCTCGCTCAAGAGGTCCATTTCTCGCGGATATACTTTAAGCTGTAACACCCAAAGTGTTATCTAGATGTTAATCTGTTATTCTCCTCCTAGTCCGATCGAACTTGATTCTGGACAAAAAATGCTCACATGTGTTGAGTGTTTCCAAATGACATGAATCTCTTTCGATTAGAAGTTGTAAGTTTCCGATACATAAATATTCTTGTAAAGGTCAATTAGTGAATTTCTACGATTTTTGTCTTCAGATCTGACTTCCCTTGTGGTTCATTTAGTTTCATTTTCAAAGAAGTTTGTGTTTGTTTCACGTTAACATCAAATGGAGATAAGAAGATATTACAATTTGTTATTTGGGCTCAGAAATCTCGTAACCTGGTGTTGAATTCTTCATTTTGGATGCAGATGCTGAGCAGCGCACGAGTTGTAGCGGCCAGCGACCAAAATCTGGGGGCTAGCGTCAGGACCAGCAAACCAGAGTTGCCAAGACCCTTCTCCACCTCCCCGTGATGTTCCTGGATAACAGGCTAGACTGGCTAAGGCATTCATTCCATTGTTCTTTTTCTTCTTCTTATTCTTCTTTTTCTTCTTCGTATTCTTCTTTGCCATGCTTTTTTCTTGTTACATCTACACGTGAAGTACAAGGCTGCTGTATAGGCGAGTTTAAGTCTTCTAAACAGCTTTGTTTGGTTATTCGTCTCCGTGAAGCAGTGTTCAGTGGGGAATTTTCTAAGTATATTACATTCTTGCAGGATCTGTTCGGATGTCGTGCCTACACATTCACGTTGCCAATGGTCTGTGTAAGTGGGAATTGAATCTGTTATGTCCCGTTTGAGCGGGATTCACGTTTTCACGGTTGCTGGTCCGTCTCCTAAGACGGTACCTGTCCGTCTCGTAGGACGGTACCTCTGTCTTCAGCACCTGTTCTGTGGTAGAGTGTGCTCCACCTCCACCATCTGGCTGGGGGCTCTGACTTTGTCTTAACCTTGTTTGCTGTACCATCTTGGTACATTACGTCATTACAGAATACATTTCAACTTCGGAAAATTCAACTAACGATTTGCAAAACGTATAATTTTCCAACACTTGCAGGTCAGAATATTAATTTTGATTGCGATTCATTTTCTGACGAATTTTTAAATAAATAGTTATTTATTGTTCTTCTTTTTCTAGTGCCTCTTCTTTTTCTTCTTTTCTAGTACTTCTTCTTTTTTTTCTTTTCTAGTACTTATTCTTTTTTTTTCTACCCAGCTGTACCATCTGTACCCACCCTTTGGCAAGATTACTGCGCATAACAGGATCCACTAATGTGTAGGTGAGATAAACTTGGACAGGAGAGACTATGATAGATACCAGTCTGGTATTCCGCAATAACTGCCTCAATTGGATCACATTCCGTTCATTAAGATGAGTTGTAAAGCCTACAAACAATGCCAAATCACATAACCAAATTGTGTTTTTCAACTCCCGCAGAGATTTAACTTTCATGTTCATGAAAACAGATATCCCATCTTCCAAATCTTGAAAGCGCTTCAGCATATTCCCGCTGCCTAACCAGCACACTTTATTGTAAAAGGTAAGGTTTTCAAGGCTTGGATTGAACGTCTTTCATACATTTTTTAAATTGACGATCGTTTACTGCCGGCGATATTATGAAAGGGGCTTGCTATAGTCAAGAGGTTAATGCACTCGCCTCTTACAGTAATGAACGGAAACGGTGGGCGATCGAATCCAGCAAGTTTCAAGCGACCCGCTGGTGTCACGGGAGGCAAGACCAGAGTGATTGCATCTCGAGTTACCTCCAGTCGTCTCGACCAAGTCTTGCCACTGATCCAAGGTAACTCGGGAAAAGAGTGAGATTGATGACCAGCGCATTCACTCCTCCCTCACTATAATCTAAAGACAGCGAACATCTCGTTATTAAGACAACACCGTCTGATGTTGTAGCCATCATCGCTTGCGATGGCCAATAACTAATTATTATGAAATATAATTTGGAAACTTACCGTGGTCGTGAATTTTATTGGTTTTACATACACATAGTTTGTTAGTAAAAAGCGAAGAGAATCACATGTTCATATCGGGCAACACTGATTTTTATTTAAAAACAAACTCCACGTTTGACCCATTCATTACTTGAGCCCCAACCGTGAAGATCCTGTTAGGTTTCTCCACTCAAGGTCTGGCTGGCCAGAATAAGTGACATCTAGAAATGCCCTTGTAAGCGACATAAATCCAAGCGAGGGCCGGATGAGCCCGCTGGCTGTACTTTTCCCACATCTGCTCTAGGTACCCCCTGAAATATTTATATATCAAAGCTAAACTAGTTTACTTGACAGTTCAAGATCCAACCCTCAAACACTTACCGACATGGAACTACACGTCTACAAAGCATACTCACTGTGTCAATAAATCCAATTGTAATGCTTCCGTTACCTGCATATCGCATTAAGAAACCTCTATTGTCTATGTCTTACTTAATATTTTCTGTAAAATGAATTCCAAGTTGTCCATCATCTGAAGTGCACGTCACATCAAGTGCAATTAATGTGCAGTGTACGTAATATTAAGTTTCCGTAATGTGAAGTGCTCGTTGTGTGAAGTGCTCGTTGTGTGAAGTGTACCTCTTTCTTCGAGAGTTCTGTTTACCGCATCTATTCCGATTTACTGATTTTATCGTTTCTGACATTATTGTGTTTATTTCCCTGCACTCGTGTAGTTTAATTATGTGCATGTTTTTGTGAATATTCATTAATTTGTTCTTGCCATTAAGTTATAAATTCTCTACCCTTTTTTGTTTTGTTAATGGTCGTAAACGTAGCTCTTTTTTCCGATTTCACCTGCCATGGTAGTAATAGTAGAATGTCATTGCAAGTGAAGATGGTGACAATCATCAGGCGTGCTGACAAGTGACTGACAAGTCCAATCTTGGCACGGCAGACACTGCCGCACTCTGGATACGCATAAGAGGAATTGTTTGTTCTGTTATTTCGTGCTGGACGCATTCTCAAAGCTTCGACGATGATTTTTCGCTCTGCGATCTGAGCAAATTGTGTGACGGTAGCGCGCTAGGTAGAATGGTTCTGTGCAACCATCTCCCAGGAGGTGAGTGTTGAAGATTTTCAGATATTTTTTTAAGAAGTCTCTATAGCGTTTCTTCTGTCCCAAGGAGATCCTTCCTGTTCTGCGCTCAACGTATAGCAACTACTTTGGGAGGCACTCATCGGACTTGCCAATCAAAATGTCCTGACTATCTTATCTGACTTTTCTGCTGAAGCATATGTATGCTCAACTTCAGAATTTCAAAGTTCGATATTTTATCCTGCCATTAAACTTTGACCATTCTGTCTCCTGCCATTAAACCCTGATCATTCTGTCTCCTGCCATTAAACCCTGATCATTCTGTCTCCTGCCATTAAACCCTGATCATTCTGTCTCCTGCCATTAAACCCTGATCATTCTGTCTCCTGCCATTTAACCCTGATCATTCTGTCTTCTGCCATAAGACCACAACCACCCTGTCTCCTGCCATAAGACCCCAACCATCCTGTCTCCTGCCAAAAGACCCCAACCATCCTGTCTCCTGCCATAAGACCCCAACCATCCTGTCTCCTGCCATAAGACCCCAACCACCCTGTCTCCTGCCATAAGACCCCAACCATCATGTCTCCTGCCATAAGACCCCAACCAACCTGTCTCCTGCCATAAGACCCCAACCATCCTGTCTCATGCCATAAGACCCCAACCATCCTGTCTCCTGCCATAAGACCCCAACCATCCTGTCTCCTGCATTAAACCCTGATCATTATATCTCCTGCCATTAAACCCTGATCATTATATCTCCTGCCATTAAACCCTGATGATTCTGTCTCCTACCATAAGACCCCAACCACCCTGTCTCCTGCCATTAAACCTCAACAATCCTGTCTCCTGCCATTAAACCCCAACCATCCTGTCTCCTGCTAATCTGCTCAATCAGTACTTTGGCACAGTCTTCACAAAGGAGGACTGCTCCGAGATCCCAGAGCCTATAGATATTTTTCAAAGAGACATGGATACAGCGGGATTAAGATCAATCTGTATTACAGAGGAAATGGTTTTTTAAAAATTGGAGGGGTTGAAAGTGAATAAATGTCCAGGTCAAGATGGTATTCATCCAAAATTGCTGTATGAAATTAGAGACCAACTAGCAAAACCATTGGCTATATTATGTTCTCAATCACCTACAAAAGGGATTGTTCCACGGGATTGGAAAGATGCAGGAGTGATCCCCTTATTCAAAAAAGGCAAAAAATCAGATCCAGCAAATTATAGACCGGTGAGTTTAACGAGCATAGTCTGTAAATTGTTAGAGTCAATAATCAAAGAAAACATTGTAATGCATTTAGAAAAATTTAATATAATTAGAAATCGTCAGCATGGGTTTACTAGAAGGAGATCATGCTTAACAAATCTATTAGAATTCATGGAGGAGGTTACTAAAATAATAGATAAAGGGGAACCAGTGGATGTTATTTATCTAGACTTTGCAAAGGCCTTTGATAGAGTACCTCATCAAAAATTATTTCGAAAGTTAAAATCACATGGAATAGGTGGGGAAGTTGCCAAATGTATTGAAAATTGGTTAACGGGAAGAAGGCAGAGGGTGGGCATAAATAAGGAGTACTCTGAGTGGAGTGAAGTGAAAAGTGGTGTGCCACAGGGCTCGGTTTTGGGACCAATTTTGTTCTTGATATATATAAATGATTTGGACATTGATATGAGATCCATGATTGCAAAATTTGCTGATGACACAAAACTATGCAGTAGTGTCTCATCTAAAGCGGAAGTAGATATATTGATGTCGGATTTAGATAAAATTCGAGAATGGTCTGTAAGCTGGCAAATGGAGTTTAATGTAGATAAATGTACAGTCATCCACATGGGTAGATCCAATATGGAACATAATTACAGAATGGGAGAAAACAATATTAGAAAGATAGATAAGGGGTTATAATAGATCATACAGGAAAGGTGAGTGAGCAAGTTAAGGTAGCAGTGAAAAAGACAAATGCAATGTTAGGTATGATAAAAAGAAATATTAAACATAGGAGCAAGGAAGTGATCGTCAAACTGTATAAAGCTTCAGTTAGACCTAGATTGGAGTACTGTGTACAGGTGTGGAGTCCTTATCATAGAGGGGACATAAACATGCTAGAAAGAATACAAAAAAGAGCGACAAAGATGATAGTGGGATTCCAGAATTACAGTTATGAGGAACGACTCAGAAAAACCGGCCTACAGTGTCTCGAAGAGAGAAGAATTCGTGGTGACTTAGTACAGGTTTATGAGATGATCAGAGGAATGGATAAATTAGACTATAACAAGTTTGTTTTTAAATATAGCCACCTACAATAATACGAGGGCATAGCTACAAGCTGACTAAAGAGAGGTCCAGGTTAGATATTAGGAAATATTTTTTCAGTCAGATAGTGGTGTCTGCTTGGAATGCATTGCCAGGGGAGGTAGTGGAGGCAGGGACAGTTTATGCATTTAAGAATAAACTGGATGCGCATTGCTTTTAGAGACTCTGCAGGGTCTTCTAAACCAGTATAAAGACGTTAAGTTTAGTTAAGTTAAGTTAAACCCCAACCATCATGTTTCCTGCTTTACACCCAACCCATCCTGTCTCCTGTCATAAGATCCCAAGTATGCTGCATAGTAGCTCACGTTCAAACGATTTAGCTGCCTGCTTTACACTGTCAACGTTTCGCCGGCATTCGACAGAGTAATTAGCTCTTCACCACCATACACTTTAATCTTGATGGCGACATTGATGCCTTGTCGGTTCCAGACCTTGGCACGTAGCCTACCTCTAATCCTGTATTGGTAACATTCTTAGTCGTGAATTATTCTTAACCCATTTTGTCGTTGGCTCTGTTTAACCTGTAGCTAAAGTCTATGTATTTGTTTTCTGTGGACGTTAAATTTTATATTATTAACAGCAATCCTATGTTGTAATATATAATTTAACGTTTAAAGAAAATAATAAATACACTTTAGCAACAGGTTAAACAGATCAACTACAAAATTGCCCCCCCCCCCCCCTTCTCTGCACCCCCTCTCCCAACACATCTAGTCCTACAGTGAATTCTAGCCCACTGTGGGATCAATTGAAAAGAGCAGGTAGATGAACCGGAAAAGCTGGAAGTTGCGCATGCAGACTCGCCATACGCATAGCTATTAAAAAAAACAAGAACTCATCAAACGACGAAATGGAGAGGTCGGCACAAAGAATATCAGCCGGAAAATGGAGCATAGACATTTGGCAGAGATGGGCAGACAAAGATATTAAGAGAAGAAAGACAGTTTCTGCAAAAGATACAAAAACGATTGACTTGACTGGACCACAAGCTACGCCGTAACGTCATAGTGAAGAAAGTCTTGGAAAACAGAACACTAGGAAAGAAGGAAGGGCAGACGATATGATACCTTTGTCACGCAAGAATCCAGAGACATGGCCGTGAATTCATATGCTGAATTTAAAAGCACTGTAGATGACAGGCAGAACGGAAAAGATAGAATCTAGTGCTTGCGAACCAGTCCCAGAACAGAATGATGATGATGATTGGTTGATGATGATGTTAAGGGTGATGATGATACAATACATATATATTGCCAAGGCTTTCATAGCAAAGCAGTCATAATAACGATATTCAAATGCTGAGCAGCGCATGAGCTGCAGCGGTCAGCGACCCATAGCTGACTGCTAGCGTCAGGGCCAGCAAACCAGAGCTGCCAAGATCCTTCTACACCTCCACGCGGTGATCCTGGATAACAGTCTGCAACAGATCAGGCTGGATAAGTAGAAGGGATCGAAGAGGGAATGCTAACCCGGTACTAAAGAAATGTTTGCTGAAATCGGATGTGTTGGTTCGGAAAGTGCAAATATCGCAGTCAAGCTGTAAACTACGACATAACGCATTCCGTTGTTTGGACTACATTCGGCTACTTAAGCTCTTTTTAAGGTTTGGTAGTGGGGGATTGAGTACGAATGAAGCCAAGACAAGCCACGACATTCAAACTGCTTGACCTGCAGCTCTTTGGTGTACTTGATTATATAATTGAAACGCTAGGTTCCCAGTTATCGACAGTCCGACATATTAAACACAAAATGTACTAACTTTCCCAGTGTCTCAAACGAAAGGCCCTTACGTTGTTAACTGTCTGAATTTTAATCTTAAAAAGTTAGCACCGGATGTCAACACCAAAAGTCAATACTTTCTCATGTTCCTCTCTGCATTAAAGCCAGGCAATATGACTGAAAGCTTCGCGATACATGCTGGGCAGTAATGGCTTCCAGGAAATGGGAGAAGAGCTTGGTGAAAAGTTGTCATGCGGGCAGTTGCGTTTGTTGCCATAGCTACGTCTCCTGAACCTTTCCGTTCACTTAACTCAGGGCTTTTGTAGTTAAACTCTTTATCTTGTCATTAAGCTTCATTTGTGTTGGTGAACTGAAGTTGTGGTAACTATTTTTATGTGACTATTTTAATTCAACCCAAACAAAGCAACAAAATATTTTTAGCACCGAATTTGAGGCAGTAATATCACAAAATCTTCCACGTTTTAACTGTTGGAGGCTATCGAACATTCTGCGAGAATTCACGAGAATTTATAATACCCCTTGTTCCTGCCGTTTTTGAACTTCTTGACACTGTCTACGTTTGTTTATGAAAACGAGAGCAGCATTAAGTTTCTACACCAGCACGGTGTTGTCAATGCTATCAGACGTTGTAATAACAACCATGTTATCTGACTCTAAGCCTAACCATAACCGTAAGTCTAATCCTAACATTCGCAAAACTAAATACAACCATCTGTTCTGCACTTCTATCTTCATCTAAATCATTATCTATTTATTTAAAATATAATTATATCGACCTGTTCTCTCCTTAACCCAAAATGGAATTAACCTGGCATAGGTAGAACTTATGGAAAGGTCAGGACGTTTAACAGGTGTGAAAAAGAACATGTGAGAAATCGAGCACACAGTTCATCAACCAAATGACACATATTATCAGCAGAAAAGAGAAAAAAAACAAATGAAAAATAAATGGTTGATTAAAATTAAATGTAATCAAAATTGTAAAATGGGTATGGTCAGATACAGCACCGAGACGAGAACACAAACAGAACCAATGTTACGACCAATAGGCCTTTATCAAAGACAACAAATAACAACAACGCTGAACTAGAAAATCAACAAATAAGGAAAAAAATGGTCTACGTATCTGATATAATGTCTATCGTCGCGACTTGTCAGGTCGAAGGCTAAACTTAAAATGACGGGCTTGGTCAGATAAAACGGTCAGGAGAGCGTAAGAAGTGCAAGGACAAGGGCAGGATAAGCCAGTGACGGTCAAATATGGAAAATACAAAATAGTGATCCTGAGGGGGGGGGGGGGCTGTGATATACGCATGGGGGGGAGGAGTGTGATATACGCCTAGGGGGGGGGGGGGAGTGTGATATACGCCTAGGGGGGGGGGAGATTGTGATATACGCCTAGGGGGGGGGAGAGTGTGATATACGCCTAGGGGGGGAGTGTGATATACGCCTAGGGGGGGGGGGGGGAGTGTGATATACGCCTAGGGGGGGAGTGTGATATACGCCTAGGGGGGGGGGAGGGTGTAATATACGCCTAGGGGGGGAGAGTGTAATATACGCCTAGGGGGGGGGAGTGTGATATACGCCTAGGGGGGGGGGGAGAGTGTGATATACGCCTAGGGGGGGGGAGAGTGTGATATACGCGTAGGGGGGGGAGAGTGTGATATACGCCTAGGGGGGGGGGGAGAGTGTGATATACGCCTAGGGGGGGGAGACTGATATTAGGTGGAGGGGGATAGGGAGGTGGAAGAACGCAAATACATGGGGGCCAGTATGATATTTGAGAAAAGCCAACATTAGTGAGGGAAACTCTTCCTGTGTGGCATGGCATAATACTGGCCACGGTTAGGTGATTTGTTTAGAACAGCATTGATGGCTCCCTAACAGGCTCCTAGCTAATAATTGATATGATTCCTACGTTGTGTTAGGCTAGCTGAAATCAGCTTACCCTTCCAATAGTAACTGCTAAATTCACTTTGCCTCTTCGCACGTTTACTAACATGTCACTACACTTAAACAAAAATTAACATTACAATTTTTATTTCCAATTTATTTCACATCAGTTTTACCCAAAGCGATGTCGTCTTTAATTCTTCAAAACCGTTTTGGACAGCTCAGCATATCATGCCTATTCATATCTTCGCTATTGGACTCTCCCTTGCCATGGCCTCGTTCTCATCCCCCGCTTCGTTCATTTGGCTTGGATGGCTTGGCTTCGTTCATTTGGCTTGGACGGCTTGGCTTCGTTCATTTGGCTTGGATGGCTTGGCTTCGTTCATTTGGCTTGGACGGCTTGGCTTCGTTCATTTGGCTTGGATCGCTTGGCTTCGTTCATTTGGTCTGGATGGCTTGGCTTCGTTCATTTGGCTTGGACAGCTTGGCTTCGTTCATTTGGCTTGGATGGCTTGGCTTCGTTCATTTGGCTTGGATGGCTTGGCTTCGTTCATTTGGCTTGGATGGCTTGGCTTCGTTCATTTGGCTTGGATCGCTTGGCTTCGTTCATTTGGCCTGGATGGCTTGGCTTCGTTCATTTGGCTTGGATGGCTTGGCTTCGTTCATTTGGCTTGGATGGCTTGGCTTCGTTCATTTGGCTTGGATGGCTTGGCTTCGTTCATTTGGCTTGGATCGCTTGGCTTCGTTCATTTGGCCTGGATGGCTTGGCTTCGTTCATTTGGCTTGGATGGCTTGGCTTCGTTCATTTGGCTTGGATCGCTTGGCTTCGTTCATTTGGCTTGGATGGCTTGGCTTCGTTCATTTGGCTTGGATGGTTTGGCTTCGTTCATTTGGCTTGGATGGCTTGGCTTCGTTCATTTGGCTTGGATGGCTTGGCTTCGTTCATTTGGCTTGGATCGCTTGGCTTCGTTCATTTGGCCTGGATGGCCCTGCTTCGTTCATTCTCAATCTCTCGCTACCAATCCCTAAAATATCTTAAGTAAGCAAAATGTATTCCAGAGAACGAAATGCGTTGTGTAGTAGTTTACAGCTTGACTGCGATATTTGCACCTTTCGGTCCAACACATCCGACTTCAGCAAGCTTAGTTCATTTAATCTGCCTGGTATATAGTCTAGCCTTCATATCTTTTATTATTTTTCGCTGCCATGATTTCTTAAGACAAATAATGTGGTTGTTTCCCCTTTTCTTCTGCAACAATACGACGGATTTACTATCGTTACCTTCGGCAATACTTGTTGACAGTCACAGCAAGTGACTACCTTGTTCGGTTCATTCGCAAAGTTGTTGAATTATGTGGATATTCGGTCCGCTTATACGTGCTTGACGCACAGAGATTATTGGCACCCTGGTTGATGCTGTACACCTCTTGGCTACGCAGACTGTTGTCTCTAGTTAGTACTATATTTAGCCAGGATATGCTTCTGACCAAGATCTAGATTGGATTAAGGAAGTCCTGTGGGCCCAGCATCTGCCGCATCTATTGGAGGGCCTTCTCCGCCAGAGGTTTATGTAGTGTAACCTCAGATATAGTCTACAATTCTACTCACATAGACCTGGGATACGGCGGTTTTTTTGGGGCAGTTGCTTGCAGTTCGTCTTAGTCTCTATAGGGAAAGTATTAATAAATGAATGGATTAAGTGAATATCTGATAGATTTATGGCAGGATTAGTAAATTTGTGAGTTTGGATGTACGTGAGAATAAATTCATGTTCTGACAGAGAAAACGATGATTTTAACAATTATTGGATTGACCAATGACAAACGGATTATTGGATGGTTTGAATGATATTTGAATAAACGAACTGATGGATGGATGATTGGATTAATGGATTGATGAGATCGTTAATGAAATGATTGTTCAATCAATGTACTGATAGATGGATAGATCAGTGGATAATCAATGTATTGATAGATGGATAGATCAGTGGATAATCAATGTATTGATAGATGGATAGATCAGTGGATAATCAATGTATTGATAGCTGGATAGAACAGTGGATACTCAGGATAGATCAGTGGATAATCAATATATTGATAGATGGATAGATCAGTGGATAATCAATGTATTCATAGATGGATAGATCAGTGGATAATCAATGTATTGATAGATGGATAGATCAGTGGATAATCAATGTATTGATATATGGATAGATCAGTGGATAATCAATGTATTGATAAATGGATAGATCAGTGGATAATCAATGTATTGACAGATGGATAGATTAGTGGATAATCAATGTATTGATAGATTGATAGATCAGTGGATAATCAATGTATTGATAGATGGATAGATCAGTGGATAATTAAAGAATGCATGAATTATATATAAATGGAATTATGGATGGATGGATCTGTGAAAGAATTGCTGTATGGATAGTGCATGAATCCATTGGTGGGGGCTCAATGGATGGCCGAGCGGATTAATGAATGTATTATTGAATGAATCAATGCATTGCTGAATGAAATAAATGATTAAAATATGGATCACTTTTATTGATTAAGAAAGTTTACTGAATGGTTAATAGAATTTGATCTTTTGTTCGCATTGGCATAAGAAGTGGGATATTTGGCCACTAAAACCAGTTTCCTAACAATAACTTTAACAAAATTACATCTCCAAACCCCGACACATTTTTGTACTTTCATGAGAATCACTCAATTTTTCTGGATTTCCCCGATCGTTAAGAAGACTCAAATGTGACAGGAACTCTTTGGGAGAAAATTCATTTTAAAAAGTAGGTAACTCACAAACGTTGTGGCTACCCAAGCGATTGCTCATTAAGCGAAGTCTCTCTGTGTTTTAAGCCAGTGTTATCTTTAGTTTTTTTAGATCATCAAGTAAATATTTCCCCTACCTCTGAGTAGTGAGATCAGGCACCCGTGTGCAGTGGCGCGCACTTTAAGAATACCTTAGCAAATCGAAAAGAGTAGGTTTAACGGCTTATGCTCGGGCAGAATACAAGTTAAAAATATACTCAAATTATTCTAGGGATTCTCGTCCAACAAAGAATATGTCGCAAAAAGGGGACTGTGTGGCTGTAACATCAGGTCTGTAACAGATGTTAGGATTGACCTGGCAAGTCACCAGCGGAGAATCACCTGCCAAAAAAATATGAATCAAAGGAGGTCACACCGACGTCTAACGACATAAGTGGACTGAGGATGGATGGATGGGGAGAGAGAGAGAGAGAGAGAGAGATTTGGGTAGATTTAGGATAGAGAGAGAGAGAGATACGGATCGGATCGGATGACTAGGACTAGGACTTTCAGATACAAAATAAGATAAGATTAGATAGATAAGACTAGGACTAGACTTGGAATTTAGATTTACACACACAATCATTTTTAATGATTTTAACGATGTTAGATTACTATATTGTATTCAAATTTGTGTATAATTTAGAAATAATTTCACACATATATAATGTAGCTGTCCAAGTTCAATTGCCAATGGGTATCCCGAAGTTACCTCACAAATGTTCAATGTGAGAACCTTTTGTTTCTCTACAAATGTCAGTTCGGTAAACTAACTCCTTCCAGGCGAGTAGCAGCATGTGTTCATCAATGGCTTGCACTGTAGCGGTAAAGCGATCTGCCAGTTCGCACACGTCTTGGAGGGTGGTGGTTTGTAGACAGTGTCTTAAACATATCCCCATTAAAAAGTCACGTGGTGCGAGGTCCGCTCACCTTGGTGGTCAGCGTAGAAGACCTTGACCACCATTACTTGCACGCCCTTCCGTCTATTTGACAGTCACTCATTCAGGACGTTCCTAATGTCTAAGGGGCAGATAAACATTGGCTATCAATATATGTGTGAATATACTTCTTAATTTGACAATTTATTCATTTAAAAAAAAAACATTCTCAAATCGTTGAAATCATTTTCAAATGCCCTTATATGAGGGGCCGGCGTGGTCTAGTGGTTAAGTGACACGACTCACAATCAGAAGGTGCTGGGCTCGATCCCCATCACAGCACCGGCCGTTACCCCTGGGAAGCACACCCTTAGAAAATGCAGGAGGAAGCAGACCATTACATAAAATGCATGCTGAAGTCGGATGCTCTGTGTCCACAGGCGCAAAATAAAAACCACAGTGTAACGCAAACCGACTTGGGGGAATAGAGAAACAAGAAGAACGTAACAAAAAAAAAAAAAAAAAACGTCTTCATCTACGAGGCGTGTTAAAATGAAATCGGACCTAACTGCAACAAGTGAACATATGTACGATGCGCATTATGACGTCACTTGAAGTGTAAACAGCACATACCAACTGTCAAATTTGTAAAATTTATTTATCCCCTGGATCAAAGCTTCCTCAGCAGACCGTTGAAAACATGGCGGTTGTGATGCAGTGTATGATGACAAAAGTGTGTCGATGACAACAATGAAGAACTAAACAACGATGTTTAAAGAAGGATGTGAGTTTCCGAAAGATCGTCCGAGACCAGGTCAGGCGCATATTGTTGCGTCAGAAGATGCCATCGCCAAAATTGATGCAGCAATTCCGGTGGATTGTTGCCGGAGCTTACGTTCGCCACACTTTTGTCACATACACATTCTGCGATGACTGTCAACTGGTCGACATCCTTCAGCTCTTAGAAGCCGAATCACCGTTCGCTGATCAACTCTGGACGGATTCCGTATCACACCTGCCATATTTATTGTTGGCGTTCGCCTAATTTTTCCAATCCCCAAGGCGTGTGCCTTGCACTGTGGTTTTTATTTTACGCCTGTCGGCCCAGTGCATCCGACATCAGCAAGCATTTTATGCACGGGTCTGCTTCCTCCTTCATTTTCTAAGGTTTTTTTTGCCGGGATAACGGCTGGTGCTGTGATGGGGATTGAACCCAACACCTTCTTGTTGTGAGCCGTGCAACTAGCCCACGTCGTCTCCATACACCCGCCATGATTTCAACGTTCTGCTGAAGAAACTATGAGTCGGAGGATAATGAAATTTGCCAAACATGACGGCTGCTATGTGTTGGTTACACTAGAAGTGACGTCATCATACGCATTGTTTACTTGTTGCAGTTTGGTCTGGTTTCATTTGAACACGCCTCGTATAATTATGAAGAAACCAATCCCAGCATTCATTTTCTTTCCCTAGTCATTGTCCACAGCTGAATTCCATCTGATACAATCCATTCTCAAAATAATCATGCAACTGCGCTTGTTACATCCACTGACAATGGATTTCCCCCAGTGGCCGTTTTCTTACCGTTTGCAGGATTTCCAGATGACATGTAAATGTCACGAATGAAGAACACGGATATTCAGAGAGATTGTTTTGTCGCTCACAAACGAGTAATAATGCCGAAACGTACTTTGAATAGTAGACGTGGACCCCTTGTGTTTAGAGGATATGGGACATAGATCTCAAACTGCTACCTCGACAAGGACCACATTAAAATAAGTTAGTGACTCAATGATGACATTAAGTGAAATTAATGAATCAGTGACTACGCAAAGACAAGTTAATAGTTCAGTGATTATATAAAGACAATCTAATGACTCAGCGACCATATATAGACAATGTAAAGACTCAATGACCATATGCAGACACTGTTATGATCCAATGACAATATGCGGACAATGTTATGACTCATTGAATACGCAAAGACAATATATCAATGACAATATGCAGACACTGTTATGACTCAATGACCAAAGGGGACAATGTAATGATTCATTGACCATATTTAGACACTGTTATGACTCAATGACCATATGGGGACAATGTAATGACTCATTGACTACGCAAAGACAATATATCAATGACAATATGCAGACACTGTTATGACTCAATGACCATATGATGACAATGTAATGGCGCATTTATCAAATGGAGACGATATATTGACTCATTTACCATATGAAGACGATATAATGACTCAGTGACCATATGGAGACAATATATTGACTCAATGACCAAAGGAGACAACACTATTTGCAGAACTGAATCTTCATTCTGCTGGTCCCCATAGTGTGCGTCTTCTCAATCTCCACTTCATTAATCCAATATGCGTCACTATTAGTTGTTTGAGCGTCTGATGAGTTTAGCTTTTCAAGTCAAAGATCCGGGGTTCAACTCCCTCTACCTGCACGCGTCAGTCGATCCAGCTTTATAGGGTATTCTGTAAATGGCTACCTGATCTACGGTTAGAGGTGGAAAGGCAGCGAGGAAGGGAACTGGCCTCCACACCTTACAAAAGATGTGGTTTAGAACACTAAAGTCTCTTAACACTTCATCCCCGATTGCAGTACCTGCTATGTGACTTATTATTTGTTTGTTTGTCTAATAGTGAAGATCCCATTATAGATCTGTGTGGCATATTTGGAATATGGTGTTATCTTGAACAAGGACACATTAGATGTTCTTAGTTCTGAGTTATTAGTCAACCTGTACTTCTACAGTGGCAGATGCCTCTGTGCAAGTCTCAGCTCTGGTATGAGCTGAATATAGTCAGGGGGAGGATTTCCTGCTTAGCGGGCTAGGCTTGAGGAGCTTAATTCTCTGCGTTAGGCGGTTAACCGATGTGCGAGTTCATCTTAATAGACTCAAACACTAGAGCAAAGTAGACCCGCAGTCTGTTAGGCGCTATCTATGCTGCTTTAATCAAACCAGCTAAACATAGCCAGTGTTATGCCATTTCACACAGCTAGTTGCCTTTTACGACATGCTCTCTGTGTGGCAGGGGTGATATTCTTGTCCCTGTCATAAACAATGAACCCGGCAGACCACTCGGGTATTAAAGGTGATATAGGCAATATCACACCAGCCGAACTTACTTCCCCAGATTACTATGGTAACCAATTTTTAAGGCTGGGTTGACTCCGGAACGTTTTGCGATCGGATAAAAATCCCAAACCAACTTTGGGACCGAACCTCGAACGTTCAACTAGAAAATCAATGGACTAACCACTGCACTACCCCTTTATTATCTCCAGCAGCTATTTGTTAATTATTTTAATAAAACATTCTCAGAAAATGAAGGTAATAGAAATCGTTCTGAAATGCATTTATTTACTAGACCAAAAGGGAGTCTAACAAAAAGATTTACGTTCAAAAGCACCATTATACACGTTCATATGGATGTTTTGAGGTCGGATTTTGATAGATAATGGTCTGAGAGCTGGCAAATGGAGTTCAATGTAGAAAAATGTGCAGTCATCCGAATGGGTAGATCCAATATGGAATATAAATACAGAATTGGAGAGAATAATGTTAGGAAAGCATAAATATATATTTGTGCATATATATATATATATATATATATATATATATATATATATATATATATATATTAGACATACGACATACCCAGTATCTGGGCGGATGTAATTTCTATACTTCTTCTTCTTCATCGTACGCAGTCAGACATCAACCTTAATTTTTTCGAAAAAAGCAGCCGTCATCCTGAGGCTGTCGACACTGCCATAGAGCTTGTCTAGTGTTGCCACTGGTGATGGCCACATCTGCTCTCTCTGATCCTCGTATGTCGGGCAGTTTTGCAGAAAATTCTCAGCGGTCATTTTACCGGAACCACACGGGCATTCGTCAGTGCCACCAATCAATTTGTGGCCAGTGCGAAGTCTGAAGACCACGACCTGCGCTCTTCTGTTCAACTGGTAATAGGCATCGTTGTTTGTTTAGCCAGTATGTTCGGTTTCCCATTTGGTCATGTATCTAGCTCTAATAAGCCGTTTTGACTCTTCGTACGTCATACTAGTATCTGGTTGTGGTAGTCTTGCACCTTCTTTTGCCAGTCTGTCTGCCTCCTCGTTGCCTTGGATGTTGCAGTGTGACGGAACCCACTGTACCACTACCCTTTTTGGTGCGGACTGCTGGCATAGTTGACAGAGTACTGCTCTTAAATCATTAAGTTCAATTTTTTTCTGGCTTTTTAGCGCTGTGACTACGGCCAAAGCATCTGTAAGCAGGACTATATGGCTTTCATTCCTTTTATCTGTCACCATTTCTTCCACTGCCGCCCTCAGTGCCTCTGCCTCCGCTTTGAAATTGCTTGTGTATTTTCCAGTAGCGAATGACAGTGTTATTTTTCTGCCATTTGGTAGGATCAGAAATTCTCCTGCCCCTCCATTCTGTGTAGTGTTTATTATAGAACTGTCGGTGTATGCATGGGTCCAGTCCATGCTTGGGTAGTTTTCCGTTATGTAGCTCAGGGTAGTATCTCGTCTTTCTTTTTCAGTCTGGCAGTTTTTGTTTACAATACCTGGTATATTTTCTACCACCTCTGGAAATATATTCTGTCTCCAGGTAGGTTTTCGTACAGTTGGGATGGGCTTTGGTGTTGTTAGTGCGTTCATGGGATCTTCGTGCATCTTTGCTTTGGCAATTTCTGCAAAGTTTCTCCGCTTTAGTTTCCCATTTCCGAAATTGTTTAGTCTCTGGTGCATTCTGAGTTTCTCTGATTGCAGCTGGGCTCTGCAGTCTCTTCTGTCGGTCATGGGTTGCAGTTTTGTAATCTTTTCAAGTTCTACAATTGGCGTTGACTTCATGCCTCCTGTTATAACTCTCAAGGCTTGGTTTTGGAGTTTGCTAACTTTATCGAAGTTCGCCTTTACTGCTGTTGTCCATGCCGCAATGCGATACTCGAGAACTGGTCTCACTGTTCCAGTGTACAGTTTCTTTAGTATACTTTCGTCTGCTCCCCAGCTTGTGCCAGCAAGTTTCCTCATGATTTCAATTCCTTCTCTGGCTCTAATTCGGTTTCTCTCGATCTGACTTTTCCATGTCATGCGCCGATCAAATATCACTCCCAGGTAGTTTGGGTTGTCGTTTGGCTGCAGGTATTTGCCGTTTAGACTTAATTTGGTGTTTTGGGATTTGATTGATAGCGAGAATATTGTACATGTGGTTTTTTCCTCGTTTATTTTGACCAGCCATGAGTTCGCCCAATCTTACCGCGATGTTAGGGCCTGCTTCATCCGATTTCTTGCTATGGTGAGATTCTTTTCAGAGATCCACATAGCCAGATCGTCTGCAAACATTGAGCTATGGACTCTTCTTGGTATATTCTCTGTTATATTATTTATATACACCAGGAAGAGTGTGGGTGACAGTATTCCCCCTTAGGGTACTCCCTGCTCGAGTGTCACCTTTTTTGCTCATCTGCCCTTGTACTTGAACTCTAGCCGTTCTGTTTTTGAGGTAGTGACTTATCCATTTGTACATTTTCCCACAAACTTCACTTCTTCGTAGCTTGACTCTAAGTCCCTCTTTCCAGACTTTGTCAAATGCCTTCTCCGGGTCCACCCAAACCGATACTGTGTGTTTCCGCTCCTGGTAGGCATTTCCTGGGTTTTGAGGATTACCTGGTCCTCAGTGGACCTGTGCTGTCTAAAGCCTGCTTGCTGTGGAATTAGTATTCGTTTTTCTTCCAGATGCCACATCAGTCTGGTGTTTATCATACGTTCCATCAGTTGGCCGACACAGCTTAGTAGGCTGATAGGCCTGTATCCATTTGGATCTGTTTTGTCTTTTCCTTTCTTTGGTACTGGTACAAGTAACGCGTCCTTCCATGCCTGGGGTAGAATATCCTTTTTCCAGCTTTGGTTCAGGACTGATAGCAGTTTCCTCTTTGCTGTTTGGCCCAGCCCCATCAGCATTTCCTTTGTTATCCCGTCTTTCCCGGGAGATTTACTTTTCTTTAATGTTCTCATTGCCTCTTCCATTTCGTTCATTGTTAATTTTGCCATCATATGGTCTTCTGGTGCCATATTGATGTTGTCGTGCCCCTTTTGCTCTTCACTAATGTCTGTATACCTATCTGCAGGACCTCAATGTGGTTTGCTCTGGAATAATGTTCAAAAAAGGCGTTTGCTGCTTTTTTTCCAGTGAGCAAGTTTTTGCCATACCTTATGGTAATTTGTTTGTTTGATGGAGTTTCGTCATTTATGGCTCTAACTAGCCTCCATAGTTTGTTCGCTTCTTTGTCTAAATTGAGGCTTTCTGTTTTGTTTTTCCAGCTTTCTCTTGCTGTTTGGTTTAGAGTGTATTTGTATTTAGCCGTGGCGGCTTTGAGGGCGATATTTACCTCCATAGATTGTTCTCGCTCTGCGATGTTCCTAGCATTTGTGACTGCGTCTTCCGCTTTCTGCAAATCAGCTAGGGCTATCCTCCGGCCTATTGATTAGATTGAGATTTGTGTCTATCTCCCAATCCTCCACTTCGTCACCTCTGCTGTCTGTGTCTGAGTATCCCCATCTCTCCGAGTGGCTGTTGAAGTCTCCAACTACTATGCAGTTGGAGTCTTTGACTTCCATACTCGAGAGCGATAGGTCTTTATTTGGTGGTCCGTACAGATTGAAGATGCGGATCTTCGTCTCTTGAGCCATTATGTCAACTCCTACAATTTCTGCTTGTCCGGTGTGATTGACAGATACCGCGCTACTCGGTATGCAGTTTCGGGTCAGTATCAGAACCCCTCCTTTGTCACCTTCTCTATCCAGACGGAAGGTTCGGTATCCTCTGATTGATAATTTATATACAAAAAGGAGAGATTTTGTTTTTATGTGTTATTTATTTTTTGCGTTCGCCTTATTTTCTCTATTCCCTAAGGCGGTGACGTTTTTATTTCAACTTCAGCATGCATTTTTATACAAGCGTCTGCTTCTTACTGAATTTTCTAAAGGTTGGCTTACCAGGGTAACGGCCGGTGCTGTGATGGGGATCGAATCCAGGACCTTCAGATTGTGAGCCGTGTCACTTAACAACTAGCCCACACCGTCCCCTACTAGGAGAGATGAATTGAAATTACCTGTACTATTTTCCTATGAAGTCACCTGCCACTCCCACACTTTTGTCCCATGTGGCTACCATGTTCTGTATTACGGTAGCTCAGAAATCTGTTGGCTAGTCCCAGACCTATTTTAGAACTTCCTGAAGGACGTCATCATGCGTGTGAAACTGTTGCCCTCGATGATGCTCTTTCAGAGCGGAACAAAATGTGAAAATCACTGGCAGACAAGTCGGGATGGCAAGGGTAGTGTGGTATTACCCCCGAAGGTAATTGATCAATTCCTGTCACAATTTTGGCGGCCCTATGGGGTCTCATGTTGTCGTGTTGGAGAAGGACGCGTTTTTGGTAAAAAATCAGTTGAGATCGGTACCCATCGATTGGTTACTTTATGAAAATGTAGGCTATACCTGATGATAATACCCACAGAAGGTTAGCTCACACCAGTAGCGATCGTAACTTCGCGTACAGTAACTCGTGGATCGTTGAAAGTAACTATTTCGATGCTGGTATGTATGACCTCACTCGTAATGATACCGTTGTGTATGACTTCACTCGTAATGACACTGTTGTGTATAACTTCACTCGTTATGACACTGTTGTATATAACTTCACTCGTAATGACACTGTTGTGTATAACTTCACTCGTAATGACACTGGTGTGTATAACTTCACTCGTAATGACACTGTTGTACAACTTCACTCGTAATGACACTGTTGTATAACTTCACTCGTAATGACACTGTTGTATAACTTCCGTCGTAATGACACTGTTGTATAACTTCACTCGTAATGACACTATTGTGTATAATTTCACTCGTAATAACACTTTTGTATAACTTTACTCGTAATGATGCTGTTATGTATGACTTCACTCGTAATGACACTGTAGTGTATGGATTCACTCGTAATGACACTTTTGTATGACTTCACTCCTAATGAAATTGTTGTGTATGACTTCACTCGTAATGAAACTGTTGTGTATCGATTCACCCGTAATGACACTTTTGTATGACTTCACTCGTAATGAAACTGTTGTGTATGGATTCACTCGTAATGTCACTAGAGTATGACTTCACTCGTAATGAAACTGTTGTGTATGACTTCACTTGTAATGAAACTGTTGTGTATGGCTTCACTCGTAATGACACTGTTATGTATAACTTCACTCGTAATGACACTTTTGTATGACTTCACTCGTAATGACACTGTTATGTATAACGTCACTCATAATGACACTTTTGTATGACTTCACTCGTAATGACACTTTTGTATGACTTCACTCGTAATGACACTTTTGTATAACTTCACTCGTAATGACACATTTGTATAACTTCACTCGTAATGACACTTCTGTATGACTACACTCGTAATGAAACTGTTGTGTATAACGTCCCTCGTAATGACACTGTTGTGTATGGCTTCACTCGTAATGATACTGTTATGTATAACTTCTCTCGTAATGACACTTTTCGGTCGACCTTCTCGAGGCTCACCCTTCATGGATTCACGACCTTCACGAAAGCGTTGTCCCCATTCAAACACTGGTAAACGTGCTACAGTCTGTTCTCCAAACACACGTGAGGGCTGACGATGAATGTCCTCGTGTGTGTAACCCTCTTTTACCAGAAACGGCATCACAACACGCTGCTATTGTACTAGAGTGAACTGGTCCGACGCTATTTTAAAGAAAAAAGTGCGGGAAAGCAGCAGATTCTTGTACTTTCCACGCCCAGGTGTCAGACAAATATTGTTCACTGTGAAATAGTTACTATACTTAACACATTTCGATTTCGGCTTATGCTGACATAATCCGGATATTTACTAGACCCCTTGTGTGTGTGGGGGAATTCCTAAGCGAAGTGGTTAGGCCGTTGGCCTAGTGATCATGTGTTGTGGATTCGACTCCGAACTCCGCCTTTTTTTTCACGAGTTCTGATGCGCATTCCCCTGCATCTCGTAGTCGCCCCCTAGTCGTCTTGTCCTTGACTTGCCACTGGGGTCGGGTGGCTTCAGACGAGAGAGTGAGGATAAACATTAGCGCAGTTAATCCTTACTAAAAAATAACGCTACCAAATAAATTATGCCATCATCGTCGATGGACCGCGGACTTTGCCTGTGCCTTATGTGTGTGTGTGTGTGTGTGTGTGTGTGTGTGTGTGTGTGTATGTGTGTCTATGAGGGTGAGTGTGAATAGCTGGATGAGGTCTGCAGATATAAAGAGATCAAGTAAGCGATACAACAAAAGATTAGCGAGGCGAAAGAAGCGGCGAAATGTGAGCAATTTAAGTAAAATGTAAAGTAAAGTAACCCATAGTATTACTGTCGTAGGGGTGTGAGGTGTTAGCGATCTCACATTTCAAAGGCCCGTCTATATGAGGGCGGTAGCCATCTCCTCTCCCTTGCCGCTTTTACTTCCCGGACTGAACCGGTACCCATTTAAGGCTGGGCCGACCCGGGTGCCATTGCGATCTGAAAAATATTACCGCCTCAACCGGAGAATGAACCCAGGACCACTCAGATGCGAAGGCAGGGCGCTAACCACTGCGATACGCGGCCCCCTAATGAGCAATGCACAAACATCAAAGAAAGATTACACAGAAATGACGATAAAAGAGCCTACAAGGTGGTAAAAAAACTAATAGTACCAAGACAAGGTAAGAACTTTATGATCTAGGATAAAGCGGAAAGTGCCTTATTAAGGACAGTGACATACTGGCATGATGGACAGATTACTGATCCGAGTTATACAACTATGAGAGACGGAACGAACCTCAAAAAACAATCCCTCTAAAACCAGCAACTATAGAGGATAACCAACTGATAATCAATGAAGGAAGAGGTAGCTGCAGCGATAAAGACATTGAAAATAGGGAAGGCGGCCGGCGTGGACAATATACCAGTAGAGCTCTTACAGGCAGGTGGGAAGGTAGTGGTGGAAGTCCTGACACACATTTGCAACAAAATATGAGCGACAGGAAACTGACCGGACTATGGACAAATTCGATGGTTATACCGTTACATAAGTCTGGATACCCAAAGATGTGCCAAAATTACAGAACAATAAGTCTCATCAGCTACCCTAGCAAAGTTCATGCTTAGATTAATCCTCGACCGATTGAGACCTCAAGCAGAAAAAATCACTGCTGGGGAGCAGGCATGGTTCAGACAGGGAAGAAGCACTATAGAACAGATATCTAATTTAAGACTGCTAAGCGAGAAATAATTAGAACAGCAGCAAAAACGGTATCATGTGTTTGTTGATTTCAAGAAGTCGTTTGATAGGGTATGGCATAACGCGCTAGAGACAATCATGAGGATGTATAAGATCAACGGACAAATGATTACTGTCCTTGAACACATGTATGACGAGGTGTCCAGCGCAGTTCTTGTGAATGGGAGGCGAGGGGACTGGTTTTGCACATCAGTCGATGTGATACAGGACTGTACACTCTCTTTTCAATATATTCCTTGACGGAATTATGAGTGAGGTATTTGGAGGTCACGTTGGTACTGTCAAAATAGAGCCCGAACAATTCTTCTTCTTCTTCTTCTGCGTACACAGTCAGACAGTAACCATTATTTTCTCGAAAAAAGCGGCGGTCATCCTGAGACTCTCGCCACTACCATAGAGCTTGTCTTGCAGTTCCACTGGTAATGGCCACATCTGCTCTCTCTGATCCTCGTATGTCGGGCAGTTCTGCAGCAGATGTTCAGTGGTCATTTTACCAGTACCGCACGGGCATTCGTCGGTACACCCTATCTTCAATTTGTTGAATAGGTGGTACCTCAGTCTGTTGTGGCCAGTGCGAAGTCTGAAGACAACGACCTGCTCTCTTCGGTTCAACTGGTAATAGGCATCGTTTTTGGTGTAACCAGTATGTTCGGTTTCCCATTTGGTCATGTATCTGGCTTTGATAAGCCGTTTTGACTCTTCGTACGTCATACTGGTATCTGTTTGTGGTAGCCTAGCACCTTCTTTTGCCAGTCTGTCTGCCTCCTCGTTGCCTTGGATGTTGGCCCGAACGATTAACAACCTTCGTTTTGCGTATGACATCGACGGGTTGGGGAGTTTAGAAGCATAACTCCAGGAAAAAGCCAGAAGGCTCAATGAAACAGCTCTTGAATATGGTATGGAGATCAACGCTGGACAGACAAAATTAATGACCAACAACACTGAGGGCTTCAACAGCAGGATAAAAGCCAATGGTCAGGATCTAGAAGTGGTTGACCGTTTTAAATATCTGGGCTCGCTTGTCAGTGATGAATGATCAAAATGTGAGGTGTTGACTAGAATAGCACAGACAATAGCGGCGCTTGCACGACTTTACAAAATCTAACAAGTTAAACAGTTAGCACTACACACGAAAATCAGATTAATGCGTACTTGGTCCTGTCAATATTCTTCTATGCTTGTGAGACATGGGCAAGTACAGCTGACCTTCATTGTAAGATACAGTCCTTGGAGATTAAATTTTGCCGAAGACTTCTAAACGTCACGCACAAAGAGTTACAAATGAGGAAATACGAGATAGAATTACAACAGCACTAGGCCGTTTGAAGTCCTCTTGGCAACTGTCAAAAGAAGGAAACTCGCTTGGTACGGTAACATATCGAGATCAAATAGTCTTGCAAATACAATCCTGCACGGAAAGGTGCAAGGCAGACGACGAAGATGCCGTCTCAAAAAGAAGGGAAAGGCAACCATAAAAGAATGAACCAATCTCCGACCAGAAGAGGCACAAGCAGCTGTCGCTGACAGAGAAGGGTGGCGTTGGGTTGTGAGGTTGTCTTCTTGAATGCTCAAACAACCTCACCGGTTACCTGACTTGATATATATATATATATATATATATATATATATATATATATATATATATATATATATATATATATATATATATATATATATATATATATATATATATATATATATATATATATATATATATATATACATATATATATATATATATATATATATATATATATATATATATATATATATATATACATGGGTGAATGGATAGATAGATGGATGGATGGATGGACGGACGGATCGAAGGACTGACGGAAGGATGGATGCGCTGGCCCGGGTGTGCTTTGATTGAAAGGGCAGAGCAATGCAAGCATGTACGTTTGTAAGTAGGCAGGTAGCTTCGTAGGTAGATAGGCAGGTATGTAGTTAGGAACATATGTAGGTGGATAGGTTGGTAAGTAAAATATGCAGATATTTAGATCCGCAGGAAGGTAGATACATAGCTAGATAGATATGTGAATGGATGGGTGGATGAATATTTGTGCGGGTGGATTGATTGATTCATTGATTCATTGATTGGTTCAATTGTTAATTGATTGATGTTGGGATATATGAGTGAATATATTTAAACATATTCTTTTCAATATTCGATCTGTGAGTTGCAATGCATCGTTATTGTTTCTCTTTTAGACACGCTTCCAATTAGATGTTCATTCTTGTTATGGTTACCTCCATCGTCTCCAGCTGTTGTTATGTCTGTTCCCCCTTCGTGGCACCATTAACTATTGCGGGCCGACTGATAAGCCATTGTCGATGACCTGTGTCTTTCAATCCGGATATGTACGACCCCCTGATGTTGGTTGAACGACCTGTTTTAAGCCCAGCTATTTAAGAAACGGAGAACCAAATTGTGTCGCGGTGGCTTTGAGCAGAACCATTGTCATTTTGTGAATGCTAAAAAAAACTGCAAGTAATCCCACATCCCTTGGAGTCTTGTTTTTGTTTGTTCTCGTCAGTTCTTTCCTTTGTTTGGGTTTATATTTTCTTTGTACAATACAGCTTTCTACTCTACGTAGTTCTTCATTATGATTTCATTCCCTGTGAAGTATAGAGTTACTGACATAGCTGTCTCTCATACAGGGGATTCCGTGGCGAAGTGGTTAAGCCGTCTGCCTAGTGATCAGGTGGTGTGGATTCGACTCCGGACTCCGCCGTCTTTTTCACGGGTGCTTGATGCGGAGTCTCCTGCATCTCGTAGTCGCCCCCTAGTCGTCTTGTCCTTGACTTGCCACTTGGGTCGGGGGCACGAGACAAGAGAATTAGGATAAAAAGTAGCGCAGTTAATCCTTACTAAAAATAAGTTTAGCAACATGAATTATGTCATCATCGTCTTTGATAGACGGCGGCCTTTGCTTTTGCTTACAGGAATATTAGACTTAAACCACCAACAGCGATGGGTTCCTTAAGTGATGGTTCTTTGTCATAGATCTCTTCGTTTTCCTTTTTCTTCTTCTACGTCTTCTTCTCCTTCTCTTTATTTCCTTATTCTCCTACTTCTTCTCTTTCTCAACCTCCCCCTCCTCCTTCTGTTTCTTTTTCTTCTTCTTTTTTCTTTGTCTACTTCTTACTCTGCTTCTTCTTTTCCTTCTTCTCCTTAGTCTCTTCCTGCTTCTTCTTTTTCTTCTTTTTATGCTTCTTCTCCTCCTCCGCCATCTTCTTTTTCTTTGCTTCCTTCTTCTTCATCTTTTTCTTCATCTTCATCTTCTTGCCCTTTTTCTTTTTCTACTACTACTTCTCCTCCTTCTTCTACTTCGTCTTTCTGCCCTTCTTCTCCTTCTCCTTCTCCTTCTTCTTCTTTTTCTGCTTCCATTTCCTTTCCGACCACCATTTAGACATTTTTAAACATGTACATCGAACTCGAGACGTTAGCTGCAGCCAGAATATTGCAGATGTGTACAGGCAGAGCCGAAATACAAAGCAGAACGAAATATAATTATCACCCTGCTCCTCTTATTTCCTCCTGATCTGTAATCTCCTGACAGTTTCAAATATGACCTGGAGGAAGGAATGTAAAACGCAGTGGTTGTATTTCGGAGTGTGTCACTCGTGCATGTAGACAGACGGTGGGAGGGCGGCTCGTGAGTGATCGACAGGCGTTTGATCCGAATGAAGAAAGAGAGGGTCTACTAGCATTTATATCTTAAGAGGAGAGGGAGTACTTCACATTGAGCTAATGAGTTAGATATTGTGTGGAGGACTTGATAGAGTGAGAGATAGAGACATAGAGGAAGCATGAAACTGAATGAGAGGGGTGGAGAGGAAGTGTGAGAGAAATAACAGTGCTAAGAGAGCAGATGGAGTGAATGTGTCAATCAGGGAAGCTGTAGAAGAAACAGTTTAGCCTTGATGTCCTGGAAGGAAATGTGCACGGTAAGTGATATAGGAAGGGCGTGATGAATAGTTGTATGTGTAGATAGCTCCGTTTTTTGCTAGCTGAAAGTGAAAACCTTTATCACACCACAAGCATATGTTTCATAATTTCAGATTTTCCAATAGTTGTTAACGTTCAGAACTTATAACATTTAGGTTTGTTTATAATAATAATGTTCGTTTAGGCGTCTGAGGCCCGTTGCGTCGGATGAACACTACGATGTCCAGTTGTAACTTCGTGCTGCCAGGCCTCCTCTAAGGCAGATGGGGAGTCTGCTACCCGTTGGAACCACGTGTTTCGAGGACGACCTCTCCGACGCTTCCAGCCAGCAGGGTGGAGGCCGTTAGCGCTGTTGACTGTCTTTTGAAGAATCTGGTGAGCTGGGACCTCCTTGTCCAGTCGGACAACATGACTGAACAGGGAAATGCGGCGACGTTCCAGAATAACCGAGACAGGGGGGGGGGGGGGGTGGGGAAGAGATATGTCCTTGCAGAAACATCTACATTCCGGACGAAATCGTACCAACGAATGCCAAGGATGTGTCACTGATTTCACATATGAAAGGCCTCAATTCTCGAGGTGTCGCTTTTTTTTCAGGGTCCAGGTCTCGGAGCTATACACGAGGACCAGGATCATGCACGACTGGTAGATGCGCAGATTAGTGCCCATGGAGAGCCTACTGTTCTTCCACACAAAGCGGAGGTCGTTCATCGCCGAAGCCGCTAGACCAGTCCGCTTGTGTATGTCGGAGTTACTGCGGCAGTCGGGTGACATCGTGCTGCCGAAGTAGGAGAAATCATTGGCACCCTTCGCAGTGTGACCATTGACTACTATGTCCTGAGGCCGTTTGTCAGAGCCAAGATTTTGGATTTTGGTCTTTGCCCGTGATATTGGTCAGGTCAGGTCATCCCGTAACCGGTGAGGTCGTTGGGGCACAAATGAAGACATCCTCACAACTCCACGCCTCCCCTCTCTATCAGATGCCAGATGATATTGACAGGCCCATATTTCGCGAAGTGCTGTCCAGGTTCTCAAGGGACTGCTACAGTGATGTACTGTCTGAGCCGAGCAGGACTATATCATCAGCGTAAACAAGGTCTGCGAAGAGTGTCTGATCTATAGTAATTCCATGTAGGTATGGGCTAGCTCGGTGCAGGAGCCAGTCGACGGCCCGGCAGAAGAGATCTGGGGCGAGTACGAAATCCAGCCTGACACCTGTTAGTTGGTCAGTAAATATGGCTCGGCTTAGTAAGTTCTCAATCTCCAGCTACCAAACCATGAAAATGGCTTAAGTAGCAGAATGTTGTCAAGATAACGAAATGCGTTGTGTCGTAGTTTACAGCTTGACTGCGATATTTGCACCTTTCGGTCCAACAGATCCGATTTTAGCAAGTATTATTTGAGTACTGGGTTAGCATTCCTCCTTCGATAACTTCTTCCTAGCTAGTCTGCTCTGTTAAACTTTAACTTAACGTTTTTATACTGGTTTAGAAGACTCATCAGAGTCTGTAGATTCATCAGAGTCTGTTTCCATACAAAAACAAAATACCGGATTATTCACTATCTACCGCTGCTCAATTTCTAGAATTGCTTTCATAAAATGATTAAGATTAATCACCATCAACCGCTCTTCAACTACCATAATTAGTCTCAAAATTAAAAAAATTAATCATTATCAAACGCTCCTCGACTTTATGGTAGTTTAGTCCCAAAGACGACGCATGAGGTAGGACTGAAAATTCTACATTTTAATCAGTCGGCTGATCCCCTGTGTAGTTCTTGCATGTTCCATAGCAACATGGTTGCATCCTCCCTGGTAATAGTACTGTAAAGAGTCCCCCTGGATCTACTTCCCAATTTCTTTAATCATCATTCTCAAAACGAATCAGCAGTGGTAGCCTACTGGTTGAGAACTCGCTTTACAATCCTAGAGTACCAGGATCGGTTGCTGTTATTCTCAGTTTGCCAGATAGGACATGTCGTGGGTTGTTTCGCATAATGGCCACTTTTTCCAGTCAACCAAACTGTAAATGGGTACCTGACAAAGTCAGGGGGGAATGTTAGAGCCGCCAAAGAATGTACTGTGTTAGTGTTCTGTCGCCGTGTTAGTGTTCTGTGTTAGTGTTCTGTTCTTTCAGTAGCGAAAGGCTTTTTTATAGAGCGCCTCATCATAGATTGATTAGGAAGTTAAAATTATATAGAACATGTGGTAAAGATGCCAAAAGTTATATAGAACATGTGGTAAAGATGCCAAAAGTTATATAGATCATGTGGTCAAGATGCCAAAAGTTATATAGAACATGTGGTCAAGATGCCAAAAGGATAGAACATTGGTTAACGAGAAGAAGACAGAGAGTGGGCAGATATGGAGTACTCCGAGTGGTTGGAGGTAAACAGTGAAGTGCCACAGGGCTAGGTTTTTGGACTAATTTTGTTCTTGATATATATACATGATTTGGACAATGATATCGGATCCAAATTTTGCAAAATAGGCGGATGACACAAAACTAAGCAGAAGTGTCTCATCTAACGCAGAAGCAGATATATTGAGTTCGGATTTAGATAATATTTCTGGAATGTACTGAGAGATGGTACATGGATTCTAATGTAGATAAATGCACAGTTATCCACACGATGGTTTCTAGTATGGAACATAATTAGACAATGGGAGAGAACAATATTTGAAAAATAAAAAGGGAAAGGTACCTACAGGTCAAAATAGATCACACAGGTAAAGTGAGTGAGCACGTCCAGATAGCAGTGAAAACGGAAAATGCAACGGTAAGTATGATAAAAACAAATACTAAACATAGGAATAGGGAAGTGATGGTCAAACTGTTCACAGCATTAGTTAGACTTAGAATAGAATACTGTGTACAGGTGTGGAGTCCTTATCGTAGAGGGGATATAAACATGATGGAATGGATACAAAGAAGAGCGACAAAACTGAGTGGGATATCGGAATTATAGTTATAAGGAACGTCTAATAAAACCCGGTCTTCATTGTCTATAAATCGATGTGACTTAATAAATGTGTAAGATAATCTAAGGAAAGGATCAGTTTGACTATAGCAAGTTTGTCACAGCTACAACCGACTACAAGAACAAGAAGGCACAGCTACAATCGATTACAAGAACAAGAAGGCACAGCTACAACCGACTACAAGAACAAGAAGGCACAGCTACAACCGACTACAAGAACAAGAAGGCACAGCTACAACCGACGACAAGAACAAGAAGGCACAGCTACAACCGACTACAAGAACAAGAAGGCACAGCTACAACCGACTACAAGAACAAGAAGGCACAGCTACAACCGACTACAAGAACAAGAAGGCACAGCTACAACCGACTACAAGAACAAGAAGGCACAGCTACAACCGACTACAAGAACAAGAAGGCACAGCTACAACCGACTACAAGAACAAGAAGGCACAGCTACAACCGACTACAAGAACAAGAAGGCACAGCTACAACCGACTACAAGAACAAGAAGGCACAGCTACAACCGACTACAAGAACAAGAAGGCACAGCTACAACCGACTACAAGAACAAGAAGGCACAGCTACAACCGACTACAAGAACAAGAAGGCACAGCTACAACCGACTACAAGAACAAGAAGGCACAGCTACAACCGACTACAAGAACAAGAAGGCACAGCTACAACCGACTACAAGAACAAGAAGGCACAGCTACAACCGACTACAAGAACAAGAAGGCACAGCTACAACCGACTACAAGAACAAGAAGGCACAGCTACAACCGACTACAAGAACAAGAAGGCACAGCTACAACCGACTACAAGAACAAGAAGGCACAGCTACAACCGACTACAAGAACAAGAA